>OZ014524.1:74089427-74689427 GCA_963966055.1 Lathyrus aphaca | reverse complement strand
TTGCCATGTTGCACCTTTCTTAAATTCCAAGGTACATTAGTCTTATTTAGACTATTGAATCAAATTTCTTTGCAGGTTTGAACACTCATTGTTTTGGACTTCAACTTGACTATTATGGCTTGCTTCATCCCAATCCAATGCTCCAAATAAATGCAACTTAACAAAACTTAAGCTCTCACATAAATGTGAGATTTCAATAATGTTTTATGTATGGATCTTTGAAAATTTGATAAATGTTTTAAAAATAACATGGTGCATCACAACTCTAGTCTTGATTGTGCAGAGATTCAATGATGCAAGTGTCCAAAATTGGCTCAAGAAATCATGGGATGCAAGTTATGTGTCAAGGCTTCCTTGAAAAATTAGTGTTTCATGTCATCTTGTGAAGCCTATAACTTCTTACTCAAAAGGAATTTAGAGGTGTTCTTGGATTTTTTGGAAATATGAGAGGATGTACTAAAACTAATGTCCACCATTGGTTCCAATTCCCTTTGGATCATGGTGAAAACCCCCTCTACATTTTGGTGTTTCAACTATTTTTGACTTAGGCAGAATTTCACTAAATGTCAAAGTGCAATTCTTACTTTATTTATTTATTTTGATCAATCCATAACTTAAAATCTATGAAGTTTTTTGGAGATTCCATAGTATGTATCAAGATATATCATTTGAGCATTGAGGCAAAAATTATTATTTCTTGGTTTGCAAGTTATGGCCTTTGGAAGTTAAGTACTTGAACATTTTTTTTCCATAACTTAGTGAAATTTTCACTTTCTTAAGATTGCCCCTTTTGCAAGTAACCTTGATTTCTTGATCAATACTTGTTCAAATGTAACAATGGGCCATGTTTTCTTGAAATTTAGGTCAGGATGAACACTTTTTTTGCTAAAAAGTCAACCTTTGACTTTTGGTCTCAGATGAATCTTGTGCAGAGAAACCCTGACTCTTGATTTTTGACCAATGCATCCTCTTAGGATATTTTAAACTTGTGAATGAACTTAAAAAGTGTATGTGTTCTAGTTGATCCATATCCTAAGGTATTGGATCATGTCCAGATAAAATTTTCACTTTTGGAGCCCCGATAAGTAAAAACCCTAATTTAGTGACATTTATGATCTTGAAGCTTGATCCTCTTGAGATTGTGCAGTCATGTGTTTGATCTTTGATGTTGAGGACCTCTTGACTTATATGGTTGATTGAGGAGCTTGAGTAGTTGAATATCATGCTAATTCTTGATTGATCCCTTGCCTGAATCTTCTTATAAGGCTTAAAACCCTAGTTCACTGTAAGTACAAGACAAGAAACAAACTTTGGTTTCCTCCAATGGGTTTGTGATGTATAAAAAGTGTATGCAAATGATGTCAAATAGATGAAAATTATGTGGGATATTAGGGTAAAAAATTAGGGTATGACACACCCTATATTTTATTAGTACCTGAAATGCAAACTAAACACGACATAATAGTGCAAAAACATGATAAAACAACACTAAATAGCATGTGAATCGGGTCAGAATATAAGATACATTTTTATGTTATCAAACTCCCCTACACTTAGACCATTACTTGTCCTCAAGATATAAACTAACATGGTAAATGGAATAAGCACAATTTTGAAACATAGGCACAACGAAACTCTAATCATATGTGGTTGCTAGGCTAATGTTAGATCGATAGGTACTAAATATCAATATCAAGGATACACTTAATGACACATATCCTCATTTCACGGTAAAAAAATTCCCCTTAAGCAAACCAATTTGAAGTATGCCATTATAACTCAACCTAGATTCCTTGTCCTTCTTCACCCTTTTTCATTTAAGTGCAATCACATTAAGCCTATTATCTGCGTATATACATGGTAAGTAAACTTGTTAGTGACTATAATCTCATCATTATTTCATTTCTCTCTTTTTCTTGGTCAATTTGAACTTAACGAGCTTGTATCGTTGGGATAAATGATCGGGTGAGGACCTTAGAGGGAAGATATCTTATCATTCATTTTTCTCTTAATTCAAAAATATTCGTTTCAAACCCGAGATCATACACTTATTTGCATCGGTTTCTCACTTAGTGTATGCTTAGGATGATGTTGACTACTATTATAAACTACTTAGGGATTACTTAAAACTTATGCTTAAGGCCTCAACATAATGGGTACTCAAATTTGTTTCACACACTTAGGGAGTTTAGGGTGTCAGAACGGTATAGATTTTATAGAAAATTTCCCAAGTATTTCTAACATAGCCTAAAGTGCAAGACAATAATATATACTTTTAGAGTATCATTCCATGAATAAAAAAATTATAAATTCAAACAAATAATCTACATCATACACCAGAACTAGATATTAAAAATTTATCAACAAATATAATAAACTCAAACAACATCATACACCAAAACTAGATATAATAAATTTATCAACAAAACCCTAACCACATACAATATCATAAACTATGTTAAACTGTTTCAAGAACGTACCTTTTATTGAGAATTATCGCGGAAGTATGAATTTCATCTAGTTTGTGAAGCAATGAAAATGAAACACAAGGTGGATGAAGTTTCCACAATGACTTCATACTTCTTATATTTTTTCCATTACTACACAAACCATATGAACCTTATCAACTCATATTAAACCCTTGCTACCACCATTTGCTATCACATTGTATCATCCCCTTAATCTGCAAGGAAACACAACAAACTTCAACAATGAGCATATTAAATTGAAACCAAAACCTAAAACCATAATTCAGCGAAGAATAAAGAGAGATCTAAAGAGAGAGCAGGAGAACATACCATCTTCGCCACCATCGGAGTTTGTGCTGTAACAAATCAAGATATATTAAGTTCATCTAATTTGTGTAGCCATGAGGAAGAAATACAAGGTGGATAAAGTTTCCACAATGACTTCACACCTCTTGTATTTTTCTTCATTGCTACACAAACCATATGAACCTTTTCAACTCATACTATACGCTTCCTACCACCTACATCATCACCATGTATCATCCCCTTAACTTGGAAGGAAACACAAAAACTTCAACAATGAGCATCCTTAGTTGAAAACAAACCCTAAAACCATAATCCAGTGAAGAGTAAAGAGAGATCGAAAGAGATATATTATAAATTTCCAGGACGCATCTTCTAATGAAAATTTTCGTGAAACAAGAATTAATTATGATGTTCATCTAGTTTGTAGTAGTGTTCACAGCGGAAAAGGCATCCAAAAAGCTAAGACAAGTAAGGACATCAAACAACTTTGTCCTTATCCTTCGCCGAAACAGAACTACCTGAAAAATAATCAACAACATGTGGCTAGATAATAATCTCAGTGGGTTCCCTATCTTATGGATTCCATTGACTTTACAAGGTTTCAACTAACAAACTATCTCGAGTCATAGGGGGAAAAGACTTGAGTTCACAATCTTTGCAGTATATGGAAACATGTTGCTTGAGTTAACCAACTTAAACTATCACTAAGTGAAAACCATACCAAGGCATCTTTCCCCAAACAATCCCATGTTTAGAGTTATCAACACGGGTCACGGATCCTTGTATCTACTTTGACATACAAAATGGATTTGGATTCAAGGTACTTCCCACATGAATCACCGCTTCCTATGAGACTGCTCCCTATCTCAAGACTTTTATCCATAGTCTCCATTTGTACACATGAGACTCAAATATGTCAAAGTAATAATGCGTAGATTCCAAAGGAGCTCTACATAAGTATCAACTCTTGGAAGAACACATCTTAAGGTTTTTTTTCCCGACTATGTGATCACATACACAAATCATGATTGTATTAAAAAAGAACAAGGTAAACATGTTCACCTTATACATAAAGTAACACAACATCAATATATGTCCCATATAATGCCACACCTCTCAACTAGATAAATACTTATAAAAGATACACACCTAGGCATCAAATCCACAAGCATTGTCATCTATGTCATCTATCATATCCTAGTTATCTTCCTAGTTCATATCATTAATTTCCATTAAGGGTTTTCTCGCATTCCTTTATACTTTCCCAATATTTATTATCGTTCACAATCAATCAATCAATGATCCATGGTAAGCATACATATTACTCATAATAATCAATTAAAAAAACCATGATAACCATAAACATGTATATGAAGCAACCAAGTAAGTATCAAAGAAAAAGGGGTAAACCTTGTCAGGCTCATTGTGCGACGGGAATGCGAGGTTGGTCGCCTTGAGTTTGTTATGCAAGCTCTGGGCAAACAAGAGGCAGAATCAAAATGCTTTAGTGGTCACTATGCGACCATAAGGCGAGGACTCGCCTACAGCTCACACTAAGCTCGTTGTGTGACTGTAGCATGGTTAAAGATCGTTGGAGCTCGTTGGAGCATCGATGTGTGAGCTCGTCGATTTCAAAATTCTGATCGGCAGAACTTATGCAGTTCAAAAGGTTTTTCAACCCCACTTTCACCCAAGCTCAAAACCAACAAAACATCAACAAAAGCACACGACCAACATGATTTATCACATATTCATAGAAATCCATGGAAGTAGGAGAAATACATGCTAATACCTCATCTATTCTCAAAACCTAACATTTCAAATTTCTACAACTATGATATCTAACTAGAACCCACATCTAGATGAAGATGAAGAAGTTGTTGATGATAAAGATGAGATGATTTGATGAGGAAAGATGAGTTTTACTTCTTCTTCAAACACTTTTAGGGTTTTCCTCTTCTTTCTCCTTTCTCTTTTTTTCTCTCCACATCTCATTACTATCTTTTTCTTATGCCTTCCCACAAATTTGAAAAGAATAAGATACATAGAGGTATCATAAGAGGGAAAGTTGGTAAGAGTGGTACATGAGATGAAATAAATGAATACTAAGTGGTAAATGTCCAATATTAATGTTATCTAAAATGTGTCTATTGTACCAATTAATAAAACTCAGAGTCAAATAATATTAATTAAAACAAATATGAGTTCATCAATTACTCTATTTATCCCAACAAATAATTCTCAAAGCACACCGAAACCCTGTTGATTTCAACTAATATCATTTAGAGCATTATAGAAAATACAGGGTATTACACTTTATGTATCCTTATCATGGGCTTCATACAACTTGGGCTTATTAATTACTATATTTAGATCATTTCAATCTATCATATATCATGTAATTTCTTTTTCCACCCTTATATGTACCCACACAATACGATGAAAAGTCACCATTGCCCCTAGCCCGGAGATGTATCTTCGAATGCACTTTTTTCAGAGACACCTCAAACAAAATTGTTGAGATCCCCATACTCTGTTAAAATTTAATTTTGAGATGCATCTCCATATTTTTAAAAGGAAAATCCAAAGATGCATCTCCGTAATCCTCCTTAGTTCAATATTCATTGAGTTTTCTGGAGAAACAACTCCAAAATATGCCTTATTAATTCAAACCAGAAACAACCAAGAACAATGGAAAATAATGGAAAAACAACATAAATTAATTTCAAAATAAACAATACATAGATAAAAGTTAACATTAACTTAAATTTAATATTGCATTTAATTATTAACTGGTGGTTTAGGATGTTGCAACATCCTTAGGATATCTTCAGTCGATATTGCAATCTTTGTGTCCACTTCAATCAGGCCCTTTGTTGAGTAACGGTAAATATTACTCCACAAAACATTTAAATCATCAGCTGTCTTCAGTTCAAACATGGTGAAATGTATCTTCCTTTTGTTGTCAATCTAGGGTGAATGGTACTCGAGCTTGACAACTCTCTGATTTTCTTGATATCGCATGGGAGTATTAAATTTTATTTTCATATCAACGAGAAATATATCCTCGACGACCCAAAATTGAAGTAGGCGTTTTGCGCCATTGAAATACATAAATTCAATATGGGGATATGTATTCATTTTGGCTTGTGTAAAGAAAATGGAATGAGAGACCATATTTATAGAAATTATGGATCAATAAGGACCTTACAAACACTATCATATTATCATGAGGGGTTTTACGAAAATGCACATCCGTATAGTCCTCTGTTTTGTTTTTCTGTTAATAATTTAAAGGTACATACGATGGTGCATCTCTAGATACGCCCTATTTTTTCTTCAGAAATTACGGAGATATACATCCGTAAAGTCCTTTATATTATTTTTTATAAGTAAATGGTATGTCCAGAGATGAATCTCTGGATCCACCCAACCCACTGTTCACACAAAACCAGTGTATTATGTAATACAAAAATGCTAGAAGCACAAAAAATAGTAAAAAATTTCCATGAAATTTTATAGCATTATGCGGTGTGTTACATATATAAAACGAGTTACATTGTTAGATTAAAACTAAAATATATTAAAAGATATGTCACTACCTAAATCTTGGTGTTTCCTTCTTTTACCTTTTCTTATTTGTTTCTCTTTCAATATCACTCAATTTTGTGAACTCTTCCATGCTTTTCAGAAAGTGATTTTACCAAGTTTCATCATCTTGTGTGAAATGTGTCATCAACTCTGGTGATGTCTTTGATATAGGACATCCTATTTTCAAATAAACCTAAACAAAATGTTATTTTTAGATAGCCAACTAATACATATGATACGTTCAGATGTAATTTGAGGTGGCTTACTCCGAAGTGGAAAGAATGTTTATGAGAAACCATATTGTGTTAAATCAATACATGTATTATCATAAACACTTGCTGAAAGATGTACCATTTCCGGGAAGAGCATCTATTTGACAAACAAATTCAGACCACTAAGACAAAGAACAAGAGCATTGAGAATTGCATCGTAATTTTCTTTGTTCTCGTATAGCTTTGTATATGATTGTTTATGCATCGTCATCTCTTGTATAAGATGATGGCTTCCAAATTGGTAGTCGTCCTCTCCTTTACCGAGCAAACCCGAAACAACTCCAAAACCACAATTATCGCCACCCTTAACATTTACAAGTTCATTCTCTTCCGGAACAACCGGCTGAGCACCCGATCATTTAACATAACCATTCACTTCATTCGGTTTAACATCATATTTCACTTTAATCGGTGTAACATTCACACTCACAACAGCTTTAGGAAACATATTCGGGTACACCATATCTAATACAACAAATAACAAAATTAACTTTGAAATTCAAACTATCAGGACAATCCGAATATGCATATCCAGACCACATCAAACTTTGTTCGGAGATACAATTCGGACTCAACGTTCTTTTTTCCAGCTCAAAAATCAGATTAATGTAAGGAATGAGGGATAAAATGAATGAAATTTACCTGCAATTCCAGCTCCTTTTGTTCCATTTGATATGAAATACAAGAATAATGTTTTGGTGTTGAAATGTTGAACGAGAATGAAAGACTTTTTTTAACGGTTTTGAAAATAAAATGTTGTATGCGCATGATAAAGATCATGCAAGATGGTATATTATCCAATTTTCCGTTTGATATTTTCGAATATGCATCTCTAAAAATATCAACGATCATTAATTAAATCAACTCATTGAATAAAATCACCGTAAAGGACTATAGGGGATATTTCACATATGCATCTATGAATACATTCAAATATAATACAAAGATGCTTCTCCAAACCATAATCTATTAAAAGCATGATGATTCTCATAAAAATAAGGGTTAATAGTCATTTACCCCAACAATATAAGCGTGTTTTGATTTACATCCATTTAAAAAAATAATTTTGGATTACCCCCCTATAATTTTAAAATTCTAAGTCTTTTGTCCCCCAGTTGGAAAAATTACCCCTGTAAAATATATATTTTTTATTTACCCCCTGATTTTTACACGTTTAGGGGATACCCAAAAAATTCAGGAACTAATCTAAAATTATTTTTTTAAAGGGATAAATCAAAATCCACCTATAATGCAGGGATAAATAACTATTAACCCTAAAAATAAAATCTAATGTAACTTTAAGTACGTCCAAAAATACATCTTCAAATATATAAATATATTAAAAATATTTATAAATTTTTCAGATGTGTGAAATGTACGTATAAAGTTATAACAAGTATTCGTCCTATATTATTACGTTTTTATAACAAATAGTTTAGAAAATGGTTTTAAGTATATATATATATATATATATATATATATATATATATATATATATATATATATATATATATATATATATATATATATATCCCACTGGTACCGTTTACTCAATAGCTAGCTAACAATAGCTACCTCTTCTTATCCCTGTTTAGCTTTTCCTTACTTTCTTTTTTAAACTTTTTTTACATTGAGCCTCCAACTTTGGGTTTTCCACGGCTCGGCTTTGTCTTGCCTACGTGTCCAGGTGATTCAATTATTGACCATAAAAAGTTCCCATTAAGAACCTGAGTAATTTTTAACACCTTTTCCACCTCCTATTTTTATTATAATAACCCTATTAATCATAAATTTCCTTTACCTTTTCCCTTTTTCCTTTCTCCATCATGCCCTATTATTATATACATCATGTATGTATGATATAATTTGCATGCATTAGAAACAAAATACGTGCATAAACAAATTTATAATATCCGTTTTTTTTCAAATGATGTGCATTTTGAAAGAAAAGAGGAGGTAAAAGAAAGTTGCTTGAAAACCATAGATGATAATAATTGGATTCAAATAAGTGAAAGTAAAAAAGAGTAGGGACGAAGAAGCAGATAGAGGGCCAAAGCAAAAACAATGGGAGAATGATGAATAATTATATTGGATAGATATCACAACTGATTATTTTCATAATGCCTATCATTCTCATAATTGGAAAAACAAAGCTAAACTGTCTTGGTTCCCCACCCACATACTAATTATTTCAAACTTTACAATTTTCTTTGCTTTTCTCATTAATAATAATCTAAAAGTTGCTCTTGCTCAACATCAAAGTTAAGCTTATGAGAGAAGCTCTTTTTTCTTTTTTTATTGGGTTTATTGGTTTACCATACATTATAAGTATGGACAATTTAAGGAAACAAATATACTAGCAAATATACAAGGAGATTATTGAGAAAGCAAAGCTATTTTTATTCATTAGACGCATTAATAACAGAAACATAATTGTCATTATTTTGGAGGGTTTATTTAGGGTTAAATTTTTTAAGACAAAAGTAAAGTTTAATTTATAAATAATAAAGCACATGGTTTAGAGCTTGGACTAAAAAAACGTACGTTTGGTGATAAGTACTTAATTTCAGAATTTGTTTTTATGTAAGATTCCCAACCTTATCACATGTTCATTGTAACATTAAAACGAGGTAAACATTTTTTTATACAGTTATATTATGGTCAATAATGTATTATTCATTTGTATTTCATTAGAATGAATTGGTTATTTACAAACGAGAATTGAGTGCATTAAGCAAAGTTTGTTTGTTTGAAGTCATTATAATCAATTTTCAGAATGATGAATGTATTAGAGTGAATTTTTCTTTGTTTGACCACATGTTTCTCAATTGAATTTTGGAGTCTATAAGTTGATACCTTAAATTTATTGGAACAAGCAACCACAAAATCGACGGAAGTTAGTAATTTTGGTAGGAGGAAGGAAGGGAGGGAGGAAATGTAAATTTTTTCATTAGTTAAGGTGAGACTGCACCAAACACACTTATATAGAGGTTAGAATACAAGTAAGATACAAAATGATCAAATACAATAGCAGAAAACGCAAAATACTGACTTGTAAACGGTTACGTCGTCAAAGTGGATAACTGGTTACACCTGTAGCACTACGGGAAAACAGGACTTAGAGAACACTTTTTTTGACCTTAGAGAGCGCTTTAAAGCGCTGTAAAAGGTTGCGTTGTCTTAGGTAAAGACAACACTTTTTTTTAAAAGGAAAAAGCGCTTTAAAAGGTCCCAAATAGATAGCGCTTTTTAAGAAAAAGCGCTTTCTAAAGTAGGCCTTATAAAACGCTTTTTCCTTAAAAAGCGCTCTCTAAACTATGCCATTAGACAACGCTTTTAAAGCGTTTTCTATTGTATACGTTGAAAATTTTAATAATTATTTTTACATTACTTTAGAGAGCGCTTTTATGAAGAAAAAAACGCTTTCTTTGGTCCCTCATTAGAGAGCGCTTTTGAAAAACGCTTTCTAAAGACTACCTATAATTTTTATTATATTTTTTGTATCACTTTAGAGTGCGCTTTTAGGAGAAAGCGCTTTCTATTGTGGACCTTAGATAGCGCTTTTAAGAGAAAGCGCTCTCTAAAGTGTACCTATAATTTTAATATTTTTTTTCCAAAACATCTCATTTCTTCCATTTTTATACGCAGAACTTGTAAATGCCGTTTTTAGGTAGTATACCAGTATAAAATAATTCTAAAGTGTACCAGTATAATTCACATTATTATAAACCATTCCAAACCATTTTTTTTCAAACCATTTCATCATTTATATAAACCAATTCATTTCTATCCATTTCAAACCAATATAAACAATCTCAATATTATCGGTATTTATCACCGAAAACTATATATATATACCTTAAACCAATTCATTTTTATCAATTCCAAACCAATTCATTTACACCACAAGTCATGTACACATATACCACAATATTAACCTATTTATACCTTAAATTATCTATTTTTCTATAATAAATTCACTCAATTTCTCCATAATTTCACCAATTTTTGCGGCCGTATAATGAGGACACGCGAATTCTTCAAAGTACTACATAACAAAACAAAATATGCATTAATTAGTTAATATCCGATAATATGCATAATATACGATATTAAAATAAATCCTAAGTTATAAATCTATGCATACCTGATTAGAAATCTCTAATTGATCCAATTGAATGATTTCTCTCATGAACCTCAAAACGTAGTACCCGCAGTCTATGTCATTTTTTTTGCCGAGGACACTACACATAGACAAACAAATTTGTGTTATCAAGTAGCATCACTAATAAGTAACATTGTGAAAATTAAATTAATTACCTGCACATGGATCCATGGAATAGTGTTTGCTTTAGCCCGTGCAACTCGATAATCTCTTTGTGCTCGGTACACTAGTATAAATCTATAAAAGAAAAACGTAAATTTAGAACAATCTCACAAAAATAATTAAATATACAAATACACTAATTTTTCGAACAATCTCACTTACGTATCAACCACTTCCTTCATACTCGGATATGTTGACCATTCATGCTCCATTGAATTCAAATAATAGACTACTTCTCTTGTAGGATTAATGGCAACCAACAACCAGTGTCCAATGTAAAATATAACAAAAATTTAGATGGATAACTTATACGCAAAAGATACAAAGATTAGAATGAAATTAGAATGAAAATCTTACTTGTGTCCAGTATTATACGATAAAAAAACAAAGTTTCTGTATTGGATGTCATGTATCTGTCAACTAAGTATTGTCTTAATGTATCCGCATTCAAACCAATTGTCATACAGTTGACACTAGTGGAAGCAAGGAAACAGAATCGGTTTAACAATTCTGACCCGCACATGAGTTTGTCATACAAGTACCTTAAATAAAAACAAATAATAGACATTAGACTATATTCATTGAAATGTTCCAATAAATTGTTCAAGTAAATAAATAATAGATTGATCGGAGTACCAGATGTAGGTATGCATAACACCGATGCATAATGTTTGATGCTTGAGAATCTGCTCAATGTCCTCTATTCCGATTATCTCCGAATGAGGAAAACCAAAAACACCTTCGTCCCAGTCTATTTGACGAATACAACCTTGCATCACATCTGATACTGACACAAGTGTATCAAGACACGACCGAAAGCGAGTTGCAGCAGTTCTTCTTGCAGGAACCTTTTTCTTGCTCTCTGCCTGTTGTGAAGCTTGAGCAGGAGGAACTTTTGAAGCTTTAGCAGGAGGAACTTTTGAAGCTTGAGCAGGAGGAACTTATGAAGCTTGAGCAGGAAGAACTTGTGAAGCTTGAGCAGAAGGAACTTGTGAAGCTTGAACAGAAGGAACCTAACAATCATATAAGTTAGGTAAAGTAGAAAATCATAAAACTTTTGAATCTAGATCATAGAATAACACTTTAAATGTATCTCTCTTTTTTGTGATGTAACCGACTCTTTTTTCCGGAAAAAGTCTTTTAGATGGGGGTTTTGTAGGTGTCTAAAATTACCATATTGCAAAAAAATGTATGTAAGATTCAGAATGATTTTCATAATGGTTCAGAATTGACATTTAGATTCTAAGAGATTCATAATGATTTTAACCTTACCTCATCATCTATAAAAATGAGGTCTGACGGCCATGCAACAAACGAGCCTAAAGCCTCTCCCAACAATGTTATCTCTGTAACCGTGTTAGGTATAGGTAGTGTCGTACCCATATCTACAACAATATCAACTGACACTTTCAGACATCCATGAGGGAGCGGATTATGGTGAAGTAACTCTCCCGCTTTGTTATACACTTTTCCTTTGCCAACCATGCGATAAGTCGGTAACGACAAATACAACTAACAAGAGGAAATGCTCTGAAGCAATAGTGAAAGCATAATTGTTAATGTGTGTAAAGGTTAATTAAAATAAAAGTGTTAATTTAATTAAGATAAATATGTGTTATAATTACCTCAGGAATTTTATTTTCACAATTGATACTAGCTTTGTCACTAGTATCTTTCAACCCGGAACTGCGCTTAGACGCCTCATACATCTCTTATCCTTTTGCAATGCAATGACTTGCACCTTAAATTCCTCCAATGTTTTCATCACTTCTTGATTGCTAGGATTTTTTCTTTTTGGTTGTTTATACAAGGAAGAGGGCGTCACACCAAATCCTTTACCCCTCACTCGACCGGAATACTCAGAAACATTTAGTATTCGACTAAGAATGCTCCTGCAATCCTGATCCTCACTCGTGGTTAAGGATTTAGATAGACTCTCCTGAAATTCATTGACAAATAAAAAATTATTAGTGGGGATTAAAGAAATAATGTTAAAGACATAATGTTAAAGATATAATGTTATACTTAATGTTATACTTACACATTTCTCATAAACTTGCTGAACGTCTTCACTAGGAACTCCACTCTTTCCCACACAAGCAGCCTTCCATAAAACATGTTCCGAAAGTGATTTTTCTGCACTTTTCTCCTCTTCCAACTACAAATTGAGAAAAATAATAAGATCGTCAATTATAACATATTGAGAAAATTAATAAGATCATATCATTTATATATAGTTACTATTTGTTGTTGTAAGCGTGCATATCCCTTTCGACCTTTTCTGAATGGATATGCGGGTTTTGAGGCTCTTTTGCGATTAGTGGCACTCAAATCCTGGATAAACAAGTTTAAGGCATATCAGAACAAACTAATGCAAAGATAAACAAGTATATAATACAATTAATAGACATGAAATTAAAAGATAAATAAATTTACATTGAATTTTGCGCTTTTTCGTTTGGCTACAAAAGCTTTCCATTCTTCCGGTGTAATCAAATCCGCATACAATGGTGGAAGTTCTACTTCAACAAATTTGTTTTTATCATCCCTCAGATATTTGTTTGATAATAAGGCTCGAAATCCCCTATGTCTCTTTCCGGCCAATTGGAGACAATACTTTTTGCGGCTTTCATCAATATTAAAGGACCTCTACAAAAAATACATACACATATAAACATAAAATGTGTTAGTATAAGTCAAAACAAAATCTAATAACACATCAATCATGTTTGTTAATCAAGTACCTCTATCTCACTCCATATCTTATCTTTACCAGCTTCCAACATTGAATTCCTCCAATCATCACTGGTAATTGGAATGTGCTGGAGGACAAGTGAACCAATGTATGAAGCCAACATTGAACCGTTAGGCTCAATTAGTTGGTCCCCATCGCTCCAATGTACATCAAATTTCACCCCTTTGTCTCTATCACGGTGAATTAACCTCATAATTGTTATTCCACGTTTTATTTCACTTTCTACATTCGAAGCTTTTTCTTGAGTTTCATTTGCATCATGTGTCTCGTGTGTCTCGGGTGTCTCGTGTGTCCCGTGTGCGTCTTCTTCATTACTAGCCATTATACCTGTAAGAAAGAAAAAAACAAAAATTAAATGACAAATTATAATGACAAATCTAAAATTCAACATGTCAAATCTAAAATCCATAATCTATAATCCATCGAATGATATAACATGTTAAATTATAATGACAAATCTAAAATCCAAAAATTAAATGACAAATCTAAATTCATAATCTATAATCAATTACTAGCCATTAGTACCTTTTTTAGGCACATCTCTTTCTTTTCTTGGTTGGAATATGTTTTACCCGTCTCTTAACAATACAGACGGTTGGATTGATCCAAATACCCTTATTATGATCATTTCTAGTAAATGATTCAATATCACCATCAATATCACCTTGATCATTTCTATTCAATGATTCAATATCTACATCAATATCACCTTGATCTCCAATGTTATCATCAAGTACTTTGTTCGATAAAAACACTATAGACCACTTTGTACTTGTCAGATCATTAACATAGAACACTTGTTTAGCTTGAGAGGCAAGAATAAAAGGCTCATCTTTGTATCTCACCCTATTAAGATCCACTTGCAAAAATCCCTACTTATCCATTCGTACACCATTATTATTTTCAACCCACTTGCAAAGAAATATAGGAATTTGAAACTTCTCATAATCAAACACCCAAATGTGCTCGATAACCCCAAAATATGAAATATTTGCAAATTTGGGGTTTAATTCTTTCACACTTGAAATGTGCATTGCTTCAGCTACCATAGTGACACCACTATTTTGTATTGTACTTTTATCATCTTGTTTTTTGCTATAAAATGTGTATCCATTAATTGCATATGCGTTATAAGAAAACACAACCAAACTTGGACCATATGTTAAACATCTCAATCTTTCTGTTATTGAAGCGAGATCTGAATAATACCTTTCGAAAATGTGACTCTTAAATCAAGGTATGAAACTTCGATTGTGCTCTCATACTATCCAATTCTCATTTCTATTCGTATTTAAACCTCGGAGAATATCTTTGTGCATTTCAACATACGACTCAACTTCATTCTCATTGTGCAGAACATACAAATTCACTTGATCCCGTTCGACCCTTGATATTGTCACAACTTCATTCCCAATTAGCTTTTTTCCTGCTTTTTTTTGACAATATTAGATTTAGGGAGTCCAATTGATTGTACATTGGACAAATATTCAGTACAAAACTCAATCGCTTCTTCAACAATGTATCGTTCGACAATACAACCCTCTGGTCGACTTTGGTTTTTCACACACCCTTTTAATATTTTCATATAACGTTCAGCAAGGTACATCCATCTCATATAAGCCGGTCCACACAATTGTGTCTCTTTCACCAGATGAACAACTAGATGAACCATTATGTCAAAAAAGGAGGGAGGAAAATACATTTCAAGATCACACAAAGTAATAACTATTTCGTTTTGCAATGTTGGTAAGATCACAGGATCGATCACCTTACTGCAAATTGACTTGAAGAAAAAACACAATTTAGTTATTGCACTTCTTACTTTTTCAGGCATAATAGAACGTATACCTATTGGTAGAAAATGTTCCATTATAACATGGCAGTCATGCGTCTTCAAACTCTTTAACCTGAGGTCTTTCAAGGACACAAGTCTTATAATATCTGAAGAGTATCCTTCTGGAACTTTAACTTCACTTAGAAACTTACACAATATCTTTTTATCCTTTCTAGATAGAGTATATGCAGCAGGTGGTAGATATTTTCAGTTTCCTTTCTTCACGGGCCCTAATTCAGTTCTTATCCCCATCGCTACCAAGTCCTTTCTTGCTTTAAGGTCATCCTTAGACTTTCCAGATATATTGAGTAACGTACCAATAACACTGTCAAATACATTTTTTTCAATATGAATAACATCGAGAAAATGTCTTACATATAAAGACTTCCAATATGGCAGTTCAAAAAAAATTGACCTCTTCTTCCACCCTTTCTTGACGAGTGTATGTGCAAAAGGCTTGCCAAATTGAGTATTCACATCTTTCACATTTTCAAAAATTTGATCACTTGTCAATATAGGTGGAACTCTACTTTGTTATGTGTCTCCATTTAAGGCTTTTCTCCTCCCACAGTAGTGATGTCTCGAATGTAAGAATCTACGATGACCGAGAAAGACATTCTTCTGACCAAACTGCCATCACGTCGAATTTGTTTTATCTTCACAAATAGGACACACACATTGACCTCTTATGTTGTACCCTGATAGATTTCCGTATGCTGGAAAATCATTAATTGTACCAAACAACATCGCCCTCAAGTTGAAACTTTCTTTCCTATACCCATCATAAACCTCAACACCGTTCTCCCACAAAAACTTTAAATTTTTGATTAAGGGTGCCAAGTAAACGTCTATGTCATTCCCTGGTTGTCTAGGCCCAGAAATTAACATAGATAACATCATGTACTTACGCTCCATACATAGCCATTGAGGTAAGTTATAAATCATTAAAATCACAGGCCAAGTGCTATGTGATATACTTTGAAGACCGTGTGGGTTCATTTCATCAGTAGATAATACCAAACAAAGGTTTCTTGCTTCTTTTCCAAATTTAGGATAATCATCATCAATTTTCATCCACTGTGGTGAATCTGCCAGATGTTGAAACTTTCCATCAATAATTCTTTCATATGCATGCCAAGTCAAGTGTCTTGAATCGGTTTCACTACGAAACATGCGTCTGAATCTCGAAATTATAGGAAAATACCATAAGACTTTTGCTGGAGACAACTTCTTCTTATATCGAGAGACACCACATTTAGGACACTCATTTAACGATGCATACTTGTTTCGAAATAAGACGCAGTCGTTTGAACAAGCATGTATCTTATCATAGCTCACGCCAATAGAGCATAACATCTTTTTGGCCTCATATGTTTGATTGGGAAGAACATTATCCTCTGGAAGCATATCTTTCATAAGGGCCAATAACTCTGTGAAACTTTTATCCGACCATCCATTACCCGCCTTTAAGTTGTACAACTTTAATACCACAGACAAACTTGTGAATTTAGTGCAACCATTATACAACAGTTTCTCTGCATCGCTTACCAACCTCTCAAACATTTCAGGACAATCCTTAAGATCATCTTCAAGTGCTTCTGCAATCTCTTCGACTCGATCATAATCGTATGTATCCGTGCCATTATCGTTTGAAGCATATGTCGTATTATCCCCCGGTTCAACATTCCCGTTACTTTTCTCAACATGCAAATCCCAACATGTATAACTTCGATCAATTTCATGCCTCAGTAAATGTGATAACAGCTGACTCGCGTTAACCCGACCGACAAAACAACAATCCAAGCACGGACATTTCATTCGACTAGGGTCTTCGACGCGCGCAACAACAAACTTAACAAATTCCTTGACCCTATTCTCGTACTCTTTCGTCGATCGATTTGAAAATATCCATTTCTTATCCGTAGTTACACTAATTAAACTAAACAAAAAAAGAGCAAATATACCTGTAGAGATGTAAACAACTTCTAGACCTCACCTCAAAATCTAGATGAAAACAACTTCTATACCTCACCTCAAAATCTACCTTCAATTTGCATAAAAAAATGAAGATTATTAGAATTTGATACCGTCTCTTAATATACAAATCAATTATCAAGAATGACAACAACAACAATATCATCAAGAACGATAAGATAGTGGTTCCTAAACTTATCATTCTAACATGTTAAAAGAACGATAAATCATAATCAATTTGAGAAATCTTCATTGATACCATGAATGAAAAATGTATACTTCTCATTTAATAAAATAATGAATTAGAGCAAATATTTATGTTTTTCCATTACATTGCAGGTCCTATGTGTATGCTTTATGTTTGCAACAACTATTTTTGTATCAATTGCTATAACATAAATGGTATCATCAACAACAAAACTGTATCATCACAAATAACATTATGCTTACCATTAAACAAAATTAGTTCGATCTACAACATAAATGGTATCATCAACAACAAATACAACATCATCAACACAATATCATCAACACAACATAGGAAAATTCTTCAACATCAGTAATGAGCAACATCAGTAATAGTCAGGAAAATCAACACAACATCAGGAATGAGCAACATCATCAATGATCAACATCAACAATATCATCAACACAACAGCAAACACAACATCATCAACACAATATCATCAAGAACGAACGACAACAACAACAATGTACAACATAAATATCATCAAGAACGGACGACAACAACAACAATGTACAACATCATCAATACAATATCATCAAGAACGGACGAACGAACAATGTACCTCAGCAACGAACAGACGAACGAATAATGAGAAAGCAATATCGTTTTAAGAACTTCAGCAATGATCAACGAACTTCAGCAACGAACTTCAGCAATGATCAATATAGTTTTAAGAACGAACAATGAGAAAGCAAGAAAAAGGTTTAAGACAAAAGCGATTCTAGTTTCTGAAAAAGAAAATGATTAGAAACATTTTATATTTTAATAAATGATTGACATTAGAGAGCGCTTTTTAGAAAGAGCGCTTTCTAAGGTCTTTTGATAGATTAACCTTAGAAAGTGCTTTTTGTTAAAAGCGCTTTCTAAGGTCTCTGAAATAAAATAATATAAAATATTTTAATAAATAACCTTAGAGGGCGCTTTCACTGGAAAGCGCTTTCTAAAGTTGAAAATATAAAAATAAAATAAAAATGAGTCTAGGACGAGGGGGATTCGAACCCCAAACCCAAAGCATTAAGATAAACCTCCTTGACCTGCGGTACTACGCCCTCATCCGTTTATTAAATTCACATTAAATATATATAATATAAGTTTACATATATATTTAATTAATATAATTTCTATATATTAATTAGTATATTTTAAATTATATATTAATATAATTTCTATATATCAATTAATATATTTTGAGATATATATTAATATAATTTCTATATATTAACTAATATATTTTAAATTATATATTAAGATAATTTCTATATATTAATTAATATATTTTAAATTATATATTAATATAATTTCTATATATTAATTAATATATTTTAAATTATATATTAATATAATTTCTATATATCAATTGATATATTTTAAATTATATATTAAATATTTAAATATATTATTTGAATATATTATTTTAATATATTAAAATAATATTTTTATATATTAATATAATTTTAAATATATTAATTATATTTTGATAAATTAATAAAATTTTATATATTAATTAATATATTTTATATATTTAAATATATTAATGAATAATGACCTAGCTCCTTGCTCTGGCGACTTCCGATCAACTGTTTCTTCTTCGACGAAGCGACTGATTTAGTGTCTAAGAAGTGGTTAGAGAGAGTAGATTGAATCTGTTTGGTTTAAACTCCTTACTCTAGGGTAAGGGCCTTCGGATTTGAACTGCTCTTGAATAACTGTGTTTAGGGGTCGAGGCAGAGGGCGACCAAAGAAGAAGGTACCATCTCCATCGATCATAGCCACTCTCTTTCAAAATAGTAGTATCAAGAATGATTCTGAGCGAGCATCAAACAGGGGCACTGAATCCAACTCTTTAAAGAGTTATGATGGGAGTCGAGATAACCAAGAGGATGTAGATGCTGTAACTCCGAATGTGATTGTTCCGGAGGCTGTTCCGAAGGCTGTAATGGAAGGTAATGTGGAAAAAGTGGTAGTAACGGCGAATGAACCCACCCCCAAGTTGTGGGTAGATGTAATCAGTGGGAATCGTAATGCGGCTAATGGAGCACCTATTGGTGTTTCCCCCCAAAGATAGTGGATGGAGTTATGGAGGTAGACATAGAGGAAGCTGACATTGAAACTGAGGTAAGATTCTGGGATGCCTCGCTTATTATGTATGTTATTAGTAGGGACCTGAGCATGAATGCTGTGAAGCAGTATATGACTAAGTACTGGAACTTTTTGAAACTGCCTGACTTGTTATTTCATGAAGAGGGTTATTTCATCATGAGATTCAATTCTAACAAGGACAAGGAACTAGTTGTCATGAGAGGACCATACACGATTCAAAATATGCATATGGTCTTGAGAGATTGGACAACTAATTTTGATTTCAAAAGAGATATGTTGAGGACACTTCCTATGTGGATCAAGCTGCCCAATCTACCTCTCCACTTATGGGGATCGAAAAGCTTGGGGAAAATTGGGAGTGTGTTAGGGGTCCCAATGTTCACTGATGAGTGCACTGTAAATAAGCTCAGAGTATCATATGTTAGGATACTAGTAGAGATGAACATCACACAAAAGCAACCAGAGTTCATCGTGATTAAGGATAATGAAGGAATTAAAAGAAAGCAGTATGTGGAATATAAATGGAAACCTTTGTTTTGTGAGAGCTGTCAGAAGGTAGGTCATCAATGCAAGACTAAGATGAAGAAACAGTGGCAATCAAAGGTTCCCGAGGTGCTTGAAAAGCCTGAGACTCCAGCGGTAGTAAAAGTGAATACAACAATTCCAACTACTGAAGTCATCCAGCCATATAAAGGGGAAGATGACAAATAGTGGGAAAATGTTGGTAGTACCAGAAGAAACAAAGGCAAAGCTGTTATGTTGCCAAGCCATGATGTAGTGGCATGTCAAAATGGATTTGAAGCCTTAAGGGTTGGGTGCCCTTCAAGGCTTGAAAGAGAAATAACATGATCAGAGCTTGGAATGTAAGAGGCATAAATAATGCTGGTAAGTGCAATGAGGTAATAGCCCTCCTAAAAAACTTAGGCCCTACTATAACAATTCTAATTGAGACTCGAATAAAGGAGAAAAATGCTGAGAAAATAAGAAAGAAATTTGGCCATAGATGGCAATTTCTAGATAATTACACCAAGCATAAAAATGGGAGGATTTGGATTTTATGGGATGATGAAAAAGTCACAGTTAAAGCTCAGAAGATTGGTGAACAGTTTATTCACTGCATTATCCATTTAACTGATGGAAATTTTCTCACATGGATGACAACAATCTATTCCTCTAACTTCTTGAAGCAGAGGAATAAACTGTGGAAAGATTTGATTGTCATTCATGGGAACATGTCTGGTCCTTGGTGCACACTTGGAGATTTTAACAATGTCCTTAGAGTGAACAACAGGATTGGTGGGAATCAAGTAGTTGAGAAGGAATACCATGATCTTTTGGAGATGATGGAGACCACATGGTTGTTTGAAAAAGAGAGTAATGGAGATCAGTAAACTTGGTGCAATAATCAAAGAGACAATCTGATATATTCCAGAATTGACTGGGTCTTGGGTAATGTGGATTGGAAACAAAAATTCATGGATTCTTCCCTCCACATTATGAGACAAGGTGTTTCTGACCACTCTTTGCTTTGCCTGAAGGACAATGATAATAAAAGACCAAAGAGAGCAACCTTTAAATTCCAAAACATTGCAATGCAGAATTTTGAATTTGGGGAGAAAGTGAAAACCAATTGGGAGATGCCTATACAGGGAGGGACAATGTATATTATCTAGAAAAAGCTCCAAAGATTGCAGCCAGTTGTGAAAATGCTAAGTAAGCATTTCCAAGGTATTAGTGTGCAAGTCACTAAAGCTAGGGAAAAACTTGATGTTGCTCAATAGAATCTGGTAAATGATAGGATGAATTTGATGTTTATTGATCAAGTCTAGGACTGCAGGAATGAAGTTATGAGGTTGAGCAATTTGGAGGAGAACATCAACAAGCAAAAATCCAAAGTTGATTGGCTGAAGCTTGGGGATGGAAACAACTCATATTTCTATGTTTCCCTAAAAGTTAGGCAGAAAGTTAACAACATTGTGGAGTTGATGGATGAAAATGGGAGAGTTATGCAGAACCAAAAGGAGATAGAGGTTGAAGTTGTTAAGTTCTATACTCTTTTGGTTGGTACAACCAGTCCTTCCCTTTCCAGTATTAATATTAAGGATATGAGGAATGGGGCCCAAGTTTCTCAGTTACAAAGGGAAGCCTTGATCAGCCCAGTCACTGTCCAAGAAATTCTCACTAGTTTAAAAGGTATCAGTAATAACTCAGCCCCTGGTCTGGATGGCTATAATGTTGTGTTCTTCAAAGGTAATTGGAATGTGGTGGGGTGTGATGTCATTAAAGCAGTGTAGGAGTTCTTTGACAGAGGGAAAATTTATAAAGCTTTGAATTGCACAATCGTCTCCCTGATTCCTAAAGTTCAACCGGCTAGATATGTGAAGGAATTTAGGCCTATTTCTTGCTGTATTGTGGTTTATAAGATCATTTCTAGAATCTTAACCATTAGACTTAGCAAAGTCATTGGTAGTGTTATCAATAGCAGCCAAACCGCTTTCATCCCTGATAGGAAAATTCAGGACCATATTTTGTTGGGCTATGAGTTGTTGAAAGGGTACAATGCTCACCATGGTGCCCCTAAATGCTTGTTGCATATGGATTTGCATAAGGTGTATGATACAGTTGAATGGGATGCTTTGGATACTATATTGAAAGAATTTATTTTTCCTTAGAAATTCATTAAATGGATCATGACCACTGTCAGAACTGTTTCTTATATATATCAGATCAATGGGGATTTGTCTCAGATGGTGGAGGCCAAAAGGGGGATTATGCAAGGGGATCATTTGTCACCTTTGTTGTTTGTTCTTATCATGGAGTATCTTCACAGGGTCCTACACAAGCTCAAAGACATTCCAAATTTTAATTTCCATGCAAAATGTGAGAAGCTGGGATTAATTAACCTCAGTTTTACCGATGATCTCTTACTGTTTTCTAGGGGTGACAAGAAGTCAGTGGAGCTACTTCTTGAGGGATTTAATTATATTTCTGAATCAACAGGTTTGGAGATTAATCCCTTTAAGTGCAAAGTCTTCTTTAGTAATGTGGAGGAAGAGGAAAAACAAAAAATTATGGACATTACTAAGTTTGATGAGGGTCAACTTCCATTTAGATACTTGGGTATTCCGATGATGAGTAAGAAGCTGTCTGTGAATCATTACATGCCTCTTATAGACAAAATAATGGCCAGAATCCAACGCTGGAGTTCTAGACTGTTGTATATTGCTGGGAGGATTCAGCTGATAAATAGTATCATCTTTGATATGTCTAATTACTGGTTGCAGGTTTTGTCTATTCCCAAGAAAGTTATAGCTAAGATAGATTCTATGTGCGGATCCTTTTACTGGTCTGGGTCTGATAAGATTACGAGAAAATCGCCAGTTGCATGGAGAAATGTTTGCACACCGAAGAAAAATGGCGGGCTGAATATTGTGATTTTTAAGTGTTTGGAACTGTGTTTGTCTTGCTAAGCTATTATGTAATTTATCCCTTAAGTCCGACAACCTTTGGATAAAGTGGATACATTGCTATTATGTAAAGAATCTGAATATCATGACAATGCCCCTGAAGCTGCAGTTTTCGTGGATTTTCTGGAGAATTCTGAAAACTAGAGAAGTGCTGAATAATGGTACAGGAGGGGGGATTATAGTGTTGAATGGTCATTTCAAGCTGGAAAATTATACAAGGGTTTAATGGTTAATAGTGAAGTCTGCTGGAGGAAAATCTTTTATAACAACACAGCGAGGTCGCGTGCTCTTAACATGCTTTGGTTGGCATGCCATGAGCGTATGGAAACCAAAGAGAGGTTGAGCAAATTTGGTATGATAAATGAAACTAAGTTTGGTTTTTGTCATTGTATTGAAACACAAGATCATTTGTTCTTTAGCTGTCAGAATAGTATGGAAATTTGGAAGAAAGTTCTGAGATGGCAACAAAACACTCACCAACCAATGGGGTGGAAAGAGGAAATACAATGGATGATGAAGAAAAGCAATTTAAAGAGCTCAAAATGTTTAATTCTAAAATGTGCATTTGTTGAAACTCTGCATGAGATTTGGAGATGTAGGAATGACATATGCTTTAAGCAGGAAAATTTGCTTGAAAGTGCTTATGAGAGAATCATAGAAGTGGTTACACTTAGATGTTAGACGAGACCTAGTTTAAGGATAGCAATTAGCAATTTGTTAATGCCTTAGGGTCTGTTTTCTTTGTTTTTTTGTGTTTGTGTTCAGCTGGACCTTGTTGAGGTCGCTTTGTACTTCATTGTTTTGGTAATAAAGTATTCTTAATTTCCAAAATATATTAATGAATACATTATTTAAATATATTATTTGAATATATTAAAAAAAATATTTGTATATATTTGAATATATTATTTAATATATTATTTGAATATATTAAAATAATATTTAAATATATTATTTGAATATATTATTTGAATATAATTTATATATATTTGAATATATTATTTAAATATATGATTTGAATATATTAAAAAACTATTTTGACATATTAATATAATTTTAAATTTATGAATTATATTTTGATATATTAATATAATTTAAATATATTTTAAATTATATATTAATATAGTTTTAATATATTTAAATATAATTTTAATAAATTAAAATGTTTGTATTTAAAACATATATTTGAATAATTATCAATATAATTTAAAATAAATTATAATTTAATTTAATATGATTTAAATATATTAAATATAATTTGACATATTAATATAATTTAAAATTTCTTTCCCTACCTAAAGGGCGTGGGTTCGATACCCCATTTTGCCATATTTTGTGATACTTTACATGGTTCAGTATATTTGTACCAAAAACAAAAAACAACGTTTTTGTAACAAAGCGCTCTTATAGGTCTTTTGTAAAATAATTTAAAATAAAGTGATTTCTTAATTTACACTTTAGAAAGCGCTTAAGGTGAAAGTGTTCTCTAAAGTGGTCACCTTAGTAAGCGCTTTAAGAAAGCGCTGTCTAATGTGCCCTTTAGAGAGCGCTTTTTTTGAGCGAATTTTCAAATGACCTATAGCAGCGCTTTGCATTAAAAGCGTTGTCTTTTGTGTGTTGTGGCATGCCATTTTTGGCGTAGTGTTAATTAATTCCTGAATTAATTCACTTATATTGGTAATTTGTTACATTTAATGTGGTAACCAGGTACTCATTCAAAAACTGCCATTTTCTACTTCTGAAGAACATGACAACAATTGTAATTACACATCAAACAACAACACACCACCTTAATTCAAGTGATGCAAGTCTTTCATCCCCATGCTCATCTTCAACCTCTTGAAAACAACATTTGTGACGCCTTTCGTCATCAAATATGACAGTTGATCCTCGCTTCTGTAGTATCCCAAACATAACCTCGCTTCACCAACAAGTTCCCTCAAATAGTAGAACCTCATCTCTATGTGCTTACTCCTCCCATGTGCAATTGAGTTGTTAACAATATTAATCGTTAAAACATTGTCAACTAAGAGTGTGACAACCTCACAATCGTTGTTGCCCAGTTCCTCCAATAGAATCATAAGCCATATGGCTTGTCACACACATAACGAAGCGGTGATGTAATCGACCTCACAAGATGAGAGTGCAACCACTGGTTCCTTCTTCTAACAACATGAAACGAATGTCACACCAAACATAAAAATATATCCAACTGTAGACTTTCGATCATCCTTATCTCTGCACCAATTGGAATCGGTGAAACCGAGCAAATCACATTTTTTGCATGTATCCACTGCGAGAAAGAGAATTCAGCAGCTAACAAAACCCTTAACATATCGCAAAATCCTATTGACTGCTTCCATGGTAGACACCTTTGGTCTCGCCATGAATCTACTCATAATACTGACACTAAACGCAAAGTCTGGTCGCGTATTGTACAAGTATCACAATGATCAAATCAACCTCCCATCTTGAGTTGGATCAACATTTTCCCTATCTTCATCCGTGGACAACTGCAACCTTGGTTCAACTAGAGAAATGAAAGCATTGCAATGCTCCATTTCACACTTTTTAAATATTTCAAGAGCATATCTTCTTTAATGCATGAGCAGTCCTAATTGACATTGGAATTCTATGCATAGGAAGTATGTCATGATACCAAGGTCCGTCATCTCAAATTCATCCATAAGTTCACTCTTGAACTTTGAAATGAATTTTTCATTGCTTCTCGTGATCAATAAATCATCCACATGTAGACAAAGGATGATTAATCCTTCACTTGCGTTCATCTTCATATAGACTTCATGCTCCAATACACATTTCTTGAAGCCAATTTCTTTTAGGAATCCATCAAGCCTTCAATTCCAAGCTTTTGGAGCTTTATTCAAACCATATAGTGTTTTCCCCAACTTGTAGAATTTCAGCTCTTGATTTTGAACAACAAAATCAGGGGGCGGTTCTACATATACCTCCTCTTTAAGTGGTCCATTATAAAACGCAGACTTGATATCCATTTAGTAAATAGGACAATTGTTGTTATTTTCAATACCAACAACAAGACTAATGGTTTCAATCCCAAAAATCGGTGCAAAAACCTCTTCAAAGTTTATGCCTTCTCTTTGCGAAAGTCTCATAACCACCAATCTAGCCTTATGCATGATTATCTCACCCTTGGGATTTGCTTTCTCTTTGAACACCCACTTCACACCAATTTTCTTCTTTCCTTTTGGTAGATCAACTATCTCCCAAATATAGTTTTTATCAATGGATTCCAACTCTCCTTTCATAACACAAATTCACTTTGTATAACTTAAATCTTCTTCCGTATTAACATGTTCAAATTTGATCATAAGTATAAAGTGAACAAAATCACCATCATAATCGACCTCATTGTCACGAAACAACTTACAATATTGGAGTCTTTAAGGAAAACCCTTTTGCCTTGCTGACCTCCTCACATTTCCTACATTTTGGGCTTCGACGATTTGTTGTTTTGGCCTTCCTACTACCTCAGAATTTGAAATTTCACACTGGTAACCGATTATAGGAATATGGTAACTAATTATAGCCTACATGTAACTGGTTACATGATTCTGGTAACCGATTATGTTCTGTTGTAGTTGCTTTATTTCATCAATCACCACATCTTGACTGATCATGATCCTCCTATTTACAGTATCGAACAATTTGTAACCACCAATAGATTGGTATCCAATAAGAATTATCACCCACCCTTATCATCCAACTTCTTTCTAAGTTAACCCAAAACATATCGATATGCAACGAAACCGGATACTCTCAAATGGTTCAGATTTGGCTTGAACTCGACCATGCTTCCTCAGGTCTCACATTTTCCTACTTCTTTGTAGGGAATCTATTCAACAAATAGGTAGATGTAGATATCATCTAACCCCATAACTTCTTTGGAAAGTTCTTCCTATTCAACATGCTTTTTCCATGTTCACTATCAATCGATTTTTCCGTTCAGTCACACAATTTTGTTGTGGTGTATAGGGTGGTACTACCTCATGTATTATCCCTTCTTGATCACAAAACATCACAAAGTCATTTGAGACATATTCTCTTCCACCATCTGTTTTGAGAACTTGGAGCTTGTGACCACTTTGCCTCTCCACCATGGACTTGAACTTCTTAAGTACATAAAATACCTTATCTTTTATCTTAATAAGGTATGTACATAACTTTCTACTATGATCATCAATAAAAGTGACAAAATAGTTATTGCCACCAATGGAATCTACTTGTATATACCCACATACATTTGAATACACCACCTCAAGGTGATTCTTGGTTCTTCGATTTGCATCATTACTTAATTTCCCTTTATGTTTCCTTAATTGGACACATTCTTCATAAATTTCTGCTGGAAATTGATCGTTGGCAGCCCCATTACCATAATGTTCCGTTATAAATCCTTGAGATATCTAAAATTGAGATGCCTAAGACAATAATGCCATACCCACTCTTCACGACTTGCTGTAGTAGCAAGACATATATGCTCCATAGCCTTCAACTCAACCTTGAAGGTTCTTTTGGCATCCATAGGCGCTTTAAGGACCAAACCTCCCTTTGCATCCATAACGCTCAACCCCTTATTTTCTATATGAATCTTGTAATCCTTCTCAAGTAATTGGCCAATACTTGGAAAATTACATTTGATTCCCGGAATATACAATACATATTTTATCAAGTAATGTCCATCATCCTTCCTCATGATCAATACATCATCGATCCCGTCGACCATTAGAGTGGTGTCATCCGTGAACTTTACTTTGTTTTTCATGGTACAAATAATTTTTACAAACCAATAATTTCTTCTTGTCAGATGAGTTGAACAACCCGATTCCAAATATCACTGCTTACTTCATTGAATTCCTTTCACATTAATCATGTAGTATTCCTCTTCGCACAACCGGTGAATCATATCATTCAACCGATTGTTGTCCAATTTTTCAGCATTCTTTGAGCTGTTTCAGCTGCTGTCCCACAGTTGTTTACTACTGCAATTCACTTTCGTGATCATGACCAATAATTTATTCTCTTCTTCAAACTCTTGTCTTGAAACCTTGGCTTCATCCCCTTGAGATTACTTCTTATTTGCATTGCATTCTTTAGAAGAATGACTAAACCATTGACACTTGTAGCATTACTCCTTACTCTTTTCGAATCTCTTTCTTTCACCTCTATAGTTGGCTTGAGCACCATATTATTTTGTAGCTAATCTCACCCCTTTGACTTGTCCTTTTTTTATATTTAATTTTGGGACTCTTTTCCACCAAAATTATGAAAATTCCCTTTGTTCTTCATGGGCCATTTTCCTTCTGATCTCTTTTCTTTTTCATTGAAACGAGCTTGCAAAGCGATCTTCGACTTTTCCTTATCATTGTTCCTATCACTTCCATCCCTTTCTCATGAGCTCCAAGAGAGCTTTGCAACTCCATTTTGCTCATTTTCGCAGAATTCTTTGACTCCTCAATTTCCACAACTATATTGTCGAATCATGGTGTTAACGAATGCAAGATTTTAGCCACAACATACTACTCGTAATGGTTTCTCCACATGCCTTCACTTGGTTCACCAACCGAGTGATTCTCATCGCGAAATCATTGCTTGTCTCCTTTTCTTCCATTTGAATCAATTCAAATTATCCTTAGTGAGTTTGTAACCTCACCATCTTTGTCTTGTCAGCCCATGCATAAGCTTTCTCTAAGATCTCCCATGCTTGCTCCGACGAGTCGCAATCGCTAACTTTCTCAAAATTGTCAACACATTAATGAATCAAGAACAACACTTTGAAATATTTCTTATTTTCTTCATTATGCGATGCTTGATGTGCTTCTATTGCATTGGCTTAGAGAGGAGTAACACCATTTTTGATTACCTCAATAACATCTTGGTAGCCAAACAACACCTTCATTTGCTTGCACCAGTTGCCGTAGTTTATTGTATTAAGGATATGTAAATTTGCAAGGATTTTTTCATTGGAGACATAATTCATGTTGCATACAAGGTGTTTGTGGATCTAAACCAGGCTCTAATACAAAATGTTGTAACAAGCAACCAGGAGGTTGGTGGAAGTAATTTTGGTAGTGGGAGAGAGAGAGAGAGAGAGAGAGAGAGAGAGAGAGAATTGAGGGTGAGAATGCAGAATTTTTCATTAGCTAGGGTGAGAGTGCACCCAACATCATTAGAAAACGCAAAACACATACATGTAGTTATTACACCAAAGTGGGAACCGGTTACACCTGTAGCTAATTAATTTACTTACAGTGGTAACTGGTTACACCAAATATGGTAACTAGTTACTCCTTCGAAAACTGCAGTTTTCTGCTGTTGAACAACATGACAACACCTATAATTACACATCAAACTTCAACAAAATTGTCTCTACTTTCGTAGAGACATTCGTTAAGTGCGTAAAAATCATATTGTTAAACAAAGTTTTGGGACTTTTTTCCTTACATGAGTTTTGTCTCTTGGTCATTCCTAACGACCCTACATCCAAGTAAGACTACTCACTCATGATAAAAATTACAGAAAATACAATCTTATGAATGACATACATGATATTGATCTTATGTGAATAAAGCATGCAATATATATAAATTAGTAAGAAATATAAAACAACTTTAAATTATAAATTGATTAATAGTAATACAATAAAGTTTTATCCTAATGGAGTTTTAGAAAAGGAAAAATGATGTAAAAAGTGCATAATACAATAACGTACGTGAGAGAGTTAAATTGATATTTATAACATAATTATATAGTCCCTAATCCATTATGATGCACAAGAGAGTTAAATTGATATTTATGACATAATTATATAGCCCCTAATCCATTATGATGGAGAAGAGTTCGTAAGTAGATCTTGGCATATCAATGTGTAATAGAATGAAAGCTGAAAGGCCTAAAATAAAACAAACAAAAGAGAAATCCAAAAAACCACTTGGGTCATTATGGGATGTGCATATTGTATTTGATGAGTTTTCAGCAAGTGTACTGATAGTGTCTAAGTAATAATTAAAATGACCATCTCCACAAGAATTGTAAATTAACAAGATAATTATGCGAGATTTTATGTAATTAAATGGGGGATTTACGTTAGAAAATTGGTTCTAAAACACAAACGAGAAAAGTAAAAAAAATTAACTTCAAGGCGAGAAAAGTGATTAGGTCTTATTATGTCGAATCCTCTTATTCTTACCCGTTGATGCACTATGTATTTATTGAGAAAAGCGAGAAAACCCTTACGCACAATTCCTTAGTGTGCAACACACTAATTTATACGATAATTTTTTTTATTCCTTAGACCAATTCAAACCTAAATTTGACGTTCTTAGTGCATTAATTCAAAAGCAACGAATCTAATTACCTAATACTAGTTAATTACAAAGTCGAATAAATTTTTCTAGATCAAATAAATAGGCTAACGGTCATAAATCTCTACGTATCGAGATTGATTTGTATGTCCATAAGAAATGAAAAACATTAAATTAAAGAACAATTTAAATTAAATAATAATAAGAAAATTACTCAATAAAACTCAAACAAACATATGATCCAACAAATTAACAATAAGGTTCATCTCAAAAAGACATAATCTTGAGAAACTTATCTACTCGTTGATAAACTAATAAATACCATGAGTTGATAAGTATTAATCATCAAAATTTATGAAATAATGGCTCTCTGATGATCCCAATGCTCTCAAATTCACCCCTTGAGTATTCCTAGCCATCACTTTATCTCCAAGTTTTAGAACTTCCAAAAAGTATTCAATATTGCCTTAAAATAGAAATCTGTGTATCATATAAAACACATTCCAATGCGCCACGACGCAAGCCTCGTCGTGTCATATGGAATGCATCGCACGTGCGCGAGAAATCCTGAGGAAAAAGACATGTTTTTTATTATTTTCTTCACAGTTTTCACTAAGTTCTTATTTCTTCCTTGTCTTGGATTTTTGCTAACTTCTTCACAACTTGGCATGGATTTTGCTCGTTACTCTTTCGAATTCATCCAAATTTTCTCATAGAAATCATGTAATGATTATTGTCATTAACACTGTTCCAAAATTGCAATTTTAGAATGTGGAACACCCTGGGGTCATTACGACTGTAACTGTTAGGCAAGAAGATAAGGATTAAATTGTCTAGAAGAGGTTGTTGAATATACCTCCCTAAAATTGACAGGTTTAAAAAACAATTGTGTAAAATTGTGTTACACAATTATTATGAAAAGAATATTATCAATTTGGTAAGAAATATAATATCACCGTTTTCAAATATAATCAACAATAAGAAATGATTCAGAAGTATCAATCTAATAAAATCTAAAATTTATCCAAGAAATCTCTATCAATATGATAAACCCTAACAATGTGTGATTTTGAGAAAACATTATATCTAAAAATTCAATTATAAATAAGATATATATATATATATATATATATATATATATATATATATATATATAGAGAGAGAGAGAGAGAGAGAGAGAGTGTGTGTGTGTGTGTGTGTGTGTGTGTGCGCGAGAGAGAGAAGGTAGTATGTCAGATGAATAGTGGTTCAAAAATACTTCCTCACCATGAATACTCTATTCTCCAATGGTTTCCCATTAAAATCTTGTTGTTCTTCAACTATGATTTTGACATATTTAGATATATTTGTTTAGTACGATCATAACTTGAATAATGTTGAAAATATAGATCTTCAATCTGAATCTTCTATGACTTGTACAAAGTATCTAATATTGGGCTCTTGAAAGATATTTACTCGAATTCAACTTAAATATTTGAACTCTAAGAATGTTTCTCCAAGCCTTCGTTCTTCATTGTTCTTTAATCGACACTATCAGTCCCTTGAGCCTTAGGTTTCTAAGATGAGAAAAATTCCAAAGTTTTACGTAGGCTTCCCTACAACTCTATCAAAGTAATCTTGAAGAGAGGAAAACCTCCTTCTTTTTTCCTTAATTTATCGATCCCAACCACAAACATGCACAAATATGTAACCCCCTATAATCCTCAAGAAATCTTCAAAACAAACGTTAATCATAAGAACGGTCCTCCTCACATATCTCACACCTTAAGATGAAAACTTAATCCAAGCAACAATGGATGATGCAAGAGGTTGAAGATGAATAGATTTTGTTTTTAAAACTCAAAACAAGATTCATAACCCTTTCTGAAAGTTGAGATAAAAATTAAGTTGTTTGTTCTAAATCATAAATTGGATGTGTATGTTATGAATATTATGAAAGGTATTTGAGAAAATAGTTTTATGTGTTGGAGATTTAGCACAAAAATGAGAGAAAATTCTATTTGATTTGAATTACAAGTAAACAAGATGTGTTGAGTCAAGAGAGTTAATGATTTGAGTCAAGATCCAATAACTAAGATATATATGAAGCCTCTGATTTGAACCAGATTTACAAAAGAAAAGGCCAAAATCTACTATTTATGTTTGATTAGAGTCAAACATGTCCCTGATTAAAATCAAACCTCTCTGGTTTGAGTCATGGATTATTGTGATTTGAATCAAATAGATGGAAGAAAAATCTTCTTTTCTTTAATATGTTTGATTCAAGTTAGGAACTTGATGATTTGAATCGTACTCACAGAAGCAAAGTCCTAGATTCTCTACACACTTTTATTCGAGCCAAGTCAACCTATGATTCGAATCACACTTCCATATTTTCAATTTTTTTTGTCAAAATGAATATTTATTATGAATCAAAACTCGACATGACTTAAAACATTCTCAAATGTGCTTCTTGATTCAAAACTTCGACTATTTGACTAGAAATGTATTGGTAGGACTATAAACAAATAGTTTGATTTATGCATGCATAAAAATGGATTAAGAACTCAACCTAAAGATGAGGAGACTCAATAATGAAAAAATTAAACCAAAAGCCAAATTTCAAGCAACAAAATACAAACAGATAAATCAAGCAACAAAATTACAAGGGCCTCCAAATTTTAAGTTTGTGCACATAGAAAATCCAAGATAAATTAATTTTTACTTTCTATAGTTGTGATTAGATTCTATAGTTGTGATTAGATTGAAGTAGTAGTAAAGTTACATAACACATTCAACCAAACCTATAAAACTCAAATAAAAATCTTCACAGAGCAATCAATAAGCAAAAGCATATAAACGTTACATTTTCTTCTTTTTCTATCAAATTTTCTTTAAAGATTTTTTAATAATGAAGCTCATATAATTAATTCTCATTTTAATAATATAATATGTATAAGGAGTTTGAGTTGAAATTATTTAAAGATCACTATCTTTTATTTATTTTTTAGGGATATCAATACAATATCTTAATCATTTATTTTTTCATTAATTAATTAATATATCATATCTTATTTATTCAAACTTAATTTATTAACATGTTTTTGAAATTTGAATATTTAAAATGGATCATACAATTTTGCTACAATATAAAGGTGTTCTTATGAAATATTGATCTTTAAATTTTTTAATATTATATTTTTATTAATTTTTGACATCTTAATTTAAAAATTTAGATGTATATTATGTATTATAGTGGAATTTTTCAAGGTTTGTATTTTATAAAATTATTTTTTAATTGTTATTTTCTTCATTTTTATTGTTAAATTTAGTTTAATTTATTTACTAATTGTTAATTTTTTTAAGATTTGAAAATTTAATTCTAAATAAGAGAAAAAATTGATAAGTTAGCTTAATCTTAAACATTCTCATAAAATTCACAATTTTTTTTTTTGTTAAAAATCTGAATGTTGTAATTGTTGATTTAGGGATTTTCTAGTTTTTTTATCAAGTATTTCTTTTTAAAATATTAGAATAGGGCCTCTAAATTTTTTGAGACGACATTGCTTTTAAATACTTGGCAAGATTGTAAATTTTGCAATTGGAATTGAGTCAACTCTAAGACTTTAAGCAGAAGAAAAAAATGTGATAGGTGCTTTTCTCGCTTGTGTTCTTACTGAAAAATTGAACAAAACCACAAACAACATAAAACACATAAATTAAATCTAGACTCACATTAAAACTTCTCCCCCTTTGATAAGATAAAAAAGCGATAGATGCTAATGAGCCTAAATACAAAATAACCAATAACATAAAAAATAATCTAGAGAAACAAAGCTAAACTTAGCTAAGAAGGATATACATCAAATAAAAATATATTATATATATACAAAGAATGACATGCAAAATGCAACAAATATGCGCAATAAGACATTAAATTAATCATCAACAAAACTATAGGTGATCAAGATATACATTAATGGAAGATTAAATAATGTATGAACAATTCAAAAATATTTTTGAAATGCACATAATGAAAATGATAAACTTAAAAATATTTTAAATGTACAACAAACAATCATCCAACACCTTAGAAATTATGAACAAAAAGTAACATATAAGAAGTAAACATATAAACATATATAACAAATTATGAGAATAATATAGCTAAAGGTAAAACTTGTCAGAATCATATCTATATATTTGGTTTATATGTAACTCGCTACAAAAGAAATGTTATTTTACAACAAAAATAATATAGCAATAATAAAATTAAATAGAGATCTAAATCTATTTATACACTACTACAAAATGTAGATTTTATAACGTACTTTCATCTTGACCATATTATCCACAGTGGTAAAATCTATTCATTTAGACTTTTTTTTTCTTCTTTTTAGACACATTTCACTGCGGTTAGATTTTCCATCCATGGGGAAATGTGGCAGGTTTCTTTATCTTTTTTGATAAATTATTTTAAAATCAAAATTTAATAGCATTTCACCACAGTCATATTTTTCAACCGTGGGAAAATGTCCCTCTCAAGGACACACTTTGAATTCCAGGACATACCATTTAGTTTTTCAATGATTTTTATAACACATTTTACGGTGCAATATCTTCATCTATTTTTACGATATATCTAAGCAAATTTGGCGTTGAAGCTTAATGTTAAGCTTGAAGCATACCACACTAGTATGAAAAACATTTCACAATGGTTGGTAAAAAGGATACTATCACGGTTGACCAACCGTTGTGAGGTAGGGTTTGGTTGTAAGTATTTTGTTTTTCACCATGGATGTGTGACCATTGTAATAAACTAGGTAGTGTTTTATCTATCACAACAGTTACTCTAAAGAACTATTGTGAAATATATGATTGGGGTGCTACCTATCACAATGCTTATTGTAAGAACGCGTGATGAAATACTTTGTTTTTTCATTTTAAACATGTATTTTTTCGTACCTGTATTTTATACATATATTACATAAATATTTTTTTATATCAAAGCCAAAAATATTATTTACAAACATATATGTGTACACCATTATCATATATTACAAACATCAAATTAAGCCAAAATCATATATTTACAAACATCAAAGCCAAAGTCATACATTAACACCCTTATCAAGTAGCACATTGAAATTAAATGCCCAGCATCTACGGATGTCTTTTAAGTTATCGGGGGAGAAATGTGTCCTGTTGTTAAACGTCTGCATAAAAAGTGAAGAAAATTAAATATCAAATTATTTGAAATATAATAGAAAACTTAAACATTTATATATTATATATTATAAACATTTCATAACATAATATATACTTGATTCCAAGAATCAACAATGCCGACAGAGACAATATTTAACATGTGTTTTGTTACATAATACCCATACTCGTATCCCTTTGCTTGTATCCTCATCTACAAATTTAAATATTTCATGAATATATAACCACACATGCATGTGTGTGTTAGTTAGGGATGGCAAAACAGGTCGCCCGTCCGGCCCCGCCCCGCCCCGCCAAAAAAATGAGCAGGACGGGCATGCTCGTCAAGTTGAAATGGGCATAGAAGTCTAGCCCGCCCCGCCAAGTTGGCGGGCGGCGGGCTTGCGCTCCTTCTTTTTTTTTTATATATATATTTTTTATTTTTTTAAATAAATTAAAAGGTTTTTTTTTTTTACATTTTAATAAAAAAAAAATTAACTAGTCATGTATTTTGCTCATTTAACTAGTTATGTATGATAATAGAATTAACAATTTTATCGATGAGTTTTGCTTGTTATATACATAATTATTTTCTAACAGTGATTGTAATTTGTAAAATATATATACAAGTTGATCTTGAATTTTTTCACATAAGAGTTTTGGCATTTCCAAACCCCATTCTCATTTGAAATGGAACATACCCATATGTTTTCAACTGGTTTCTCAAAGATGGTGGTTGTAGGTGAATGTGGAGGTTTAAAGCATCCACAAGATACTTTCATAGACTCTTTCAAATACTTAAAAAAGTGTTTATTTCATAGGTTCGGAGGGCTTTGGCGGGGGGCGGGTTTTGACGTTGCTAGCTTTGGCGGGTGGCGGTCTTTAGCGGGTGTCGCTCCCGGATCCTAGTACAAACGTAAAAGTGGCGCGGAAAAGGTAGAGTCGCCAGCCATACATTTTTATCCCGTATGAATGGAAAAATTAATGTTGCACAAACCTAAGAGAAAAGGAAAATACAAGGTCCTACGAACCAAAGATCTGGGTTCGGAAGTCGGTTACGACCTGGGAAGGTATTAGCACCCCATATCGTCCGTCGTACTTGACGGGATCCACGCTTGTTAGTCTGTTTCAAAGGGTAAGGAATAAGACTGTTGCTGAATAAGAGAACCGCTAACTGGAACTGGAATGAGAAAGGGGACTAGAAAAGAGAACGAAAAAGGTATGGAAAAAATGTAGGGAAAATAAGGAATATGCTCGAACGACCCCTACCCCGCTGCCTACGTACCTCATTGGGAATATGAGGATCAAAGTCGACGTAGTTCGCCTAACTAAGGCGTAAACTTATTTGTGTTTTTTATGAATTGAACTGCTTATGCCTATGCTCAGGTGTTGCAGGCTCGTCTGGTACGAGTGCGTTTACCATCTTGCAAATAGACAAGTCGTAGAAAGTTCTCGTTTAGAGGGAATGAGATGAGAAAAGATTTCCCGCAGGAAAAGACATTTGTTGTTTGTGAACCGTATTTTAGAAGAAGTGTTTTGCTTTTGTTGTTTGTGAAATAGTCTCCATGCTAAGACTTATTCATCATGATAGATGCCTTACACCTCGCCCCGAAATGGGACATGTATAATTATCTCATGGTAAAGTCTCCTAGTGTACGAGAAAGCTCAACCTCTATTTAGGTGTTTTTTACTGTTTTCTTTATGAGATGAGAAGAGAGACTCAAATTGGAAAAGGAAAAACTAAGGGGATTAAGACACAATCCTAAGTTGTTTATTGCATGCAAAAGGAGATCCTAATGGTTTGTGTGATTTTCTAGTCCTAATGAGAAAAGGAAAAGAAGAAAAGAGAATTAGAACTCAACTTACTTTCTAAGGAAGCTAAGTTGTTTCTAAAGAAGAAAAGGGAAGCCTATACAAGAAAAGCACAAAGTGCTAAGGAAATTCACCATTAAAAAACATAAACAAAATGAGGAAGAAGTTATATATACAAGGGCTTACCTCAACCTCCCTACAAAACAAGGGTTAGCTTTACAAAGCATACTAAACACCTGAAGCATGGCAAAAACTCAAATAAAGCTCAAATTAGCTAAGGAAATGCAATGAGGGATTCCTAAGTCTAAGTCCTAAAATTAAAGGATCTTAAATGATAACAAGCTCCTAAAGTCAGTAGCTAAACCTTATTAAAGAATTCTAAGGTTAGAAAGTCAATCAACTACAATATATGCCTTAATGAATTACTAAACCCTAATGGGATCCAAAGAGAAGTTAGATGGAGAAGTTTGAATGATTATGCAAAGTAAACTTGCATGAAGTCAAGGAGGAATGTTAAAACCAGAACCCTACACTACTTAGAAGTGTCTCAAAAGGTGGGAGAAGATATGATCAAAGAGGTTCAAGTGAAAGAGATTGAAATATAAGGTTGAGTGAAGAAAGAATAAGATGAAATGGACATATGATATCTTAAGAAGGAAAAGACTTAGAAGAAAAATCAAACATGAACAACAAAAGATGAACTATCCATAAAAAACCAGAGGCTTAATGAAAAGTTAAGATTAAGATTAAACTCACAAATTTACCACAAAAGAACATATATGAAGTACATTAGGGTTAAGGAACAAAAAAGTTTGATTTCGAGGTTTTTAAGTGCAAAAGGATGCCAAATGAAGCAAAAGGACTTAAGACTTGAAATGAATATGTAGAAACGGATGTGGGATACTTATAAGATATATAAGAAAGGTATAACTTGGATACCATACTCACAAAATGATTTTTAAGTGTTAAGATGAAGGAAGAATATGAATTAGGGCAAGGTAAGCATACATGAACACATATGACTCTTAAGGACCAAATAACCCAAAAATTTCAATGGGGGGAGACCTATGATGGATAAAAATGAATTATAAAAGTTCCAAGGAAACAAATGAACTCAATGGAAGAGGCTCTAAGGTATGGCATGATTGCCTTCTCAAATGACATTTGAAGGATGAAGAAGTAAGGACCAAAGGATGACTTGTAAAACAAGGTACAAGAAAAATACCTAAGGACATTGAAAAAATATGAAATTTGGGATTTAGGATAACCAACCAGGGGGTAATAAACTTTCAAAGGATCTAAAAAAAAATTGGAATTTAACTCAATAAAAAAATGGCACAATTTGGATTAGGGTTTTGAAGGGTAAAGCTCCAAGAATAGGTTCAAAGTTGGTCCAAACATGACCTAAAAAATGTGAGAAAAATAATTTTAAGGACCTTGATGTGTCCTATAATTAGAGCAAAAGGAATGGTATCAAGACCATTTTTAATTTAGGAGAAATAAAATGGAGAAGAGCTATTGGTCAAGAATAAGAAAAATCAAAAAGAAATTAAATGGAAAATTAATTTTGGCTCAGAAATTAATGAAAAATGAAATTAAAAAAAATATGATAAATTTGAGAAATTTTCAAAATTCAAGTGTGAATTATTTCATGATTTTTGGATGATTTTTGGTTTTTTACAAAATAAAAATTGAAATGAAATAAAAGGAGAAATAAAAGGAAAGAAAATAATGCAAGGGTTGCAAAAATGAATGAATTTTAGTACAAAATTAAAAGGCCCAATTGGAGGGGGTGTGATTAGGAATCTGAAGGCCAGGTTGGAGGCACATGCTTGGCACAAGTTTTTTAATGCATTGGCAGCCACATGGGCATTAGATCAAGATTAATCAAACGGATGTGTTATAAACTTTGACTTATGAGCTAGGGCACTATTCCGGCCACCGGAGAAGACTTTCGGTCGTCTTCTCCGATGAGCTCTGGTTAGGGCTTGGTCAAAACCTAATGAAAATGAAATCTAAAGCCATCAATGTGTTCCTCTCACTAAGTAGATTACAAATCCAGGTTCAAAATTCATTTACCATCCATAATCAGTGCAAATTGAATCAAACAATTTCAACCTAGAATTCTGCATCTAAGCATTTAAGATACCTATCAACTAGTCAGTCCAATACAAACATCTATTAGGCCATAAACATCACAAAACTATAAAGAAAACACTAAAATCGAGTCATAAGATAAGAATGGAAACCTGAGTTGCACAACTGCTCAAGGTTGAAGAAAACCAGTGGGGAGATTCCAAATGCTCTTGATGCTGGTCCTTTAACTTCCCTAGAGTGAAATATACACTTAACTGTGGTTGAATCTTGATGAAGCTTAAGAAATTCAGAACAATGCAGAGACCAATTCTTGAAGAATCAAGCTGAATGAGCCATGGAAATGGTGCACAATGTGATGAGGACGATGGATTGAGGAAGAGTGAAGAGCGTTGATGGAGATTGAAGTTTCCTCGAAGTTAAATCAGTGCAAAATCAGAGAGAGCTCAGTGAGAATCCAGGGAGAAATCTATGAAGTTTTTGGTGATTTTTTTATCAGAATGAAGTGTAGTGTATTTCTGTTAGAGCATTGGCTTATATAGGTGAGATTACTCTAACTAACTTTGGTTTACAATTAGAACACTAATTAGGTTAGTTAACTTGAGGTGAAATGTGTAATTTGAGGTATGAAGCTCAATGATATGAAGTTGCATTGGCTTAGCTCGAATCTGATTGTGTGTGGTGATGTTCATGTTTCTTACAATGAGGGTAAGTGTGATGTAATGTGACTGACTTGATCCAATGCAGAAGCTTGAAGTATCATGTTATGGAATTTTCACTTGGCTTGAATCTTCATGAGGTGCATGGTGATTATCATGTATGGACATGTACAAGATCCTTTGAACTTATTTGAATACAATGCAATATGATACCAACATGTTAACTAGTATATACAAGCTGACTGAACTTGAAAACATCTCACAATCCAATAACTTATGCAGCAAGAAAATAGGTTTGATGTAATGATCTTCCATTGATGATTTCTTCAAGCTCAAGCTACCAAAACAAGACATTCTTGTGCTTAAATCAAAGGGGATGTTGCATACAACAAGTTTGAAGTTTGTTCCATGATGAGATCATGCCTCTAAGCTTCTCAAAATGTCCATTAAACTATATGACACAATGCTGCATAATAGGCCTGCATATCATAAGCTTGCCTTGGGCAACTTTGCCTTGTGACATGACCAGGTTTGAATCCACCCTTTAGACCTCCATAACTTTCAACCAAATGCTCAAATGAAAAATCTCCAAACATGAAAGTTGTAGAGGAGACACTCATGAATAACTTTCATGTTGGAAGAAAATTCATTTGAGGTCATCTTGATGGTGTAATTGAAGCCTACATGTTGCACACCACATGTTGGAAGAAACTTCATTTGAGGTCATCTTGATGGATCATTTTGGAAAACGAGGAAGGAATCTTGATAGAGGTATAACTCACCCTCATGTTCCCAACATCGAACAACCAGGCAGAGTACGAATATTTCCTTGCCGACTTGAGGCTAATCGACGACCTAGGAGCCGAGGAAATAGGCATATGCATAGACTCTCAGCTCGTAGCTCTCCAAGCCAAGGGAGAATACAGGTCAAAAACAATAATCTGTCAGAATACTTGACCTTAGTAAAAAAATGACAAAATTCTTAACCGTAGAAGTGAAGCATGTTCCCCGCGAACACAACGTCCAAGCAGATGCATTATCAAAACTCTCAAGCACAAAGAGAAAAGGCAGAAATAAATTTGTCATACAAGAGATACTCCCTCGAACAAGCATCGAAAAAGAATCCTCGACGATAGACGTGAACTTCATCGGCGATGCCAACTGTTGGATGACCCTGGTCTACAACTACTTGACAAAATACGAACAACCTCCAGATCCCAAGGAAGCCAGTATAATCCAACAGAGAGCTTGCTCGTATGTCCTAGTCGAAGGGAAACTCTACCGACGAGGATTCTCCATTACCCTACTCAAATTCTCCGAGGAATAATTAATCTCGCCCATCCTGTGAGAGATCCATGAAGGTATCAACACCCAACATCTGGGTGAGAGATCTCTAGCAAGGAAGGATCTGCGGGGAGGGTACTATTGGCCGACAGTGCAACACAATGCCAAGGAACACATGAAAAAATGCGACAAATGCCAACAAAACAATGATATGCACCTAGAACCCCCAAACGAGCTTAAGACAATTTCCTCTTTGTGGTCATTCGCGTGGTAGGGCTTGGACATCCTCAGTCCCTTCGTTGTAAGCTCAAACCAAAACAATTACCTGATTGTCGGTGTAGATTACTTTACAAATTGGATAGAGGCTGAAGCTTTAGATAAAATTATAGCACTCAACATACTACGTTTCTTCAAACAAAACATCCTTGCCCAGTTTGGATTACCCTAGGCCATAGTCACCGACAATGGGACACAATTCATAGATAGTCATATCCAGGAATTAATTGCCAATGTAGGAACCAAGCAACACTTCGCTTTAGTCGAACACCCACAAAGAAATGGGCAAGCGGAAGCAGCGAACAGGGTAATCCTATGAGGAATCAAGCAAATACTGGAAGAAATAAAGAAGCGTTAGGTCGAAGAATTACACAACATCTTGTGAGCGTACCAAACCATACCCCATTCCACAACCGGAGAAACCACTTTCTGACTAGCATACGAAACATAGGCTATCATCCCCGTCGAAATGCACATATCGTCCAGATGGACATAAGCTACAATGAACGAGGATACCAATTTTGAATCATTGCACGATGAGCTAGATTTGGTCAAGGATGTTCGGTCAGGGGCAACCATATGCGAAGCAACACTCAAATAGAAAATCGCTATCAGACATGACTCCAAATTCATAAAGCAAACATTCGAAGTCGACAGCCTCGTCTTGAGGAGAAACCACAGAGACTCTAGAGAGGACAAGTTGGCCGCAAATTATGAAGGCCCTTACCGCGTCCGAGCAAAAACAGAAAACATGGCTTACTACTTAGAAAATATGAATGGGGATGAAGTTGCTCGTCCTTGTAACACCAAGAAAATGAAAAGATATTATAATTAAGGCGTCTGTCGGCTTGCTCGAATGCCAAGAGAAAATCGCACAACTACTAAGAGAAAATCTAGATGGTCAAACACCACATAAAACACTTAGTGAAAATAAACAAAATAAAGTGTATCCTCCGACGAGCACACATGCAGGCATATAATCACAAGATAAATGCAAGGCAAAATAATATAAAAACGACCACCAACGTCAGAAACATTACAACAAAATGCGACCACGAGGGCTGTCTTGTTCTGATATTACATAAAAAAGGGAATATTCCCTTGACAACAAATGGTGCGGGCACGCAATCCGACCATAAATACACAAAGACTTAACAAAATTATAAACTAAACATGTCCCTGTGCGGCAGCATCTTCGACAATATGGTTTTTGGTAGGGGTTTCCTGGGCAGGATTATCCTCTTCAATGGCCACATGTCCCTGGTCCTCCTCCCAAGGAAATCAGGCACAAAGATCTTCCCGTCCACCACCTTATACAGGTAGTTCGTCCCCTCTTCGATGAACTCGACTCCAGGATTGACTATTTTTAGTTGAGCCACAACATTCGCAAAGGCTACTGCCCTCATCTACTCTAGGTCATCACCCTCTGGTCGATCCTGGCTATCAGATCCGCTCAGGTCAACAACAACTTCTAGTCATCAGTCTCATCCTTAGAGGGAGACATGGCCACCTTATGTCGAGCATTTTGATCCTCGACTCTCTTCCTTTGGGATTCAGCCGTGCCCAGGCCTCCCTCTATTCTTTGATCTCCTTGAACACTTCTTTCTTATCCTTAGAAGCCTTTCGAGCCTTATCCTTAGCGACAAACAATGAGGTTTTCAACTTTAATATCTCCAGCTCCTGAGTAGCGGTCTCCTCGACGTACATCGAAACCATGGTCAGGACCCTCATCACCGAACTAGCATCTTGGGCTAGAGCTAGCCTCCTTCCTGGCCTATCCATCTCCTCTAAGTACAACGTTTCAGACCGAGGAATTTGAAGACAAGTTTCCTCAAAGAACTTTGGTCGGAGGAAGTAGGTGGGAAGCTCGAACTTAGGGTTTGAAGGATCCCCGATCAGATTCACAACTTCCTTGACCCTCTGTCTCTTTCCATGTTTGGACCCTGTACCTAGCGACCCCTAAGGAGCTGAAGAAGAGTTGTCCGACCCTGTACTGGTTATAGCAAAAGGGTTCGCTAACCGAGTTTGTTTCAGCTTCTTTACTCCTCTCTTTTTGGTAGCATTCGTCATCACTTTATCTTGTACGATCGACATTGAATATGAAAAAGGAAAAAGAAGCAAGTTAGAACATAAACATACACGAGCAAAATACATAAAGCGAGCACACCCGGTTAACTCTAAAACTACCAAGATAATTTGAGACTTCCTTGTCCGTCTCACATGCGAGGAGCTTTGCTACATCTATGTAGTGAGATTCTACGATTTCCCCACCATCCTTATCCAAAATTGGATGACACTGATCATCTACATATTGGATCAGAGAAAAGCTCGAAACAAACTTCATCAGGGAATCATAGATGGCCATGTCCTATTCGTTCATCTCGGAGGCAACAGTCAGATACGCTCCAGTACCGTTCAGAAAGTGGTTGTGGAACCATGAAAAGTGAAACTTCAACATCAGGAGGGGGACAACTATCTCTAACACCCCAAATTTTCCCTCTCCCTTTTATAATCATCATAGGCATATCATATCCTTAACATTTTGCATAGAAAAATGAAGCATAACATCCTCATGTTCTAGCATAGGGCGTATGATCAATCGTCTGGGGATTTGAAGCTTTGCAAGTCAAAGCAAGAGGATAAGTGACATTTCAAGAGTTCCACAAGGTGTCCTCATGTCATATGTAAGCCCAAGATCATTTACAAAAGTCAAGAAGGGCAGAATATCATCAGAGGATCAAGGATGCAAAAATCTCCTACACAGATGAATTTTGAATTAGGGTTTTGCTTTTGAGCATGGATTTCTTATACCTTTGACCAATTCTTGTGGTCAAATTCTTTTATATGATATTTGAAGCCTATGGATGGAATTTGGTGAGAAAGTTCATTAAGGAAGTCAGTCAATTCATTAGTTACTTGTAAAGGAAGAAATTGGTCAAACTGAGTATCTAAAAAGTCAACTGTGGAAATTCAAGGGGTCCAATCATATTTTTCAAGCTAAGGGATGTTCTTAAGGTCAAAGAAGAGGTTTGATGGTCTCAAAATTCAAGAATCGAGAGGTTTTGCAAGACTTTCCATTTTTGGCATATGGCTTGTAATGAAAATGTCCAAATTTAGTAAGTTTTGCCCTATTTTTCAAGGCCTTCTTTCACAACTAAAATGACTCCAAATGGATTTTATTTGAACATGAAAGTTGTAGAGTATGCTCTCCCATTTTTCAAAAGCATAAGAACATGTCCATAGCCCTTAGGGTTGAAAAGTTATGCTCAAGGAAAGTTGGACATTTGTTAGGGTTTACATGAAAAACCAACTTTACACCAATTTGCAAAAAGGCTTGTACTTTGTTTCTAATTAATTTTATGGACAAAATTAAGTCATGGTATCATAATGCATTGCATGAAAGTGATATGGCTCAAGAGAAAACCTCAAACTCGTGCATGGGATGCATGATATTTCACTTAATGCAAAAATGCAAAAGCATGAGAAGTGCATGAACCAATAATCCAAGGGCCAGGATTAAATCATTTGTGGATGAGTAAATCAAAATGGATCAGCATGTGTAAAGGGTGGAGGGAGAGCACGATCATTTCACTACTTCACAACAATTATGCAATTTTGCAAAATCACTTTTCCCTCACTATCCTCATGTGCATTCTCTTAAAAAATCAAAACATTGAAAGCATGCACACTATATAAGAAGGCTAGGGTTTCATTTCACAAAAATTCATCATCATTTGCTCACTCCAAAGATTTGGCTCCATTTGCATTTTGCTTCGAATCCTCTGGTTCTCTCACTCATTTCACAAAACAATCACATATTCTTGCTCCTCAAGCTCCACAGATCATAAATCTACCATTCATTTTAACTGAAGCTCAAGATTTCTCAAGGAGCAAGTGTGGTGCAGTTCAGTGCAAATCTCAAGATCTAGAGAAATCCAAGCTCTCTCTTGCATTTATTTTGCAAGGAGAGGTTATAGAAGGTTGATCTGTAGCTGGAGAAGGAGTTTCTAGATCTAATTTGAGCTCTGCAAATCTCAGATTTGTTGAATTTCATTGTTGGATTCATGATCAGCATGTGAAATAGATGGGATCTGGAGATTATTGTGAATTTTTGTGGATTTGTGTTCATACGCATGAGTTTTCCGGTGACCGGAGCTAAAGCTCCGTCACCGGAATCTGGAGATTTGAATTTTTAGGTGGTTGAAGAAGACATAATCCTGGCCTTTGATTGTTTTATCTGGACGGAGGAGATGTTGCCAACGCAATAAATAGAGAGCCTCCCTCTCACGTGTTTTATATTTTCTGAATAATGCATGTTGTTTTCCAGTCTATAGTAGTTATTGTACACTCACGCGCATGCTCCTCTGATTGTTGACTTGTGTGGCTTGTTTGATCTTGTTGACTGCATCTCATACGCACGTTTGATCCATTGGCTTGTGTATTTTTCTGATTTTATCTGAATTTCCATGATAATAATTGTGTCCTGTGCTGGATCCATTGGGCTTTCCTTGCTATTCATGCCCCCATTTTGTGAGCCCAAACATTTTTAACTGGATTATCTTACTGATTGCACCCCTCTCACCATTTCTTTTATTTTTATTTCATTTTATTTTCTATTTTCTTTTTAATTTTTAAAAATAGCTAGAGGTTCCTAAAAAATCACCAAAAATTCATGAATGTCAATTTTAGTTTTCTTTAATTTTTTATGTTTTTAATTTTCATTTATTTTTATTTTTTGTGGCAGAATTAATTGTTTAGTGTAATATTTGTTTTTAATTAATTTTTAAATGCATGTTATCTTGTTTAATTTCTATTTTGATCATTGATTTGAATTTTGACCTGGTTCTTTTTGCTCTGGATTAGTAACATGATGTGGTTTGTTGGTGATTTATCTCATGATTTTCAGGAATTTGTATGTGGATTTTTGTCAAGTTGCTTAGGAATGAAGTTTCAGAACCCTAATTCTTGTTTATGAAGTTATTTGACCTAGTTTGCTTTTGATTTTGATCCTGTTCTTTTGTTATGATGTTATCACATTATTAAAGAACCTTTGTGCTTAAATTTAGAATTTTTGAATGCATTTTTGATTTAATATGAGTTTTCTTGTTTGCTTGCCTTATTTTGCATCTTTTCTGGTCACATGCTTGTTTCTTAGGCTAGGAGGGCACTTGTGCCAACTCCTATAGGGTTCTTAGAACATTTTTTGTATAAGGATAAGCCCCTGGTCTTTGTTTGATGCTTGTTCCTTGAGTTGGTTTGTGTTACTTGTCTTTGAAGTTTATACACTTATGTACATGTTCACTTCACCTCTTATGCTTATGTGTTTCTCATGTTGACAATGATTAAACTTATATGCTTCCTTTCTTGATCTCTTGTGTTGCTTAGGTACATTCTTGGCATGTTAGGGTTCTGGTGTTGAGTTGTATGATGCTTTATTGGCTTGTATGTTAGGTGTTACCTCATGTATGTTTAGCCTTTCCATAACTAACTAGTGTTGCCTTGTAATGCTTTGTTTACTCTACTTCTTCCTTGATATTGTTTGATGTATCTTAGCATATAATTAAGGTGAATCAGTTCTGGTTGTGATGTGTTGAATTGATATTTTTTTTGTTTACATCTCATTTGAACTCATTTGGTTTTATCTTATCATGTGTGAATAATTTTAACCATTTCAGGGGCTCATGGTAAGTGAAGTGTGGAGGACATCCACATTTCAAGTCTTCATCTCATCCTTTATTTTTTGCTTTATCATTTGTCTTTGTGATATGCCTTATGCCATCTTGTGATTAACTTCTTCTCTTCCCCCTTTAGAAATAACTTATCTCCTTTAGAGGAGTAAGTTGTATTCTAGTTTCTTTTCCTCTTTTTTTCTTCTTCTTTCTTCTTTCCTTCTTCTTCATTAGGATAGAACTTAAGCCACACTAACCTAGGACTCCCATGCATGATAATATTTAGGGTTGTTAGTCCCCTTTAGTTTTACCTTTGGGATCCTTTTGGTGCACTTCTCTTCTCATCTTCATACAAACAAATCTATAAAAAAACATTAATAATAGTAGAGATGACCTCTCCCTTTTGTCATACTCTCAAAGAAAATCATAAAAAACATTTATTCACTTTAATTCACAAAAAAACACTTAATAATACAAACAAGTTAGTGAATTTAAATCCTAATCTTAGGAAACAAGTTTGAGGATCTTCTTCATTCTTGATGGACTTGTTACTCATTCTATTTTGGGATGTGGTAATAAGGACATGTTCCCTAGAAAAGGATTTGCCTTCACTTCCTTGTGCCACACTCATAAAAAGCTCATAAAAAACACTGGACAAACAATAAACGTCTATCCTTCGGGACTTCTCTTCTCATCTCACTCAATCTCATCGTACGAACTTGCTCCTACTTGTCATTTTGCAAGACGGTAACACACTCGTCGTCCGAGCCTGCAACACCTGAGCATTTACATAAGCAGTTCAAGCTTTTAAAACACAAGCAATATTTTCCACCCTTAGTTAGAGGAACTACGGAGACTCTGATCCTCATGTCCAGATGAGGTATGTAGGCAGCGGGGTAGGGCCCGTTCGAGCACTCTTTTATTTTCCCTACATTTCCCACCTTTCTTTTCTTTTCTTATCCAGTTACAGTCTTTCTTTTTGCAGCAACTTTCATTTCTTTACCCTTTGAAACAGTTTCTTTGCAAGCATGGATCCCGTCGGGTACGGAAGACGATATGGGGTGTTAATACCTTCCTAGGTCGTAACCGACTCCCGAACCCAGTCTCTTTAGTTCGCAGGACCTGTGTCTTTCCTTTTCTTTTCCTCGATTTGTGCAGCATTACCATTCCCGTTCCTTCGGGATAAAAATGCTTGGCTGACGACTCTACCCTTTTCCGCGCCACTTTCGCGTTTGTACCAAGATGGAAATCCAGGGAGCAACACTATCCCATGATCATCAAGCTATGGTATCTCCTCGTTGTTAGTGTCATGCCCCCAGAAGTATACATAATCACGAGCATGTTCTGACTACGGCTCCACCAGGTAATACATGTCGTTAAATGTTCTGATCGACTATGAGTAGACCTTGAAGATCTTCCTTTTCTTCTTGAGAGAGACCCAACTACGTCTTCTCTAGACGACTTGCCTCTAAAGGCGGAAGACATGGAAAAATAGGGGAAAAGTCGCTCCAATCTTCAGGTAACCACACGTCAGCTTGAAAGCCTTCATGAACGCAAAGGAATTAATATGAATTTGCAAGGGGGGAGCTCCAGATGAACGAAGACAGACGTTTGAAAAATTGAGAACGAGAGTATAAACTTGAGCTCCTTAAAGATATAGTCATACATGCAAAATGGTTTGGCCCGTACAACGAGCAAATTCTATCTCCTTTGTCAGGGTACCGAACATACCATTCAGCTGGATCCCCAACTAACTGGGCAGGTCCCTCCTGAGGAACAAAGTAAACAAATTGTATGGTCATCGACTCCTCAACATCCCAATATTCAACATTGATAACCTGCTTGACCGAGTTCCTCTCAGGAGGATCCTCTTCATTTGGAGCAGAGGTAGTTCTTTCCGAAATACTAGAGGAAGAGGCTGTCTCTTTGGAAACATCTTCCTCGGACATGGGGTCATAGTCAGTATCAACCATCTTTGTACCTGAAAAGCAGCAAAAGAAAACGTGAATTCGATGTTTTAAATCAAATTCATCCTTCCAATATTAATCAAGTGAAAAGGTGTGTTGAGGAACAGAGACAGTGTCCTCGACCAAATCCTTTAGTGACTCATATAGTCGTCCTAGAAGATATGCCTGAAACTCACGCGAGTAGAGAAATTCACGAATGAAAAACTCTTAACCTACGTCGAGCAGATCATCCCCAATAAGTTAAACCCCGAACTCTGGTTGAACTTTAGCCGGAGCCAACACGAAAAATCAAAGAAAGCGCCCTCATGGGATCAACTCGTCGCAACGACGATAGGCGAAAGCCAGAATCCAGCAGATGAACGCTTCGATGCCGCATCAGAAACCTGCGGCTCCGCTGAAGGATACTAACGAGTCCACTAAAATGGATTTCTAAACCCTAAGATCTACTATAACCCCATGCATTTCTACTAGGAGAAGACGAAAAGTTATCCTAAAAACAGGAAAAACTGTAGAATCTTACACGTCTTTAGGTTGTGGATGTGGTCGGTTGGTCCTCCTCGAAAGTTGTGGTGGCAGATGGCGATTCACGACTGAATATCAATAACCGGAGCATGTGATCATTGTCGAGTAGAAAGGCAGTGAGCGAAAAAGTATGAAAATGACTTGCTTCGTCCTATTTATAGGCGTCCTCCGCACGTGCGGTCTGTGATCTACAAACGACATAATCAGGACCTAGGGGTAAACCTAGGCTAGCCATCATTACACATTAAATGTGCATGCTTCCCAAGGCACACGCGTGAGACGACCCTTATGCATCATTTAGTTGTTGATCTCCTAGTCTATCGAGCACGCCGCAACGCCCAAGCTTAGTCAAACAAATCCTCAGTCAGGCGGACGACGAATTCTTATAAAACACATAATTCATCCCATAAGTAACGAGTTGCCCTTGAGTTACCACTTTTATGACAAGAAGCAATGACTTTGGAGGCTTCTGTTTCGGACTGGCCCAATGACTAGGCATGACCCAATCCACTCCTACATCCAGGACGACCCAATAACCTCATGTCAAAGGGATCGACTGACTTTATGATCCTTATCCGAGGAGGCTGTACCAACTAAAGTTACTTGTGGTCGGACTCCTCTGCTCCTTTCAGGCTTATGCCCGACACCTAGGGGAAGTCACCCAGATTCAGCCAAGGATAGCTCCTACTCGATTCATCTTTTTCCCGAATGATACCACATCCAAGCAGGATTTCCCGTCCCAATGGCTAGTTTCTAGCAGACCCAAAATAGGGACCAATAGTCAAGCGCTGGGGGTATTATATAAACTCTCTCACATGAGAGGATCAAGTATCCAATATTCACTCTAACAACATATTTTCTCGTACTTGCTTATTCTTCTTCCCTTTCTTACTTTGGCATCAGAGTATTTTGCAGGTACACCTCATCCTCTCCTCGACGACAGATTATCATCAACAACGTTTGTGGCCCACACAAGATTCAGATCACCAGAAACGATTATATATATATATATATATATATATATATATATATATATATATATATATATATATATATATATATATATATATATATATATATATATATATATAACCCTAATAGTTTCAAATTATTTCCACTAAATAATTCCTAATTATATAATACTATAAAATATTCATTTTCTATATGATAATTTCTCTAATTATATCTAAATAATTAAAATATCTAATTATCTTTTAATTAAATAAGTATATTTAATTTCTCTACTCTCAATAGTCTATATTCTCATTGTTTATTTAATTACTAAAATACCCTTAAATCCCATAAAACACATGAAATAACAAATAATAACAACAATTCAAGTAAGACATATACCTCACAAAAAAACTTGATTCTTCACTCTCAGACTTAACACGTTGAAGTTAAGCACAATTTTATTAGGGATCCTGTTGAAAAAGGGGAATGCATACTTGAATTTATGACCTAATCTGATAAATTTTTAGATGTTTTTACTATACCACATGCACTGTCTAATACCCTCAAGTGGAGTAAAGTATACCCTCTACCTAATTTAGGCAAATTTTAATCACTTCAATTATATATCTATCTAGTTCACTTTTACCACATCCCAAAGAATGCATTGTCATAAAAAAAAGGAGAATATAAATCTATGTGCTTGCAAGTATAAATTTGATAACCCTGCAAAAGATCATTTATGAAGTTTTGATGACAACAACATCAATTGTAATTGAAGTCAATGTCAATAGCTTTCCACTCTCTAATAATGGTGACCGAACTGGAAAAGCATATCAAGCCTCATGAAGAAAAGAGACTCAATATTATATTGAAGTGCTTATATAATTGAGGTATTTGACAAAGAATATTGGAAGCCTCAAAATTATGAAAGAGAGAAAGTGTGAAAGCTCGTCAGGTCATGTCTATTTGAGCGATAAATTTTTGTCAATGTAAAGAATTAACTCCTCAGTGTAAAGACACAACACACACACACACACACATGCACACATGTACACACACACACACATACACACACATGCGCACACATACGCAATCACACACGCACACACACACACACACACACATGCACATTCGCGCGCGTACACACACACACGAATTAGACAATCAATTGAAAATACTTTTTTAATTAGCCAATCAATTGGAGAATGTCTGAACGATTAACCAAACAATTAAGACAACGTCTTAATGACTTTTAACGACTCTCTATCCAATATTTCCATATTGGACAAAGGTAAACAATTAAATTTGCTCTTCTAATCGACTGAGACTTTAATTTCTCCCATTAATCTTTTCCTTTTTTTTTTTGGATTTTCATTCTCCTATATAAAGAAGGATAGACTTTTCTTCATTTCACACCATTTTTCGAAGCTTTATATTTTCTTTGGAATTTATTTCTCTATTTTCTCTCTATAGAAATTATTTTTCTTTCACTTAAGTTGTCTTGGTGCTTTTGAGTGAAATATTACTTATGAGAAAGAATTTGTATTAGCCGTGTTGTTTTAATTTATACTTTTATAGAGATCATTAATGTTTTAATTTATAGATTTCAAAATATGTCTTCGTTCTTAGACCTAAAAGTGACTCATCCAACAAAATTATAATTTTCAATTTTCTTCATGCTAAGCAACCTTTAAATCGCCTTGAACCTTTTTGAATTTGTTGGTTGCAATGTGGCTTTCCTAATGGATTCCCCCTAATTTTGCTAGTTCAACTTTATGTCTAAACTTTACTTGTTTAGGGTTTCTTGTTTAGCGAATTTGAATTGTGTTTTTGTATTTCTTTGGTTCCTTTGTCCTTTTGGTTTGACTTTTAATCCTTCCATCTTAACTTTTCAACCAACAAACATATTACATTCAAAGGTCAATAAATTAAGATCAATTCTAAATTCCAAGACAATGTTCAATATGAGCATTAATAATGATTTTTATATATTTCTTCATGTGCAAGTAAGCTAATCTACTATATACATATCAAAAATAAATTATATGAGTTGTCGGTTTTGTCCATTACATTTTAAAAAACTATACTACTAAATGATTATTTTTGTAAACAATTAAATCTAATGATTAAAACTATTTCCATCATCTCTTTGTTTGACACATGACAAACACACATTACTTAAAAATCCAAAAAAGAATATCCCACCAATACACAAACACACATCCACTCTATCAATTTCAAATTTTTAGATTTGAAATTCAAATTTGATTTTTCTCTCTCTTAAGTTTCATTTCTTATTTCCATTTTTACTCAAATCTCTATTTTCTCTCTTTCTCATATCTCTATTTTTCTTTTTCTCTTTCTTATGTTTTTATTGGAGTAGATGATTTGTCTCACTTCAATAATGAATCAAAATACAATTAATTTTCTATCTCACAAATTATTATTAGAAAAATATATATTTTACTTCAATTAATTAATTTTATTATTTGCGATAAAAAAATTTAAATATCAAAATTTCAATTTTTTTACGGGCCACTATCAGCAACATACATATTTTTTTAATTAATAATTGTTTTTATTCGTAGGATAAAAGTATAATTTTCAAATGTCAATTTTTTTTACGGGTCACTATCAACAATTTTTTTTTTAATTTTAATAAAATAACACTATATATTTATCTCACGGTTCATTATCAACACAATATTTATTTTATTTTAATCAATCATTATCTTAATTTAAGAGAAAAAGTCCTTAATTTTAAATATTAATTTTTTATCTCACGATTTCTTTTTTTAGTAATTATTTAATAGAATTAAAATTGTATAATTATTGTCCATTTTACAATTAAATAAATCATTTTAAATTTTAAATTTGTGCACATTAAATAATATTTTTATTTCACGGATCATTATCGCATCAATTTTTTTTGTCTTTTTTATGTCACGAGTCATTTTTTACATTATTATTTAATACAATTGAAATTGTATAATTATTTTTTATTTTACAATTAAATAACTAATTTCAATTTTATAACGGTATATAAATTGTTATTTAATTTTTTTTTATTTTTAAATCCCAAATAAATTTATTAAAATACTAGTAGTAAGTCATGTCTCAATAGCTAATAAAGGTTTTTTCATATATTCACCTAAGTAAATATTTGCAAGCTAGGTGTTTTGAAAAAAAACCGACAGCTTCAATTCCCGATAATCAAATAAGAAAGTAAAAATTAAACCAACAGGTTATCTAGAAAACATGAAGAAGAAAGGAAAGAACCAAAATGACAAAAACATCTGGCAAATTGTAAACAACCATGCAAACCCTTTGCATCTTCTTCTTCTTCTTCTTCTAAAACCTTTTCTTAATTCTCAAATTCCCAGTTCACACTTCACACCCCCTGACTCTATCACTGCAACATTTCAGCGCCTGACATGGTGACAGTACTTTTTTATATTCATCTCTGAGTATTACTAGTCTCGTGAATCCTTTTTTGTTTCTTTCTCTTCATTTACACTTATTTATTACCACTACCTTATTCCCTTATTCATGTTACGTGCATATTTATGGGAATTCTACACCTTTTTTATTTTTTTATCATACTTTTACAACAAGACGAACCCTGTTTTTTTTTTCTTCTTCCAATATCAATTTTAACAGAGTACTCTTACACTGCCCTATTTTTTCGTCTTTTTCTTACTCTTATTGTGTTTCCAATCCAAATCGAATCTCTTCTTTACAACAGGAGTAGCTCAGTTCTACAATTTCATCAACATGGAAACTTTTTTCTGTCGTCATGTTTTTATACTAATATTATCTATACTGATTCTATCTTTTATTTATTTATTTTGGAATTATTGATTTATTGGTTTGACTGTGAACAGAGTTCGTAGACCTAATTACGTGATTATATTTATGGAATTATGTGGGGTCCTTTTATGGGTTGATTTTAGGTTTTGCACTCAAAGGGTAATTTAGTAAGAGAATCTCGTTTGATAAGGAAGCATGTTATCCATGACGTACAAATACTTGTAATTTAGTTGTATTGAAATTTGAAACAAGATAGGTCCAACCTAAAAATCTGACTAATGAGAAATTATGGGGATACATTTTTTTTGGGTTAAAACTCAAGGGATGATAAACCAGAACAAATGTAGCGATGAAAAGACACTACTAGTTTAAAATCTGACCGGTTACTCTTGTGAAAGTAAGAAAAAATATTTTCATATATCAAAGCTTTGATGTAGACAAATAAAATAACAACAATTAGTCAATTGACTCGAAAAAATTATTCATAAATATCTTAAATTTCGTTTCTATTTCTTTGTCATCCTATAATTTTTCATTCATATTTTTAGTCATGATGACTACCTTCCAACAATTTTTATAAATTACCGATAAAATTAGCAATGGTTTTAATATCAGTTTATCAGATAACAACGGAATTAACAGCACTTTTAATATTAAGAAACAAATTCTAGATGTAAAACTTTAGAAAAGATTATGCAAAAAAAATATTTTAAAAAATTAAAAACGAAATTTAAGATATTCAAAAGGACATCAAACATATTTAATTCAAATAATAATAGTCGGAAATACAAAAAAAAATTATTTAATTTGATTATATATATATATATATATATATATATATATATATATATATATATATATATATATATATATATATATATATATATATATATATATATAAGAAAGAGATAACAACTCCGATAAGACCTAGAGAAGCTTACAAAAATTCAACTAAATAACAATTAAAATAAGTTATAATCAGTATAAGTTCTACACAAAATTAATATGTAATATATCAAAAATTCCATACATTACCATATTATATTATGGGTTTAAAATTTTTTTATTTAAATAATCATGTTTAAAAAAAAAAATACAAAATAACTATGTTTTAAAAAAAATTAGCAAAGTAACTATATTTCAATAAAAAATAAAATTCTACCGACAAAATGAGTAGTCATAGGTTATTTTACATATATTCATTTTATAAACACTGGTGTCATGCATAATGGAGCATATTTATAGTGAAAGTCTATAGGTATGGGTAAAAGTCAATTTATTGTAGGTATATCCAAAATATTTATATTTATGATATTTTACTATAGTTAAAAATCTAATTTTTTGTGATATATAATATATTATATCTCCGATAAATTGACGTATGCATAAGTTTTTCGGATTATATCTACGATAAATAAACTTTTACCAATGTTTTTCTGACTACTTCTCTTGTGTGGATTTTTTTTTGTATGAAACATGATTACTTTTATATTATTATTTTTTTATATTTAAAATATAGTTATTTTCGATTTAGAAAAAAAAAACATAATTATTTTAAAAAAAATAGTAAACAAAAAAAAATATTTTCTTCTCATGTATTTCTTAATCTCTATAAATTTTAATATAAAAATAACACAAATTCAAGGTGTTTAGTGTTTTTCAAAAGGTGGTCAAACCATAATAATATAATTCTAGAAATTTCTACTATTTGTTTTTAATATGATTTTTACATATGCAGTTTGTGTTAATAACAAGGGAGAAAAATTATATTGATGCAATTTGAGTTTTTAAGATGACTTTTTACATTATGCAACTTGTGTTAACGATAGATGAGAAAAATTATATTGATGCAATTTGAAATTTTAAGGCATATTATACCAATTCTCCATCTTGACTTTAAAATGATGGTGGTGTTAATTTAACCATCAACCATCTTATTGTTCTCTAAATAACTTAAATCATTCTTCAACAAATTTTGATCAGGTTCGAGCTATGCTTTAACTTTGATCTTGCAAATGATTTGGTGAACATATATTGTTAATTATCTTATGTACTTTGAAATCCTAGCAATTTCAATTAATGAAAAAAATGATATTTTTTCTTTTCCTAAGTATTAGTTGCCAACATGTTTGCATATTTAAATTATTGCAAAGCATCTTTATCTGCCATTTTGATTTCAACAAAGCGACCGGGGGAGTATACTCTCAGGGGGAGTAGTATACTTTCTAATTAATTAATTGGGAATTTAATTACTTCAAACAATCATGTATTATTTATTTTACCACCTCTCTAAGAGATTCATTATCATCATAAAAAAAAGAGAATGTGGAGACTTATTTAGCAGATTATTGATCTAGGAAGATCCATTGAAAAAAAATATGTTTTTGATGATGAAAAATAGTTTTTTACGACAACAACCAAATTTCAGTATTAAGCAATTAAACCTGCAAGCATATCATTAAAGTTTGACGAACTAGACTTTCTGATGATGACACCTAATTGGAGTATAACTCAAGTCTCATCACAAAATAAAGCTCAAACAAATGTCTACAAGAATGAAGTATCTGAAAAGAGTTGAAGTGTGTGAAAGTTCACCCTGACACGTCTGAGTGAATAACATTGTAAAAGCATAATTGCTTTATCGTAGTGTTATACGAGTAATCACACATGCACTAAAACAACTTTTTAAACCTGATTTCCTCAAGAAAATATTTCTAAAAATGTCTTGAAGTCGTGTCAGTTGATTTGGAAACTGTCAGAAAAGTTCTGAGCAATTTTTTGTTCTTGCTAATCGATTGTCACTTCTTCCAATCAATTGAGACACTTCAAAAACGTGACATAAAAGATTACGACAATATCCTTATGAGGAGCCACGACTATATATCTTTTCTTTTAAAAACTGCAACATGATTATTTTTAGGTCAACCAATTGATTGGTGCATTATACTAATTGATTGGCTCATCAATTCTAGTCCTAAAATAATTTCCTTTTTTGTACAAACCTCTAGCCTATAAATATAAGTCTCTTCCACATATTTTCACATCTAGAAATGTGATATTTCTTTTCTCACTCCCGACTCTCTCTATATTATTTTGTGTTTACTTTCTCTCACTGAAGTTTATCCGTAACACTTTAGAGAAAGCCATTTTGCAAGTGTGGTAGTTGTAATTCTAGAAGGGTAGATTAATAACTTCACCAAGGAAGTTTGTTTTTACATTGGTTCAAAATTTCATTAATTTAGGTATTATTATTTGGTTCAAAGCTAAACCTGTGAGAAGTTTTGATTTGGAGGTTGTGTGATTAAGCATTCATTTAGGTTCAAGATCAGTCTGGTATTAAAATCTCATAGGTTCTTGGTTAGCAATGGATAAAACCAAGATTCAATTCAAACCCAAACCAATGTTTAAAGCTTTCTTCAGTTTGAAATCAGTTCAGTGTTAAAATCTCATAATTTATTGGTCAATCCAGTATAAAACCAAGATTATGTTCGTGAGCTCAGCCAGGTGGTAAAAGCTCTCCCAATTTCAAAATCAGTCTATGAAAAATCATGGTTTGAAGCTTGAATACTAATCACTCTAAGTTTCTTGTGGAAAAGAGACTTACTGCATCGATCCATCACTTGCAAGAGACTCATCACTAATCTCTATGTTTGCTGGAAGTTAGCCACAAATTTGATTTTCCTTACATAAGGGGGTTAAAGAGTTCAACCTAATAAAAACGCTTAAGTTTATTTGATTTTCTTAAGATCAAATATTTGGACATGACTAAGTTGTTTGTGACATTGGTTATGAATTCATATTCAATAAGAACAATTGTATAATCATGAATGAGTCTGACAAGTCCATAGTGTTCAAAGGTAGGAGAAAAGATAATGTTTATAAAGTTAAATTCTCTGAATTGGTTGATCAAAAGGTAATTTGCCTTCTATCACTATATGATGAAAAATGGTTCTGACACGGAAGGTTATGTCATGTTAACTAGTGATTAATCTCTAAACTTAGCAAGTTAAAACTTGTTAAAGGATCGTCCGACCTTAATTATCACTCAGATGCTCTTTGGGAGCATTCCTAGTAGGGAAAATTAATATAACTTCTATTAAAACTAAGAATATTGTATATATTTTCGGAAATTTAGAATTACTTCACATTGATTTATTTGGTCCAGTTAGTAATGAGAAGATATATGGATTAGTCATAGTTGATAACTATATCAAATTGACTTAGGTTAAAGTCCATAGAACTAAGGATAAATTTTATGATGTGTTCAAAATCTTCTGCATACAAGTACAATATGAAAAGGAATAATAAATTTTAAAAGTATGAAGTGATAATGGAGGAGAATTTGAAAATGAGTCATTTTAATTTTTTTTAAAAACATGGAGTTGTAAAGAGAGAGAACAAATTTTTACAAGAAATGACCAGAACTATGATCCATGAAAATAATTTAAATTGTACTTTGTGGGCAGAATGTTGTAAACACATCATGTTATGTTCAAAATATAATTTATATTAGACCTATTCTAAACAAAACTTCATATGAGCAGTTCAAAGGAAGAAAGTCAATCATTTCTTATTTTCATCAGTTTGGATGTACATGTTACATATTGAATAATAAGGTTTATCTAAAGATTTTTGATGTCAAAGCTCAAAAAGGTATTTTTTAGGATACTCTGAACGCTCAAAGGCATACAGGGTCTAAAACCCTGAAACCAAAAAAACAGAGAAAGAAAAATCAACTGCTTCAGTTGTGAGATAATGGTTGGCTCTATAGGTTCTTGAGGTATATGATTCATGGGTATCAGAACTTTAACACTAGTCTTTCAGGGAAACACTTATGGAGGTTACTCTCAAGTGAAGAAACTCTCTTTTCCAAGGTATTCATGGGTCGTTATTACCCCAGATGTTTCGATGTTGATGATTCTATTGGTTTTGCCCCGATTTATGTCAGGAGGAGTATTTTAAGTGCAAAAAACCTTGTGACCAACAATGTTCGATGGAGATTAAGGACTGGTTCAAAAGTAAAAATCAGGAAAGACAATTGGTTAGCTAGTTCTAGAATGGACTAAGGATCTTAAGTTTGATAGAATTTTTGTCCAATCTGATGCCATGAATGTGGTAGATTGTATTGATTCTTTTTGTTCTTTGACTGTTTTGAATTTTGTAGCTCACAGTATTAGATACTTGCTTGCTAGTTTTAAGAAAGCTTCTATTATGTATTTGAATAGACAGTTAAATGTGGATACCCACAATTTGGTGGAAGGGCTCCCAAACTATATGATTCAATCTCTATTTCTTCTTGTGCTTTCCTTTAATGATATTTGTTTCCCATAAAAAAAAAAAATTTACAAACCATGCTCACTTCATATACACCATAAAACGATTTCCATAACATTCTAAAGAGATATTACCTCATCACTTGAGAGAAAGAAACTAGAGAGAGATCCCTGACCCCACAAAGTAATAAAATTAGAAAACAAATCTTGATTTTCCTTACAAGTTGAGAGATCCTAGCAACCCCACCACCAGCATTATCACTACTAAAATTCACCCAACAAAACAAACAAATAATTTCACCCTTCTCTAACACGTTGAATAGCCAAGAAGATTCTATTCCAATGTATAAAATACAGTGAAAGTGAAACAACCCCACCTCCTATCACATGACCACCGCCGGTACCTTTCAATAAACTCATATTTGTTTTTATTATTCGACAAAACTTGCATCGACAATTCCTAGGAGAGACAACTTCAAAACACACAAGGAATAAGGATAAATGATTATTATTATTATTTCAAAAAAAGTGCAGATTAAACTAACGTTGTGAATTGTAGACTTAGATTAGAGGCTACCCAACATCTTGCTATGTTAATGATAAATAATGTTTCTAACAAAGAAAGAATAGAAAATATGTATTTCCCTATACGACAAAGCTACTGAGGTTCTTCTTCTGTCTCTTTTTTGGACTTTCCTTTGTCTCTTTAACCCTCTCATCAATTTCCAAAATAAAAAAAACAAATATTTTTTATTAGTAACAGCTAGTTTGAAATAACTATTTTATTATTTTAAAATTTTAAAATTTGTTTCGTAAACTTGTTTCTTCAAACAGTTTTTAAGAACTAGTAATTTTAACTTTTCAGTTTTAAAATTTTAATAACTAAAACAATTTGTAAATATTTTTTTTCAATTTTGTGTTTTAATTATCAAAGAATAAAGTTGTTTTTCATTAAATATCAAGTAGGTAAGCAACGTTCAAATGAATACCTCATTTCAACTATCCTCAAACTCTCTGATGATGGTGACCATTCATGAAGTTCTTTCAAGACTCATCTTAGGAAGATTCAAGGTTCCAGATGAAGTGTAAAGTACTTGATGAATCTAGTAGACGATCGTGAAACTTCAGAGTTGTGAAAGAGAATAAGTGTGAAAGCTCATATGGTCTTGCCTTAGTGTCTATCTAAGTGACAATGTTAGAACAAGATTTGGTTCTGCATCTATACCTTTGAGTTTTTATGATAACAATGTAGTATTTGTGTGAGAACAGTTCTGGTACTCTAACGATTTGTTATTGTGTAGCTTTAACCACCAGTTCTGATTCTGAGTATATGACTGATGTTGAGAATAATCAAATGTAAGTATTTAGTTTTATCGTATCCATAGGGATTGGAGCGATATCAAAACCGTTCAACAATTTCTATAGTTGTAAGCAAAGGTTCAAGACATTTGGTTTATAAGTTATGAAAAGTAAAAGTATGCAAGAAATAAAGATGAGTTTTAGAGGAATATGCTTGTTGGGAATTGATTTTCATTCACTGATTCAATATACAAATCACATATCAGTTATACACAATTTAAGCATGTTTCAATATCATCACATATCGCTCACAAACAATGTTTATGTCTAAACATCTGATAATATTTCTACCTTATACTTTAATTAACAATTTCTCAGCCTATTAAACAATACGGTAGCATTAAGATTCAATACTTTCGGTGAATATTAAACATAAATATATGTCTAGCATTTCGAGTTTAATAAATGTTATCTTTGATCTAGATTAGAATCGTATTTGTCAATATCAATTCAATACATGAAGTTAAGCAATAAATTGTAGATAACATCAATGTTGATTCACAAATAAATTGTGTATAACGCCATGATTAATGAAAATACAAACTATTTCGATGAACTACGAAGAATCCCAACAAGAGAGGGATTTAGTTACTCATGGTAGCTTGAAGCATAATGGAAGAATTAAGGTGAACAAGCATCAACGATGGTCTCCCGACTCTTGATGCATATCCAACTTCTTCTCCTTACAACCTCTTATATTCCTACTATCTATTGCTATTAAAAAGTATGGTAAAAGATATCACAAGAGTTAATTCTTTCTGATCTGATTTCTCTCCTATTTATAGCTATTATGACCGCCTAAGTTCGCTAAGCGGAGTTTTGGTAGCTATGCAAATTTGTCTTCCTTTGCCATTAAGTTTCTGAGCTGTCAAACCGCCTTTCCAGAAGCCACCATACTTCGATATGCGAAGTTTAGTTTGCGACACGAACTAAGTTCGCTCCTTCTCGCTTCCGTTTGCTTGAAGCGAACTTTGGTCTTTTTGCTTCTGTTTCTGCTCGTTGCTGCTACGTTTCTGCTTCGCGATGCAAACTTTGTTTTTCAGCTTTGCGTTGCAATCTTTTGCTCGCGATGCGAAAGTTGAAGGGCATAGTTTTTCTTTTTGCTTTCTCTGATTCCTTTTTCATCCTTTTTATACAAAACAAACCAAACCTTGTACAATACTACTTTTATTCATTTGTTGAGGTGTTTATGTTAGAATCTTGTCATTTAAGTAAGATAAATGCCATATTTAATGTGATATTTCATCATGAATCAAACAATTATCAATGACAAGCAACATAATTAATTTTTGAGCTTTGTATTATGAAATTTTCTTTTGCACTGATTCACTCCTAAGAAGTTTCTGGAAAGACGTTATGATGCTTCTGCAACGTTCTCTCCATTTCTGCTTCTAGATGTGACTCTGATCATCAAGCTTTTGAAGAATAAAAAGCTTCTGAAGTTTTGTTTCTTAGCTGAAGAATTTGAAGATCTCAAGCCTGATACTGATTGTCAAGGTTCTGATTGAAGATTCTGAAGATTCTGATTTCAGGTATGTGTTTCTTCTTTTCATGCTTCATTAACTTTTCATCAGAAGTCAATGAATTTGAATATAAGAGTAACATGATACACGATTAAATAATATGTGGTATAAATCAAGATATTCCTTCCACTAACCAGAAATTATGGGCGAAGGATTGTACTATTCTTCACACCTGTCACTAATCAGTTAGTGGACATCAAATTTTACGTATTCCTTATTTTCCCTCAAATGGTTCCTTTTTCATGCTATATAAAGAAGACTTGGAGAATTGAAGAAAGTTGTCAATTTTACAAGACTGTTTTTATATGAAAAGCTCTAAACTTTGTGCATACTTTTATTTAAGTGTTTGTATTTCATTTGTGTAAAAGACCTTTGTGTAGAAGCAACTTGTAACAAAATAATCTTTTTTCAAACTTTTTTGTATTTCCTTAAGGGACCATTTAGGTCAGAATCCTTGAGAAGACTTTAACAGTTTGTCATTGTGGCTTGTTAGTCATTAGTTATTGCTTGTGCATTTGTAATTAATTGATTATAGTGGATTAAGTCCTTGTGTATAAGGTGGAATCACATTTGCGGGTGGACTAAATTAACTTTGATTTCAAGCGAACCAAGATAAAAATCCTTGTGTCTTTCGCTTTTCAATATTTTGATTATGTTGAGTTGGTAAAAATATTTTATTTTATAAAAGAACAATTCAAACCTCCTTTTTATTGTTTTTATCGTACCTTCAATTGGCATCAGAGCTTTGATTCTGATTGTGATAACTTCTTATCAACACGTAATTGTGTTCAGTACCGATCCAGTTCGCGTGAAAAACAATATTTGCTCCTACTGCTACTCCTAACAATGAGAAATATCACTTTAGCGCTAAACCACATGTCTTTGATGGTGAAAAGTTTGATTATTGGAAATACTGAATCAAAAGTTTCTCTTTGGGATATGATGTTGTTCTTTGGGATCTTGTAGTCAATGGCTACGTTCACCCAATATATATTGCAGGAAACAAAGTAGCAAGAAGTGCTATGACAGATCAACAAAAAAAGGATTATAAGAATCATCATAAGGCTATAACGATATTGCTAAATGCTATCTCTTATACTAAGTATGAGAAGATAATAAATAGAGATACTTCTAAGTCTATTTTTGATTCTCTGAGGATGACTCAGAAAGGGAATGCTCATGTAAAGGAGATAAATGATTTGACCTTAATCTAGAAATATGAGGTATTCAAAATAGAAGATAATGAAAGCTGAGACTATGTTCTCAAGATTTCAGATGCATGTCGTAGGACTCAAGGTTCTAGAATAAGGGTATTCTACGGTTGACCATGTCAATAAAATCATCAGAAGTCTCCCTAAAAAATGGAGACATATGGTAACTTCCTTGAAGCTACCTGTTAATTCTATGATTTAATGATTGACATTATGTTTGGTGAAAACTAATATGGCTAGAACATGTTGAATAAGAAGTTCCATACATTAAATTAACATGGTCTAGATTCTGGAAGAACATATCAAACAAATTGTCCTGACAAGGTGGCACAAACATCAGTACATATGTGTTTATTGGCAGATACTAAACAAGATGTTGAAACATCTACAACTGTCATGACAGTATTACGGTCATGTGTTACAAACAGATGTCAAAGACATATGTCATGACGTCTTGGTCTGAGGTGCTGGAGTGATGGGTTTATGATTTGAATTATGCATAATATTCTATAGAATATTATGCTATCACAATTGGAGTTGTTTTTAAGGACTAAGAGATCCAAGGTGGGGCTATTTTTCAAGGTATTTTCAAGGAGAATCATTGGGTTCTAATTGTGAAGATATTCTAGACCAAATGATAGAAGTCCTAACTTTGAGGACAATATCTTGGAGGTTTCTTTTGTTGTTCTGGGACATGTAGAAGAAGATGTCCTTACATTGCATTCAACATCATGTCGGTGTTGAGCTGGAGTGATTGGTTCTGTTATATTTAACAGATGCAGAATATTCTGGAGATATTATGCAATCCTATATGGCGTTGATTTAAAGGTATGGAAGATTCAATCAGAATTAAAAAATAAATATATACTTTTCAAATAAGGAGATATTTTTAGGAAGATGTGATTGAAGACCTATTTTGTATCATAATCTTCTGCAGATTTGTAACAGCAAATTTGTTGTGTTTTGAAGGCCCAAATCCAGTTGGGTAATAGGTTATAAATAGAATCATTTTAACCTAGTTTTAAAAAGAATCCATGAATAGAAAATATGTAAACATTAGGGTTTTTTGTGAACCACTCTCTAGGAGAGTTGGTATGTGTGAACCACTTGGATTGTGAGTTGGTCATTGTTCTCCTTGAAGCTTTAAAGTAAGAATAAGTATTGTTCTTGGAGGAAGGTGTTAAGCAACTCTAAGTATTGTTCTTAGTCATGTGTGTCATATCTAGGTATTTTCATGGAATTATGTCTTCTAGTTCGATCTTGTTAATTGTAATTGTCACGATGTGTGATTGAAGGGGAGTGAATGGGAATGCTCATATACTAGGAGTGAGGAACTCTTAGGTGGAAGTTGCATTGGGTAGTGATTAAGTGAAGAGTGTAAACATGGTGGTTTAACTTTGAATTGATACTACTGATAGTGGATTTCCTTCCTGTCTTGGTAGCCTCCAGATGTAGATATGAGTCATCGAACTAGGTTAATAATTCTTGTGCGTTGTTTATGCTTTTCAGTACTGTTATTATTATATGCATTGCTTTGTTGTTTCTATCAGACCAAATGTCTCGACATCCTGTAGGACATCAGGGATCTGTCATACCAGAATTTCAATTGGTATTAGAGCAGGCATCCTAGTCTGTTTCTGGGTGAGATCCAAGGGGATAATTTTTGGTTCATGGTAAAGGTAGAAGGATGTTATACTGAAAAGATGTTTGAATGTGATAGGTTCTTATTGGTGTTTGAATGGTCCCTATAAGTGGAGGATGGATTATTCTTAACAACTCATGTGTTGGACCTGTCTATGTTGTTATCAGGCCTGAAACTTTGGTGGTGAACTAATGTGTTAGGTTAACTAGTTGCACCTTGATTATGGTGGATGTGTGCTTGCTATGTAGTTGTGACGTTAGACAAAATGTCTTGACATTTTGTTTCAGAGAATTCTCTATCTGAAGGAGGCATATGTTTTGATTTATGTGAGGTTTGGTTTCTACTTTTGTTCTGCTGCATGTACCTCTGATATGCTCTGAAGTTATACCAAGTTTGTGTGTTACTTGGGTTGGATGCACTGTGTTTGGGAAGTGTTCTGGTTGTTCTTGTGGTATGGGGAGTTATATTTGTATTTGAATTGATGATCATACAATTTATGGGGAGTATGGTATAATGGTGTTTTATGTGCATAAGTTTGATGATGTTATTGTGATGTCAGACAAGATGTCTTAACACTATGTTTCAGTCTCTATTGGAGGATCTTGTTGTGGGGGAGTTTATTTCTCTCCAAGGAATTGCTCTGTTATTTCCGTTGTGTGCGCCTCTGATCTGTTATAATTTTGTGTTTTGTTTGATTTTTGCTGGCCAAAGGGAAGGATGTTGTTTCTTTTGTTGCAGAGCTTCAGTTCATAATGTCAAGTATGATGTCCTAACATGTGATTACAGAACAATTCAGAATGTTGTGTTTCCTTATGAGAGATTTCTAGTGAAAATCATGGTGGAGATTTCATTTGATTTTTTTCAAACCTAAAATGTTGTTTGCACCTAGATAGTGGTGGTTTTATGTAATATGTTGTACCTGGAGACTGTTGAGGAGGTTGTGATTATTGTGTTTTCAACTTTATGCATGGTATCTGATGTAATCCTGGGGGTTCCTTATGTCACTAGTAAAGGAAGGGTGGTAGAGTTTGTCTCCTCAAAAGAGTTGATATGATGAAGTGTATGCAAGACTCTTTTCACCAACTGTGTAAAATTGCCAACAATACTTGAATTTTATTTCTCAAGTCCTCTCTTAAAGGAACTATAGTGTATAGTTGATATACTCTTCAAGAAATTTGTTGAAGAAAGGATAGAGCCATTTATTTTTGTCTCTAGAAGAGTCTTCCTAATACTTGACCTAATTAGGAAAGTGACTCTGAGTCTTGCTATTGTTTTGTTTTCCTAGAGTTTGGATTAGTTTTGAAGATCTTTAAGGTGATCAAGGGATGTGTAGATTTTCTAAAAAACAATGATGACTTCAGAACCAAGCTCAATTTTGTGTTCCAAAAGAAGGAAACTGATGTGATATCCTGCTAACATGATGGATGCTTCGGGTGTTAGACAAATGTGTGATGATCACGTACGTTTGGAACCTACTCCTAACCTGGAAGAGGAGACACCTATTTATGTGTTAAAGAAGGTCTCAGGTTGAAGAGTAGAAATTGCAGATGTGTTGATGGTGTGTGTAATGCCCATATTTATTTATTTAATTATTTGATTTAAATTATTGGAAAAAATTTGGTGTGTTGTGTGAGTTGTGAAGTTTGGTGGTGTGTTGAGTGAAAGGATGATGTTATTTTAATTTACATAAATTTAAATAATTTATATTATATTTAACTAAATATTTAAAATATTAAGTGGAAGGGTAGTACGGTAATTAGACGAAGAAGTAGTGAGGGCAAGATGGGGATTCCATATTAGAGTTCTAAGGGTCAGGTTGGGAATTTGGAAAATAGGAAAGACAATTCTCATAGAAACTGATTGTGAAAGTTGAAAGAGCATGAAGAAGAAAGAAGAGGGGAAAGGCTAGAAGTAAGAAATTCGTGAGGAAGGAAGGGATTTTTCATCAAATTAAGGTAAATGTGGGATCTCTTTCATCTTTTAAGGGTATTATGATATGAATTCTAGGGTAGATGTTCTTAGGTATGTCAGTGGGATTGGGTAATTAAAATATTGATGAATGTGATATGAAATTGAGAAGTTCATGAGGTTTGATTTGTATGTTTGTGTTGGTAATGATAATTGTGAATGTTCTGGTGGAAAACAACGATTAGGACTGATATTATAGACTATTTTAGGGTGAGAATCGCATGAGAGAAGTCCAAAAATTGCAGGGTTTTTCTTCCTGTTTCGCCTTGCCCGCTTACCGAGGGGCTACTTTCTTAGCGAGCTGTTGAAATTTTTTGCCTCTTCGAGGCAGTAGCTTGCTCGCTTAGCGAACAAGGGGATCGCTTAGCGAGACCTGGGAGTGAGAAATTGTGTTTTTAATTCATAAAAATTCATGAAAAATTGTGTTTTATGTTTTAGGAGGGTTAGTATGTTGTTGATGCAGTGTGAGCAGATTTATAGAGGTTGTATGTGCATTTTGTTAAGGTTGAAAGTTGTTGTGTGAATTTTTTGAATGTATGATGTATATTTAGTTGTGTGTGTGTTATTGATATAAAATTGTTAGTATGAGGACGAATATGCATGAAATGTTGTTGTTGTATGTTTAGGTATGTATGTGTTATTTATATAAAATTGTTAGAAGAGGTGAATTTTCTTGGTCATGTCATTTCAAGTAATGGTATTGTAGTGGATCCATCCAAGGTAGATGCAGTTCTACAATGGGAAGCTCCAAAGTCGGTGACCGAGATCAGAAGCTTTTTGGGAATAGCTAGTTATTATTGAAGATTCATTGAGGGGTTTTCGAAGATAGCTCTTCCATTGACCTAGTTAACCTGTAAAGGTAAGGCGTTTGTGTGGGATATTCATTGCGAGGGAAGCCTCGTTGAGCTGAATAAGCGATTTACTACAAATCCAGTTTTGATTTTTCCTAAACCAGATGAGCCGTTTGTGGTGTATTGTGATGCTTCTCTGATGGGTTTAGGAGGAATGTTGATGCAGAATAACCAAGTGGTGGCTTATTCTTCACGTTAGTTGAGGATTCATGAGAGGAATTTCCCTACTCACGACTTGGAGTTGGCAGTAGTGGTGTTCTAGATTCGAGGTGTTTAGCGATCAAAAGAACTTGAGATATTTGTTTGACCAAAAGGAACTGAATATGAGACATATACGTTGTTTGGAATTCTTAAAGGATTATGATTTTGGCTTGAATTATCACCCCGATAAAGCTAATGTCGTAGCGGTTTCTTTGATTCGGAAAACAATTCATATTTCGGCTATGATGATGAGAGAGTTGGAGTTGATTAAGCAATTCAGAAACATGAGCTTGGTCTGTAATTAGACATTGTATAGTGTGAAATTGGGAATGTTGAAGATTAACAATGATTTTCTCACTAATATTAGAGAGAGCCAAAAGTCAGATGTGAAGTTGGTAGACTTGATGGTTAGAGATGAACGCATGGGAAATGGTGACTTTCGTGTTGATGATTAAGGTGTATTGAGATTCCGTGAGCGGATATGTGTTCCTGAAGATCCAGAACTGAAAAGAATGATTATTAAAGAAGGTCGCAAAAGTAGTTTGAGTGTGCACCCGGGAGCTACAAAGATGTATCAGGATTTAAAAAGATATTTTGGTGGCCTGGATTGAAACGTGATGTAGGTCACTTTGTGTATGCTTGTTTGAATTGTTAGAAGTTGAAGGTGGAACATCAGAAACCTGCTAGTTTGATGCAACCGTTGGATATCCTAGGGTGGAAATGGGATAGTATCTCTATGGACTTTGTTACGGGGTTACCTAATACTTCGAGAGGGAATGATGCAATTTTGGTAATTATTGATCGAATGACGAAATCGACACATTTTATCCTGATTGGTATTAGTTTTCATTGCTGAGGTTGGCCAAGATTTATATTCGTGTAATTGTAAAGTTGCATGGCATTCCGTTGAGCATTATGTCGGATAGGGATCAGAGGTTCACTTCTATATTTTGGAAGAGTTTGCAGGAGACATTGGGCTCGAAGTTGAGGTTGAGCTCTGCTTATCATCCGCAGACAGATGGGCAGACGGAAAGGACTATACAATCTTTAGAATATTTGTTGAGAGGTTGTGTACTTGAACAAGAAGGTTCTTAGGATAATCATTTATCGTTGATCGAGTTCACTTACAATAACAATTATTATTCCAGTATTGGAATGACACCTTTTGAAGCATTGTATAGTAGAAGGTGTCAAACACCTTTGTGTTGGCATGAATCAAGTGAAAGTATAATGCTTGGACCTGAGATTGTTCAGCAAACCACTGAGATGGTGAAGTTGATTCGAAAGAAGATGAAAACTTCACAAAGTATACAAAAGAGTTATCATGATAAGAGAAGGAAAGATCTTGAATTTCAAGAGGGAGACCATGTATTTTTTAGAGTTACTCCGGTAACGGGCATTGGATGTGCTTTAAAGTCAAAAAATCTTACTCTGAAATTCATTGGTCCATATCAGATTTCGGCAAGAGTTAGGCCAGTTGCTTATAGAGTGGCATTGTCGCCGCGGTTGTCAAATTTTCATGATGTATTCCATATTTCGCAGCTTCAAAAGTATGTTTTGGATCTGTCACTTGTGATATCGATGGATGAGGTGTAAGTAAGGGATAACCTTACAATTGAGGCTTTACATGAGCGTATCGATGATCAAGAAGTGAAGCAGTTTAGAGGAAAGGAGATTGTTCTCGTGACAATGGTATGGGGAGGTGCTGCCGACGGAAACATGACTTGGGAATTGGAGAGTATGATGCGAGAGTCATATCCGAATTTGTTTGCGACAGGTAATTTTCGAGGACAAAAATATTCAAGTGGGGGAGTGTTGTAAAACCTCGATTTATTTATTTAATTATTTGATTTAAATAATTGGAGAATTTTTGGTGTGTTGTGTGAATTGTGAAGTTTCGTCGTGTGTTGAGTGAAAGGATGATGTTATTTTAATTTATATAAATTTAAATCATTTATATTATATTGAACTAAATATTTAAAATATTAAGTGGAAGGGTAGTACGGTAATTAGACGAAGAAGTAGTGAGAGCAAGATGGGGATTCCATATTAGAGGTCTAAGGGCCAGGTTAGGAATTTGAAAAAAAGGAAAGTCAATTCTCATAGAAACTGATCGTGAAAGTTGTAAGAGCGTGAATAAGAGAGAAGATGAGAAAGGCTAAGAGCAAGAAACTCGTGAGGATGGAAGATTTTTTTTCCCATCAAATTAAGGTAAGAGTGGGATCTCATTCATCTTTTAAGGGTATTATGATATGAATGTTAGAGTATATGTTCTTAGGTATGTCATTGGGATTGGGTGATTAATAAATTGATGAATGTGATATGAAATTGAGAAGTTCATGAGGTTTGATTTGTATGTTTGTGTTAGTAATGATAATTGTGAATGATATTATACACTATTTTAAGGTGATAATCTCAAGAGAGAAGTGTAGAAATTGAATGGTTTTTCTGCCTGTTTCGCCTTACCCTCTTAGCAAGGGGCTTCTCGCTTAGCGAGCTATTGAAAATTTTCCCCTCTTCGAGGCAGTAGCTTGCTCACTTAGCGAGCAAGGGGGTCGCTTAGAGAGACCTGGTAGTGAGAAGTTGTGTTTTTAATTCATTAAAATTCAAGAAAAATTGTGTTTTATGTTTTAGGAGGGTTAGTATGTTGTTGATGCAATGTGAGCAGATTTATAGAGGTTGTATGTGTATTTTGTTAAGGTTGAAAGTTGTTGTGTGAATCTTGTGAATGCATGATGTATGTTTAGTTGTGTATGTGTTGTTGATATAAAACTGTTAGTATGAGGACGAATATGCATGAAATGTTGTTGTTGTTGTTGTTGCATATTGTCGTTGTTGTTGCATGTTGTCGTTGTTGGTGAGGTGATTATGTTTAATCACGGTGTAGGGTGTGATTATGAAATATGGGTCACACTAGACCATGAAATAGGGGTTGAGGGTGTAATCATGAAAGAGGGGTTGCACTGGACCATGGAAAAGAGGTCAAGAATTCCGACGGGAACTATATCATGAAATAGGGATCGATTCTTGGTACCACATGCATTGAGTCTATGGTTAAGTCTCATTTGCATGCATTATTGTTGATATGTATGATATGGATGTATATGTTGTTGATGGGTTTGTTGTAGATGTGTGGTTGGGTTGTGATTCTTGTTGTGATAAGTATGTTGTCGTTGTTGTACTTATGTGATATATGCCTTATATTTATATCATATTTCCATTTTAATTGATTTAAGAATCTCACCACTTTTGTTTGAATGTTACCCATATGTTAGTAATGTGCAGATACTCAGGATTAATCATGATCGTGGCGTCCGCTCTGATATGTAACATGGTAGTCGGGAGCGTCATTTTGTTATTTTAGTTTAATTGTTATGTTTGGAACATGTTGGTGTTACTTTGGAAGTTTTCAAACTATTTCTATTTTGATGATAACATTACCATTTAGTTTTCTGCTGCTTAATTTGAATAAATTTTTCGTTTCATGTTATTTATCAAACCTTTAAGAGCATGTTTTAAGTGGTTGGAAGTAGCATCTCGAATTGAGAATGAAATTTTACTCTGATTGTTGTATTTTATTTATTAAAAATGATGGGGAATATTTGGGATGTTATAGTGTGTATCATGCAAGTTACTGCATGTATTTATGGTCTGATCAGATAGGATAATCAACTACTGGTGAACTATTGTATCCCCTACAAAGAGTTGTACATGGATTGATACAGGTGTTCCTCCAAAACCATAGTAAGTGTCAAATTCATGTGTTTAAGATTATTGTCAGATCTGATGTTGGAACAATATCTCAAAGGTGTTGAGTCTTCATCCAAGGAAGTTAGTAGTGCTCATGGAGGAATATCAGGTCAAGCCACTTACCTAATCTGAAGTGATCAGTGGTGTGGATTAATAAAAGAGGGATTAGCAAGTGCCACAAGTGTGCATGAAAAGAATGTCAAACCAAATGTCATACCTTGTGTGAGAAGGTTTCCTTATCACATATGATGAATACCTTGACAGGAGTTGAGTATTTGTCTTCTTTTGATAAGGATGTGCATCTAACTGATAGTGAATACTCTGACGGGATCTGGGTGTTTATCTGTCTATGAAAGATGTTGTGCATTCAACTGATGACAAAATACATTGACGGGAGACTATGTATATATCTGATGTAAAAGTGCAAGACTGTAGTCTGAACATCATAATTCAAAAAGTGTTGAGAATTTACTTTTATCTATGTGGCTATTTATTTCTCTTCGTGGTGTTTTAGTGTGTGATGACCTGAATCAGTTGTTGAAGGTGTGATCCTTGGGAGTGTCTTGGGTTCGAGGAACTTTGTGCTGAAGTCCTAAATGATATGGAAACAATCATGTTTATTGGTGGATAAAAGAAGCTTGGGATTATAAAGATGAGATTGTATGTTCTATAGTGTATTTAGAAGTGGAAACTCTAAATATGATGAAGTAGGATGAGAAGCTTCTGACTGTATCTATAAATGTGTGTGAAAAATTCATGACTTTGGTCATGATTGAAGATAGCAATATGACCAGCAATTTCTAAGAGTAAGGGAAGAATATCAAATTAGGGGTCTGATCAGAATAGTTGCTAAGCAAATAGTTTCTTCTACTACTAGTCATGGATAATGGCAGTCTGGATCCTATGTAGCAAGCAAACTAAGAGCATTTGTTCTGGAATATGCGAGAAATTCAAAATCAAGTGTGTCTTGTGTGGATATATAAGGACATTCATCAGTTGTGTCCTTGTTAAATAGCTTGGTGTACTTGGTGTTCTTGGTGGTATTCTCAGAGATCTAGTGTATCTGAATCTGTAAAAGTCATGGTTGGTTTTACAGTTTGAGAGTATGTTCAAAAGGCGTGTGAAGCTGAGAATTTGTGAAGTTTATGCTCAGTTGGAGTATTGTTTATGACATGGGGAAAGATTGCTAATCTTATCTGGAGCTAACCATAAAACCTTTCAGAATTAAAAAATCAAATTGTTTTTGTTTGAGGGGGAGATTTGATGTTTTGTTTGGGTGATGTTTAACCAGATGTTCTAACACGTGCTAACCATAATTTTTCTTTTGCTACATTGATCTATGTGTTTTGTGTTTTCTAGTTTTTCTGGTTGTATGGTTCTGATAATGTTTTAGCCACAATGTGCCAACGAGGGAGATTGAAGGTTCTTAGATTGGATGCATGTACTGTAAAACATTATGCTAACTCCTGATGTCAAGTTGGATGTTTTTGGCATGGTTGAATAACATCTGTGCAGGTTTACTTATGATGTTAGATCAGATGTCGTAATATTTGTTTGTCTGATCTGGGACATCTGCATAAAGTTTTGATTTGATTTCTGCATAATTTCAGCAGTTGTTAGTTTCTGTGATTTGTTCTACTACTGATATGGAGAGAGTTTGTGTGTCTAGTGATTCTGAGTTGAGGAGGAGTAGTTAATCTTGTCATGTGTTACAGACATATGTCAAAGAGAAATGTCATGACGTCTTGGTCTGTGGTGCTGGAGTGATGGGTTTATGATTTGAATTATGCAGAATATTCTATAGAATATTATGCTATCACAGGTGGAGCTTTTTTAAAGGACTAAAAGATTCAAGGTGGAGTTATCTTTCAAGGTATTTTTAAGGAGAATCCTTAGGTTCTAATTGTGAAGATATTCTAGAGAAAATGATAGAAACCCTAACTTTGAGGTGAATATCTTGGAGGTTTCTTTTGTTGTTCTGGAACATGTTGAAGAAGATGTCCTCACATCACATACGACATACTGCATATGTTGAGCTGGAGTGATTGGTTATGTTATATTTTAACAGATACATAATATTTTGGAGATATTAGGCAATCCTATATGGTGATGATTTAAAGGGGTGTTAATTTTAAGGTCTGGAAGATTCAATCAGAATTCAAAAAGAAATATATACTTTCCAAATAAGGAGATATTTTTAGGAATATTTGATTGAAGACCTATTTTGTATCAGAATCTTCTACAGATTTGTGGAAGATTTCTAGGAGAACTAACAAAAGAAGGCTACAATTGGGTACCTAAGGATAAGATCATTTATGTTGCAGACATCCTTTACAACTCAATTGAAACACCAATCATGGTACATGGACAATGGATGCTTGCATCACATGACGAGCATAAGGCATATGTTCCAATATTTGGAACTTAAGCCTAGAGGCTTCGTTGGTTTTAGAGGAAACCAGAAGGGAAAGATCATTAGCTCATGAACATTTGGTAATGATAAGCTTCCTTCTATTACTAATGTTCTTTTGGTCGATGGTTTGATGCATAACTTATTCTCTATCAGTCAGCTTAGTGAGAATGGTTATGATACCATTTTCAATCAAAAGTCTTGTAAGGCTTTCAGTTACAAAGATGGCACAATCCTTTTTAACAGAAAGAGGAAAAAACAACATTTATAAGATCATAATTTCTTATCTTAAGGATAAAAATGTTAAATGATTAATGTTTGTTAATGAGGAGCAATGGGTATGGCATAAACGTTTTTTTCCATGTTAGTATGAGAAGGATTTCTTAGCTAAATAAGCTTAGATTAGTCAGAGGCTTACCCAACTCAGAGTTTGCTTTAGATGGTCTTTGTGAAGCATGTCAGAAAGGTAAGTTTTTTAAGACTTCTTTCAAAGAAAAATTTGTGTTTCTACTTCCAGACCATAAGAGCTTCTGCATGTTAATTTGTTTTGACCAGCAAAATCTACTTCTATCGGTGGTAAAAAGTATGCATTTTTTATTGTTGATGACTAATAGTCATTGGACATGGGTAAAGTTCTTGAAACACAAGGATGAGTCAAATTATGTGTTCTCTATCTTCTGCTCACAAGTGAAAACAGAGAAGGATTGTAAAATAGTTAGAGTTAGAAGTGATCATGGTGACAAATTTGAGAACAAACACTTTAAGAATATTTTTTATTCTTATGGAATTTCCCATTATTTCTCATGCCCTGGAACTCCACAACATAATGGAGTTGCAGAAAGGATGAATTGGACTTTGCAAGAGATGGAACACACCATGATTCAAGAGACGACATGGCTAAGCATTTCTGGGCAGAGCCAGTTAACACGGTTTGTTATATTCAGAACATGATTTCTATTAGACCTATAATGGGTAAGACTCTTTATGAATTGTGGAAGAACATAAATCCTAACATTTCTTATTTCCATCTTTTTGGTTGTGTTTGTTTTATGTTGAACACTAAAGAGAATCTTGGAAAGTTTGATTCTAAGGCATGAAATTGTTTATTGTTAGGATATTCTGAACGCTCAAATGGCTACAAAATCTTCAACATTAGAACATGAATTGTTGAGGAATCAATATATGTTAGATTAAATGATAAGCTTGACCCTGAAAAGTCAAAGTTAGCTGAGAAATTTGTAGATATGAATATCACTTTCATAGAATCTAAGGATAAATATTATGAAGATAAATACTCATAAGACAAAGATAAGGACGCTGAAAGAAAAGCCTCGGAAACGACTCAACCAGAAGCTATAGTTGGTCTATCTCATCAGATGAAGAGTAGAACAAGAATTTCTCATTCTTAAGAATTGATTTTGGGAGATAAAGACACATCAATCAGAGCTTGATCTTCATTCAAACCTTCTGAAGAAACTCTTCTGGATTTTATATCTTCGATAGAACCAACATCTATTGATGAAATTATTCTAGATAATGAATGGATTTTATCTATGCAAGAGGAACTTAATCAATTTACCAGAAACAATGTTTGAGATCTTGTTCAGAAACCAAAAAGTATCCATATCATCAGAACAAAATGGTTATTTAGAAACAAGCTCATTGATAAAGGTTAAGTTGTCTGAAATAAGGCTCGACTGGTAGTACAAAGCTATAGTCAGCAAGAGGGGATGTACTATACATAAAACTTTTCACCAGTTTCTAGGTTAGATTATATTTGTCTTTTAGTTTCACTTACAGTTAATCATAACGCCATTTTGTATTAGATGGATGCTAAGAGTTCATTCATGAATGGGTACATTTATGAAGAACTGTATGTGCACCAACCCCATGGCTTTCAGAGTTCTAAAAACCCATATTGTGTTTTAAAACTTAAAAAGTCATTATACAATCTGAAACAAGCTCCCAGAGCTTGGTATGAAAGACTAAGTAACTTCCTTTTGGAAAATGATTTCATTAGACGGAAAGTGGACAAAACAATGTTTTTAAAAACCTTTAAGACTGATATTCTGGTTGTGCAAATTTATGTTGATGACATTATATTTGGTTCTGTTAATGCTTTGTTGTGCAAGGACTTTTTTAAGTTAATGCAGGAAGAATTTGTTATGAGTCTGATGGGAGAACTCAAGTTCTTTACAGGAATTCAAATTGATTAACGTTCATGAAATTCTGGTGTAACAAATCACATATGTCCTATGAGATGTCAAGACAAATTCTCTTTTCTTTTTCACACAATGAACAAGATGATCATAAACAAATATAGTTTTAGAAATTAAAGAACACGCAAACAATTGTTAGCCCAGTTCGGTGCAACTCACCTACTCTGGGGAATACCAACCCAAGAATGAAATCCACTAAATATTAATTTGAAGTGAAACAACCTCTAATTTCCAAATTGTCACTTAATCACTACCTGTGCTATATTTATACTTAAGACTCTTCCTATGTCGAGACCGTTCTCAATTCCCTAAAAATCACCACGTGATCAAACACATTCTATACTTCAAAGCTTTAGAGTGATCAACACTTACAACTCAATAAAGTCGTCCTACTTTTAACATCAACTTGATCTAAGAGAGGTTCACAAAACATAAACCCTAATATTATCTACTTTAGTATTTGTTGTTGTTATCAAAATAGGGCTAAACCATCCTATTTATAAAAATAAAACATACTGGGTTTGGCATTTAAAATGAAGCAAATCTTATCACACAGAATCTGCAAGATATACTCCAAGAAAATAGAAACTTTTTAAATTTATAGTTTCCAAAAAAAATCTCCTTGATTTACGATCTTCAAGTCTTCAATCTCTTAAAATCTTCACACTTTGACACTAACTAGGATCACATAAAATTTAATAGAGTATTATGTGATTTGTACAGAAAATATAGTTTCTAAAACTATAACAAACAAAGATGTCGAATAGCTCTGTTGGAACATCTTATCAGACATCTTCCAAGAACCTGCTCTTCTTCAAAACATAACTTCTTCTTTAGCATGTTAGGACATCCTCCTTTGGAAAATTTTGGCTAAAACAACCACAAACACTCATTCAGAGGTTAGCAACGAAACACATCTTAACTTATCTTCTCTTCCCCTTTAATCCAAAATTGACAAAAAGACCAGAGCCATATGGTCTTCACAAAATGATGAGAGTGAATTATCTACCAAGTAATGTCAAGACATAATGCCTGACATTATTTACCATACTCTAAAACTGTCATATACATATATCTCCCCCTCAACAAAACATCTCGCATGGAATTCATGATCATATTTAGTTTTACCCTTCATGATAGTCACTACACATTCTTTTTGGTTCAAACTTTGTAAAAGTACATGCTTCATTCTTCTGAGCCCAACCATTCCAGATTTAGATACAACTTCACACATCAAAAACACTTCAATATTTATAGTTTTTTTTGCAATATAGGTATCAAACAAATTCCAAGCACTTGTTCTGTCATCTTGATCCGATATTCAATTAATTGCTATAAGTCTTCCAGATAAGAAAATTCCTAATTTGCTTCTCAAAAACTCAAAAATGATTCACATCCAAAGCCTTAGTAAAAATATCATCTAGTTGATTATTAGTGTTGACATGTTCCAGAGTAATAACTTCATCTTAAACAAGATTTCTAATGAAGTGATGTCTGATGTCTATGTGCTTTATTTTGCTATGCTGAATATAATTTTTTGAGATATTAATGGCACTCAAGTTGTCATAGTAAAATGTCATGACATCTTGTCTGACATTGTATTCAGACAATATTTGCTTCATCCACATAAGTAGAGAACAACTGCTTCCTGCTGCTATGTATTCAGCTTCAGCAGCAGATAGAGAAACATAATTCTGCTTTTTTCTAAACCAGGAGATCAAGTTGTTTCCCAAAAAGTAACATCCTCCAGAGGTACTCTTTCTATCATCAACACTTCCGGCCCAATCAGCATCACAATATCCCGTCAGGGTGAAATTTGAATTATGAGAGTATAATAAACCATAATCAATGGGGCCATTCACATATTTCATGATTTTCTTGACTTGATTAATGTGACTTACTTTAGGTTCAGCCTAGTATCTAGCACATGCCCCAACAACAAATGTTATATTTGGTCTACTTATTATAAGATAAAGCAGACTACTAATCATGCTTTTGTAAAGACTCTGGTCAACACTGACCCCCTTATCATCCTTGGATAACTTTAGGTGTGTTGGAGTAGGAGTCCCCTTGTGAGAAACATTCTCAATGCCAAACTTCTTTACGATGCTCTTTTCATACTTCCCTTGATAGAGAAATATAGTCTTCCATTTTCTTTACATGAAGACCAAGAAAGTATGTTAATTCACCTACCAAGCTCATCTCAAACTCCGATTGCATTTATTTGACAAAATGTTGAACTATCTCTTCTGACATTCCTCCGAACACAATATCATCCACATAGATTTGAGCTATCATTAATTCTCCTTCCTTCTCTTTGACAAAAAAAAAGTCTTGTTTATACCACCCTTCTAATATCCATGATTAACAAGAAACTCATTCAGTCTCTTGTACCATTACTTTGGAGCTTGATTCAGATCATATAGAGCTTTCTTCAATTTGAACACATGATTAGGAAAGTCAAGATCAAAAAATCCTTTGGGTTGTTCAACATAGACATCTTCATTTAGATACCCATAAAGGAAAGCACGTTTGACATCCATTTGATATATCTTGAACTTCAGCAAGCAAGCCACTCCTAACAACAATCTGACAAACTCCAATCTAGCTACTGGAGTAAAAAGTTTCATTAAAATCAACCCCTTTTATCTGAGTATATCCTTATAATACAAGTCTGGGTTTGTTTCTAGTGATAACTCATTATTCATCAGACTTGTCTTTGTACACCCATCTAGTACCAATAACATTAACTCCATCTGGTCTTGGCACCAGATCCCATACTTCATTCCTCTTGAATTGTTCCAATTCTTCTTGCATGGCATTGATCCAAAATTCATTAGTCAAGACTTCCTTGACATTATTAAGTTCAAGTTTAGAGACGAAACAGGCATTTCAAACAACATCCCTAGACCTAGTTTTTACTCCTTTATTTATATATCCTATTATAACTTTCTTAGTGCCATACACTAATTTTTTACCTTAATATTTTTCATATTTTCATTTGCATTTCGCATATAAACAAGATCACGCTCTGGACCGTCTATCCTTTTTGGTCGCATGTTTATATCTCATAGGGGATCATCATTGCTTTTGTTTGTTTATGTTAACTAACCATTAATTAAAATCCATTTTTTTTGTTTTTTTATTAACATTTTCAGGGGAAGAACAAGTCTAAAAAGCAAAAAATAGCAGTTCCTCAGCTCGAACGAATTTTATCTGAACAAAGTCGAAGTTGATCCGCAAATAATTTAAATTCATATGATCAAGGATTTCTCGAGTTTTAATTGATTTATTCTAGGAATTCCAAGGTTTATGTGTTTATTTCCATGCCTTCTTCGACATACAAAAGAATCGAGCAGAAGCAATCAAAAGATAACAAAAAAATTCAAATTTTAACTTGGTTAACTGGTTAAACAATGTGTTAACCAATTAACCAGTGCAAAATATGAATAATTTGTTCAAATTCAGTACATCCTATCCCTTGATCTCACTTGGAATATTCTAGATCCATTCCACTTTTATTCCTCTACATCACTTTGATAATTTCCCACCATATACCTTCACTAATCACCACTCTTTTATAAATTTCCCTCCAAATTTGATTTCCAAGCCTAATTTTTATTTTACAAAGCAAGCTCCATTCCACCAAATTCCCATACCTAAACTCTTTAAATAAAGGTCTTTTCTCATTCATTTCTCAAGCTTTCGATAGCCAAAAAATCCCTTGCTAAATACATCATCAAACCACCAAAATCACCCAAAGCTCATTTTCTTCTTTTGAAAGTTATCAAGATTTTGCATTGAATTCTTGAATAACTTGAGCTAAAACTTCATTCTTTTCATTTTTCTTCATCAATTTTAGTAGATCAAGCTTGGTATTTATCAATTTGAAGTTTGTCCTTGGTAATTCATCTTCCTCCATTGTTACACCTTCATCACCATCATTCAAGATGTAGATCTTTGGTGCTATTAGTTGTTGATCCTTTCGATTATAAATTATTGTTTGATTGCAGAGATCTCCTATTTTTACACTTTAAAATTCGTGCCAATTCAGTTCATGATCATAAGGTGTTTGTAAATTGTTTTAAAAGAGATCACGTTGAATTTTGGCCAATTTTCTGCTACTGGTGCAATGTTAACCGATTAACCATTTTGCAGTGCAAATTGATTAACCGGTTAACCAATGTATTTTTGCGCAAGAATTCAAAATTTTCACGTGTTAAATGGTTACCCGATTAACACTGCTCCAGAGGCAATTTTTGGCTTGTTTTGACATGTTTTTGGTTCCTTTTGCCTCTTCTTCCCCCTTCTTCTTATTTTTTTACCTTGGGAGACATTTTTGGGACTGATTTCTCTTTAAATTCTATGGACTTTGGGTGTAGATTAGAGTGGTTAATATTCATTTGTTCAAATCTACCTTTAAGTGAATTATTTAATTCACTTTAGGTACTTTGCATTAGTAATATATTTTCATACTTGAATCCACCAAAATGAGTGATTGAACTTAAAGATGAAAGAATACCATAAGTGTAACTCAATTTGGTATTCATCTTTATTTTTTATGTGGCATTGCGTTCATATGACGATTTACATATCATTTATCTCGCATGTATTATCACTAACATCGTTAACCTTAATTAGTTTTGGTCGGCCTCATATTACTCCGTAAATTACTTGGCGATTTCTTAATATATACCTAAATGTGTCCCTACTTCTGAATAAAAATCCAATTGGATACTTTCACTTTCATGGACCGGACCTAGTGTTGGTCCCGTAAAACCAAAATAGTTAGTCATTGGCGTTAGATCCACGACGTTTGAAGCTTGATGCGTAATTGCTTTGGGTATCCCAATATTCTTTTAAGTTTCATCGAATTTGGGTCTAATCGCATCGGTTAATCACTATTCTGTGAGATACTAAGCGGAATTGGTTACCTTTTCAGTTTTGGCATTATTTGCCTTGTTACTCTTTTGGTTGTGGATGATTAAGTTCATCATACCATTATTTTGTACATACTATTAATACTATTACTATACTAACATTTAATTTCTTCTTGCACCTTATCATCTTTAAATTTCTTTATTTCTCCTTTATCTCCTTTACTTTTATTATGCTGTATCATTCATTATCATGTTTATATATCCTTGTGCTTTTTCTTTTGTCCATTTGGACACAATAATATTAATAAAGGATTAAACCTCTAAAAAACTTATGATCTTGATCTGTGACTATTGTTACTATCCTTCACATTGGAATTTGATTTGACACTTAGGTTCTAGTACACCTTCCATTTGCTTTGATCATCATGGAGTTCGTACTTTAACCTTTATTTGTCCATTTTATAGCTTATTCTTATAAGGATGGAACTCTTGTGCTTATGCTTAGAATTCATCAAGTTGGTTAGATATTTCCTCCTTTATCTCTTTTATTTTCTTTTTAGGACAGTCTCTTCATCTCCTCCCCTTCTTCAATTTTCAAAACTTCCTCTCTTTTTCAAAGGATTCTTTGCTTTAAACTTTAACCACTTTCATAATTCAAACCTTGAATTTGGTTAAGTGGTTTTACTTTTTTATTTCATTTTTCTTAGTAAATGCTAAACCACATATACATATTGACACTTTTTTCAAAAGACTTTAAAAAATGCAAAACTCATTCAATCCTTTTTGTGCCCTCGTGCACTTTTCCTTTTAATCATTTTCATATGTTTAGACATAATTCATTCTTTCTAGCAGAATTATTCACTAAAGACTGAAGACTTGTCTTTAAATTTTAAAATCAATCTAACACATTAATTTTTACTATTTTTATCACGAACTACGGGGTTTTGATCTTACATTGCACTTTGTGGGGACTTAGAATGTGATGAAAGTCTCGTCAAACGCAAAAATCTTAAAAAAACATTTCTTTATCTCATCTCTTCAATCTCATTTAACAAACCATTTTCAAACCAAAAACCATAAATATTTCAAAGGGCTCCCGTGGAGTACCACATACATTTTGGGTGCTTAAAACCTTCCCATTTTGTAACTAACCCCCTTTCCCGTTCTCTGCTTGATTCTTTTTGTTTTTTACTTTTAGATTCATTAGGATTTATTCGCTCTTTTTTCTTTTCCTTTTTGGAATAAAATAAAACGCGGCGGCGACTCTGTTTACTTTGAGTTAAGTTAACCAATAGCTTACACTCATAATTTTTACCGTTACAGAAAAGTGGCGACTCTACTGGGGAGTAATCTCTTAGTGGGTTCGGTCTGCTTTGATTTATTAACTGCTTTAGTTTGATTTATTTGTTATTTCTTGTTCTGTTTTGATTTTATTATCCTCTGTGAGTGAGATAGATCGTGTACCTGAATCTGAGTGAACTTATGATAGGATGACAATATTCAATGAGATACGTGTCAGAGTAGTCCAATGTGATATTAATTCGATAATTTCCACTGAGTTAGGCTCCTTCAGATTACTGATGTCATGGTGATTAATCGTATCATGACATTAATTTTATGATATGAGCTTATCATACCGAGTACCATAGAACTCTTAACCCATCCATGCCATTTTAGGAACGTATTGCGAAAGTTATCCATGTGTAAACCTAGGGTGATTATCATGCGATACTACACTCGGACGAGGTCTTCTTGAGGAAATTATCGATTAGGGAGTAGTCCAACAAACTGATGATATCTCAAGGTGGCTGTTAACTCTGGGAACATCTGTTAGAACCTTATGGTTTTCTGCAAGTACAATAAAGACAAACCTTAGTACATACTTTTATGGGTTGGTTCTTATCCCTTGACTCCATACTCGTGATCAGAACCTTTGAACCTGTGTGATCTTGTTTGTGGTTGTTACATACATGCATTCATCATGAACATCATCGTAACCATTTTTGAAGGAAAACAATTCAGATTATTGCAAATATGGACAAAGCAAATATTCCATTTTGTCAAGATTTTTAATGATTGTGTTCTCGATGTCGCCCATGTTTGCAATAATCGAGTTAATTCCCTGAAAATGGAAGTTATCATTGCATGTCATTGCATTCTCGCATATACATGCATTCATTTGAGTTGTATGGGAACTTATCCCAGTTGTTTCCTTCTTCAGTTGTCTGCCATCCGTCAAGTTGTTTTCTCAACACAACTACGGAACTAGAGCTGTTGTCAGATTGAGAATGGAAATGGAAAACCAAGAACAACATAACATGGAAGTCAAAATGGAAATTGATGAGTTGAAGTCCAAAATGACCAGGCTCACTGAAATGATGCAAGTTCTGATTGCTAGAGGTGAACCACCTCAAAGGACTATGTTCTCTGAAGTCTCAATTCATGTTATTGACCCTCCACTAATTCAACAACCAGCTTCTACTTGGCCAGAATTTGGGTTACCTCCGAATTATGCGCCACCCTGTGCAACAACTCCAATGGTTGCTCCATCTATTTTTCTAGTCTTTTCAGCTCCGAAATTTATCGAACCTCGACCTGTTTTGCATACTGCTTCTCAAGCTACTTATGAGAATTCTCCTTTCGTGTACCATGCTGCTAGTCCACAAGTTGAAAGTCAAGGTGAACCTGGATACATGGATGAATTTAGAGAACAATGCTTGACTCTTGAGAAGAAGTTAAGGGGTCTAGAAGGCAAATATGTCTTTGGTGTTGCTGCAATAAACATGTGTTTGGTTTCTGATTTGGTTATGCCTGATAAATTCAAAGTTCCTGAATTTGAGAAATACAAGGGGCATACTTGTCCTAAAATCCATCTATTGATGTATTGTCACAAAGTGGCTGCACATGCCAAGAATGACAATCTTCTTATTCATTGTTTCCAAGATAGCTTGAGTGGTGCTTCTATGAAATGGTACATGGGACTTGAGAAGAACCATATCCAGAGATGGAAGGATTTATCTGATGCTTTCGTAAAGCAGTATAAGATCAATTTGGACATGGCACCTGACCGTCTTCAACATCAAAACATGTCTCAGAAAGAGAAAGAATCATTCAAAGAGTATGCTCAGTGTTAAAGAAAGATAACTGCTCAAATGGAGCCACCTTTGGCCAAAAAGGAACTTACTGGTTTTTTCATGGACACTCTTCAACCATTCTTTTAGGAGAAGATGGTAGGAAGTGTTTCATCTGGTTTTGTTGACCTAGTCAGTATTGGAGAAAGACTAGAGGAAGGTATCAAGAAAGGCAAGATTACTAATATTGAAGCTTCTAATGCTGCAAGAAAGTCTCATGGGAACTTTCAAAAGAAAAAATATGTTGATGCTTATGTTGTTTCAAATGAAAGGAAACCTTATCATAAGAAACAATGATATGTTCAACCATATCTAGTTGTAGTTGCTCCTGTTGTTAAGGCTCAACCAGCTCAAGCTCCTCGTCCTACTGCTAGACAAAATCAGTATCACAATAGGACATATTATGATCATATCCCGATGAATTATACTGAGTTGTATCCTTCTTTGTTTCAAAATGGTTGGATTACTACTAGGCCTTCATGTAAACACCCCAAATTTGACCTCACTTTTTCTCACACCATGGCTTGTGATCTTTCATTTTTTGCATTAGCATAAGCATACCATCTCATATTGCATATTTGTTTGACTGCATAGTTCCATTTTCATCTGCATCTAGGGTTTGTGATCTGAGCAATCCAAGAATCAACCTGAGCCATACCAATGATTTTGAAGCTTTCCAAGAGGGTCCATGTGTTTTATATGATCATATTATGCTCCCCAAAGTTCATGAAAGTCAAGAAATCACAAAGATTGGCAAAGGCATGGAGGCAAAGCTAGGGTTTTCCTGCACAGATGACCAAAATTAGGGTTTAGGTTTTAGAGGCCTTAACTCCAAATTTTTTGGTCATTCTTATTTCTAATGTTCTTAATGTGTTATAAGGATAATGTGTACCAAGTTTGATGAAGAAATTCATTGTGGAAGTCATCTAATCATTGGTTAACTTCTTGAGTAAGTTAAGTCAAAATCAGGGCATCTGAGGCCCCCAACAAGGGAACCAAAGGGTCATTTTCATCATTTTGGGTCTCTATGATCTGTATTTGATCTTATAATTGGTTAGAAGTTCACAAGATTGAAGAATTTTGAGCCAATTGCAAACTTGCCATTTTTGGAAATGACTTGTAATGGAAACTTTCAATTTTGGGAATGATTTTCAACCTCCTCTTTCATGACCAAAAATTCTTCAAATGAAAAATTCTTGGACATGAAAGTTGTAGACTAGGTCTTTGCCTTTTCAAAAAGTACTAGAACATGTCTTGATTCATCCTAGAACTCAAGATATGGCCTTTCAAAGTTGGCAAAAATCCTATAATTTTCAAGTTCATGCCAAAGAGGGAATTTTGCAATTTCACTTGCCAAGCCTTTCTATGACCTCTAATCAACTTCTATGCATCATAACATGTAAAGGAAACTTTCAAAAATCAGAATTGGCCCATGATTGCATAGTTTTCATGCCTTGCTTCTCAAGAAAATTCAAAGAGGGAAAGTTGCAAAATGCCTTGGATCCTTCCATCCACTTGTGCCAGCTGCATCAAACCAATTCTATGGCTCTCCATGAATCTTGTTGAGGCCAGACACCCCAAAAAGCCAGCTCTGCCATGACCCATACCTCCAAGTACACAAATTTGACTTTTTGGCAAAACCTCCCATACCAATCAAGCTGAGCCACAACCACTCTTCTGACCAATCAAGACTTCACATACATGCCTCATGGACCTCATTTCATAATATCTTAGAGCCTGAAACATCCTACAAGTCAGATTTCACGAAATCACCAAAAAGCTTCCCTTCTTCGAATTGCACAAACCAACCATCAAACTTCAAATATTTTTCCACCAATCAACTCAAAATCATCTATAGATCACAAAGCACCCACTCCCATGGACTGAAAGCTCCCTAAACCAAAACACGATTTCTGCAAAACCAGAACCATACACCTCAAAATAGCCATCACAAACTTGTTCTAAGCATTGCAACATCATCAGGAGGTTTAGTGGAGGTGATTTGAATCAAGAAAGAGTCCAGAAAGCTTAGGAATTGAAATCTTCATCTCAGGTAACCATGAAGAACAATTTTTCCAGAACTCTTATTTTAAGTTCTTAAATGCTTCTACATTATGCACTGATCATCCTGATATGTTTACTTTTGAAAATGGTTAAGAATCAAGCATGTATTGAACTTCTGAAAGTTTTGAATGTTTTTCCGTTTTGCTTCAAATCATGTTGTTCTTGAGTGATAAATGTTATTTGATGATGGATTCTTGCTTAGGGATGTTAGGGGATCATTTCTGGAGCTTTAGAGGGTTTGATTTGGCCTAGGGAAGAAGTTAGGTTGAGTGTCTTGCCGGAGAAGATGACCGGAGCAAGCTCCGGTCACCTGAGAATCATTAGGGTTCTTAATTAGGGTTTAGGGGTTCAGTTTAAACGTGAGCCATTAGATCTTGCTTAGCGCGTTTTTTAAGGGTCCAGATCATTTCAGTTAGCCCTAATTTTTAATTAATTAAGTTAATCAGTTAATTAACCCAGATGCAATCCAAGCCCTCCATTTGCGCGCACAGTCAAGCCTAGTTTAAACCTCAACCCTCAGATGCGTTGACTTCCCATTAAATCCATTTTATTTTCATTTTATTCTATTTCTTTTGCATAATTTATTTAAAATAGTTAAAAACATCACAAAAATATTTCCTTTTACATTTCTGATCCAAATATTTTTCTCAACCCAAAAATGATTTTTATTTTATTTTTTATATTTAAAAGGTATTTTTAAAATATTTAAATGTTATTTTTAATTAATTAATGGATTTTATTTAATTAAAAATATATTTATGTTTCTAAAAATCACCAAAAAAATCATGAACCACTCCAATACATTTAGAAACATTTTCAAACTCTTCATACAAATTTCTTTTTAGGTTTGATCACAATTTCAAAATTTTCTTTGAATTAGGGTTCTTTAAAATCACATTTTCTAACCCTAATTTGAAAAATTCATTTCTGCCTAACCATAAAGAGTTTAAACTTGATTGTTTTTGCATTATTTCACATATTGCATGTAGTTTCTAGGTTATATTTCTCATGAATATATATTGCATTTTCAATTTGATTTGCATTTTCCCTTAAGAACCATCCAAAAACCCTAGCAAACTTAGAAAATTCATAACTTTCAATAGGATTAGCTTCTAACCTTCTCCTTTAGGGTGTGATATTATATAGGATTAGGGTTTGATTGAGCTTGGTTTAAATTTTTTTATCATGTTATATGCTTCTGTTCTGTTCATTTGCATCTTATACGTTCATAAAACCATAATTTCTCTTGTTCTTTTGCATTCTCCTTTGCATATCAATCATCACATGAACTTTCCATGACATTTCAAGCATTCATATGACATCTAAGACATTGTAGGACATACTTGAACATTTCTTGATCATTTCTTCATTCATTTGTTATGTCTTGCTTTCATTTCATTTCATAAACATCCATGTGTTTTCAAGCTTCTAAGCATGCTTCCTTTGCATCTCATCTTTGTATGATCATTCATATGCATCTTATATGACTTTGCATCATCTAATATGACTTTTACATTGCATTTTAACTTTTTAATTTGGTCTTTGAATTTCATTTCATCTCATTTAAATTCATTTCTTTAAGCTTTATGTCTTATGCATTCATACTAACATTTCAGGTACTTTTGGTAAGTTATTTGGGAAGTGGATTTGCCTTCACTTCCCACTTCTTCTTATCTCATTCATATGCATTATTACATGTCTTGGAAGTGAACTTGTTCACTTATGATCAATCCTTCTTACTTTCTCTCTTTAAGTTACCTATCTTCTTCAGGAAGTAAGTAACTTATTCTTCTTCTTCCTTCTCTCTTCATCTGCTTCTGCCATTGGTGGCCTTGAAGATCTTTTCTCTTGATCCTAACAAACCATAGGATATCCAAGCATGATAACTTTTAGGGTTGTGTATAGTCCCCCTTAGTATTTTACCTTTGAGTCTCCTTGAGTCTCTCTTCTCATCTCAATAATCAGAGACTAAACTCTTAAAGCTTTAGGACTTTGGAATTAGGGTTATGCATGTATCCTTCTCTTAGGATGGAGTGTATAAATTTAATCCTAAGTGTTAAACCTTTAATTTGTTTAAACCTCTTAATCAAATCACACTAATAATCACCAAGACTTTATCTTGTAACTTGGGCCTTACATTAGGGTTCTATCTCTTCCTTATGGTTAAGAGGGACTAATCCTAGTGTTTAATGGACAAGTCCCCCTCAAGTTGTCTTACAAACATAAAATCCACTTCTTAATCTCACCCTTTAATTAAAATCCATTTAATAAAGGCTTGTTATATAATGAATTTAATCCGTAACCATGGATTAAGTTGAGATATCTTCCTCAACTTAAGTGTGCTCATCTATTATCCTTCTATTAGGATGGTGTAATGAGTTCACTAATATGTGATTAGAGATTAAACTCATTACTTAACACTAAACAAAAACCCAAAAACATCTAATTAATCACAAGTAGGTTAATGATCTTAATCCTACATCATCATGGTAATTAAGTTGAGATGCTTATCTCATACTTAAGTAGGCTCATTATCCCTAATCAGGGAGGATATAATGGGTTTCCAAACCCTTGATTTAGGCTTAAACTCATTAACTTATGCAAAACACCAAAAACAATAACAAAACTGAAAACACAAAAACAAAAAATAATTGTCTCCTTCGGGATTCGTTTCTCATCACACTCATTCATAAACGAGAACTTGCTTCTTCCGTCTAATGCGAGACAGTTAGCACTCGAGCCAAACGAGTCATACACTTGAGCATAGACAAGCAAGCAGTTCACAATCAAATTCGTTTTCAGTCTCTTTGAGTCGAACTACGGTGTTCTGACTTCCTCATTGCACGAGAGGATACGTAGGCATAACTTAATAGTTATCGAAAAAAAGTCTCTTTATCTCCCCCCTCCTTCAGCATTCTTTCTAAAGTCTCAGTTCCTGAGCATTTCACTTCTTTTTGCACTGACATCTGTACATTCATTCCTAGTTTTTGCATACAGATATCACATATACTGCCCCTTTGAACACAATCTTGTAAGCGTGGATCCCGTCGAGTACGACGGACGATCTGGGTGCTAATACCTTCCCAATTTGTAACCAACCCCCTTTCTCAGTTTCTCTGGTTCGCAACCGTCTTACCATCTTTTCCCAGGTTTATGCAGCATTACCTTTCCTTCGGGATAAAAATACCTAGCTGGTGACTTTATTCAGTTCATTTCATTTTCTCTTTTCGCCGACCGTTCGCGTCTGTACCTTGGGACCCAGTGTCTTTTCAGGGGAGCGACACTTCGCATCCTGTTCCAGATCCTCTTCCAGCTAACTACATGATGGATCTTCACTGTGAGTTTCATCAAGGTGGAACTAGTCATGACTTGGAATATTGTTTTGCACTAAAGGTTAGAGTGCAAGATCCTATCATGAACAAAATCCTTTCCTTTCATGATACCAATCCTAATATTGTCACAAATCCTCTTCCGAATCATGGGAAGTGAATCTTCAGACGACTTTAACAGTCAGATTATCTTCAAGGCCTATACTTTTAGACATGATAGCTTATCCTTATTGATGGTTGATCACTGTGTCATTTTTTTCTGTTTACAATTTTCTTCAATTGTGTTGACTTGTTTGCTTTTAAACTTTTTTTTGTACTTTCATGTTGATTTTAATGAAACGAGCATTGCAATATATAAATTCAATTTCATTCACTATTTGCATCTTTATGATTTATATTTCTTATTCATTTTTCTTTTCTTAAGCTTTTACAATGATTAGAGTGAGGATGATGAAAACGAAATACCCATAATTGTTGTTGGTATGCTTTCAATTGAAACTTGGCTGATGATATATAAACATTGTTTCAACTCCTAAACACTAGAGAAATAAGGACGTTAATCCCATGTCAACCCCTTTGAGCCTTGAAGTTGGAATTTCTTTCTAAACAAAAAACCCACAATTTTAACCCGGGGATGGGTAGTTCTCAATTAATTTGAATGGGCATTCAAACACGAGAGAATTATTCAAGATACCTTTCAATAAAGGTTGTAATATCAAGCTTTCCTTCACACATGACAAAAGAATTGTCGAAGATGTCTTTCAATTCAAACCACAAAAATTCCTTGAAAAACAAATATCATCCTTTTCTTCACAAATATTCCTTGCAAAATACATCATCCTTCACACAAGAATTCAAGCTTTACTTCACACATGACAAAAGAAGTGTCGAAGATAGCCTCAAAATTCCTTGTAAAATACATCATCAAACCACAAAAATCACCTAACACTCATTTTATTCTTTTGAAAGTTATCAAGAATTTGCATTGAATTCTTGAATAACTTGAGATAAACCTTCATCCTTTTCATCTTTCTTCATTAAATTCAGTAGATCAAGCTTGGTATTGGATCAATTTGAAGTTTTTTCTTGGTAATTCATCTTCCTCCATTGTTACACCTTCATCACCATCATTCAAGATGTAGATCTTTGGTGCTATTGGTTGTTGATCCTTTGGATCATAATTTATTATTTGATTGCATGAATCTCACTGTTTTTACACTTTCATATTCGTGCCAAGTCAGTTCATGAGTATAAGGTGTTTGAAATTTGTTTTAAAAGAGGATTATGTTGAATTTTGACCAATTTTCTGCTACTGGTGCAATGTTAACCGATTAACCATTTTGCAGTGCAAATTGGTTAACCGGTTAACCAATGTATTTTTCGCCAGAATTCAAAATTTTCACGTGTTAACCGATTAACCATTTGGTTAACTGATTAACACTGCTCCTGAGGCAGTTTTTGGCTTGTTTTGACTTATTTTTTGTTCATTTTTCTTCTTCTTCTCCCTTCTTATTTTTACCTTGGGCGATATTTTTGTGACTGATTTCTCTTTAAATTCAATAGACTTTGAGTGTAGATTAGAGTGGTTAATATTCATTAGTTCAAATCTACCTTTAAGTGAATTATTTAATTCACTTTAGGTACTTTGCATTAGTGATATATTTTTATACTTGAATCCACCAAAATGAGTTATTGAACTTAAAGATGAAAGAATACCATAAGTGTAACTCAATTTGGTATTCATCCTTATTTTTTGTGCGGCATTGTGTTCGGATGGCGATTTACATATCGTTTATCTCGCATGTATTAGCACAAACATTGTTAACCTTAATTAGTTTTGGTCGGTCTCATTTGTAGGGTAATTACTCCGTAAATTAATCGACGATTACTTAACATAGACCTAAATATGTCCCTACTTCGGATTAAAAATCCAATTGGATACTTTCACTTTCTAGTGGAATTATTCGCTAAAGAATGACAACTTGTCTTTACATTTTAAAATCAATCTAACACATTAATTTTCACTATTTGTACCATGAACTATGAGATTTTGATCCTACATTGCACTTTGTGGGTACGTAGGTATGAGATGAAAGTCTCGTCAAACACAAAAATCTTAAAACAATTTATCTTCTTATCTTTTCAATCTCATTTAACAAACCATTTTCAAACCAAAAGCAATAAATTTTAAAAGGGCTCCCATGGAGTACCACAGACATTTTGGTGCTTAAAACCTTCCCATTTTATAACCAACCCCCTTACCCATTCTCTGCTTGATTCTTTTAGTTTTTTTCTTTTAGATTCGCTCTTTTTCCTTTTCCTTTTTGGAATAAAATAAAAGTGTGGTGGCGACTCTGTTTACTTTGAGTTAAATTAACCAATATCTTAAACTCATGATTTTTACCGCCACACTTAGGATGCTTTTTTTTAAAATTCTGATGGATGGTCCTTTGTCTGCTGGTTAATTCTCTTCTGGTTCGGGTTCTGATTCAGGTACAAGTTCAGGATCATTCTCAGGTCTAGTATTCTCTCATGTATCTTCATCTTCTTTTGACATTAGGCCTTTAGATATTGTATCTTGAGTAGTCCATAAGTAACAACTATCTTTAGATCTGTGTCCCTTCATGATAACTTCATATTTCTCATTAGTTACCAAGCATTCTGACCTAGTGAAGTTGACTTTGAGACCCTGGTTGCATAGTTGACTTATACTTATTAAGTTGGAAGATAAGGCTATAAGAAACAACACATTCTCAAGACTAGGTAGCCCGGAAAAATCAAGCCTCCCAACACCTTTTATCTCACCTTTTGATCCATGTCCAAAAGTGACATAGTTTATTGAGTGTGATCTAATATCAGCCAAGAACTTTTTGACACCATTCATGTGTCTAGAGAAGTCGTTGTCAAAGTACCAGTCCTCTTTATTATAAGCTCTTAGTGAGGTGTGAGCAATGAGAGCAACAATGTTGTTCTTGGGAATCCATGCTTTCTTGGCTCTTCTGCTGTCCTATTTTCTTCTAGGTTGTGCACTGGTTTTAGGATAACCATGCAATTTGTAGAAGTATGGTCTTAAGTGACCTAACTTGCCACAATGATTACATCTCCAACATTTTTTCTTACCTTTTGAGTGCTTCTTTTGATTTCTTTTATGATGTCTCTTTGGATGTTGAGACATCTCCTTCGACATGGTCTGATTCATTGTAAACTCCTTATAACCAAGTCCTTCACCATCTCCAACATTTCTCCCAGTTTAAAGAATCTCATATAGCAGTCCAGAATCATTATTAAGCATTCTGAAAGATTTTGTCATTGATGCAAGCTTTGAGTTGAGCATAGTAACTTCTTCTTTGAGATCAGAGATAACTGACATTTGCTTCAATCCTTCAATATGAATTTTTTTATAAGAATATGTTGCTCGGTTCCTATTTGAATTATTTATCCACTTCTGAGTGATAATTATTTGTATAACTTAACCAATTCATTAAACGCAATATCTTCTATATCAAATTCATTTTCAATATGATAAACTCCAGTAAAGGCAGAAACTTCTTTAGCCGATTCTCCTTCACTTCTCGAGTCATCTTCTGACCAAGAAGCAGCTAGACCATTCCTCTCCTTCTTGAGGTAGGTAGGACATTCAAACCTTACATGCCCAAATCCCTCACATTCAAAGCATTTGATTCCCTTGCCTTGATTGTCTTCAGTTTTGGTTCTTCTCCTAAAAGTATGCCTTTTGTTGGCGTCGTATGGCTTGTTCTTGACATCTCGTCTTTGACTCCAGGTATTTAGTATAAGTTTGATATATTCCTAAGAGGGGGTGAATTAGGCCTTTAAGGTTTTTCTCGATTTATCACCGATTTTTTATTTTACTTTCCTTTAAATTACTAAGTGTTGAAATGCAGTAAAGTGCGGAAAGTAAGGAACACAAGAGAGTTATATTGGTTCCCGTCACAATCCGAGAGTACACCAGTCCCCTTACCACATGTAAGATATTTCCACTATTGTTAGATCTTTGTACAAGCCTAAACCCAAGACTTATCCTACAATCTTCTAACAACAACTCACCAAGAACAACCTCTTGGATTTTACAAATTTAAAGTCTTATTGAGAACAAATCTCACAACGGACCTCTTGTATCCACAATCCGGATAACAAGGAAAACCACCCAAGTAGAACAAGAAAACAATCCTTTCCTTTCTTCTCTCTTGTTTCCAACAATCTTGGACAACAAGGAATAATAATTCTTATTTTTGTAAAGAGTAATAAGACGAAACTTATGAACCTTTATCAATTTAAAGATTGATCTTTTCCTTTTGTGACAATCACTATAATATTTTACAAATTAGTGTTCAAGGATGAATGAAACTTATATGATGAATATATGAAAGTTTGATGCGAGAAGTTTCACTCTTTTTGAAAGTTTATAAACACTTAATGAAAAACTAAAGTTTTGAGATGTAATGATTTAATGAAAATTATTTGCAAGGAGGTGTATTGAAATTCTGAAGAAAAAAATGATGTTCATATAATGCCTAGATTCCTCTACAAAATGGTATTATTCACCAATAGATGCCATGATTCATTTGACACAAGAGCCATGAAGAGGTGCTATGAAAACTAGTGATTTTTCAGTTCTGTCCAAGTGCAAATCGATTGCACATGTCTAACGTAACAATTTTTCAAAAAACAAAAAACCGCAGCATGCAATCAATTGCACATATATGTAAATCGATTGCACAATGAAAAAAGTGAAAATTCAGCACAATTTCAAAGGCAGCATGCATATGCAAATCGATTGCACCCATATGCAAATCGATTTGCACTGGTCAAATTTTGAAAATAATTTATAAAATAATATGCAATGATCATGGATGAAGTATGCAATGATGTATTATGTTTGAACACTTGTATGCACATTACTAAATGGTGAAAGTCAATTTCTTTGATCAACCTTTGAGAAATCTTCAAGACTTGAAATAATATGAAATCTTGTTCTTGTTTCAATGTCTTTGATCCATTTCCTTTTGATATGCATAGCATATTGAATGAATAATTTATTGAATGAATAATGTTGTCTTCGTCAAAACCATTGAGAAGCTTCCCTTCACATTCACTACTTGATTGAATTGTTTACCAAGCAGCCCAACAACTTTAGGCATACTCCCCATTGTTTGATGATTTTCTCCATCTTTGTTTGTCATAAGGCTAGGTATTTTTCAGGCCTATCACCTATGATCCCAACTTCAAAGGTTTGAAGTGACCCAATAAGCTCATCAACTTTAAAGGTGTTTATGTCTCGAGCTTCTTCAATGGCAATCACCTTCATGTAAAATCTCTTTGGAAAAGACCTTAGAATTTGTATGACCAATTTGGTTTCTAAGATCTTTTCTCCTAAAGTATCTAATTGTTTTACTGTATCCACAATAACTATATGATAATCCTGAATACTATCTTCCTATTTCATCTTCAAGTTCTCGAACTTGGTTGTAAGAAGTTGAAGTCTTGACATCTTCACTCTAGATGTCCCTTCATGAGCAGTCTTCAGAATCTCCCACGCCTATTTATCAATAGTACACTTGTTGATTAGTTTGAAGTTGTTTGTGTCCACTCCATTAAATAGAGCATTCAATGCCTTTGAATTCCCTTTAGCTTGTTTATCATCTTCACCATCCCAGTATTCTTCAGGTTTTACCACATCAGTGGTTATATCGTCCTTGTCTTTGACTATTGGAGGATTCCATCCTTTTACCACGTCTTTTCAGGACTTGCCATATATGGATTTGAGAAAGGAAACCATGTGAGACTTCCAATAATCATAATTTTTTCCATCTAGAATAGGTGATCTACCCACCATTCCTCCCTCCTTATCAACTGTACTAGAAAGTATCATCCCTGAATGTCGCCCAAGAACAAAGTCGTGTGCAAGCTCTTGGTGCCAATTGAAATTCCGGTGTAGCAGATCAGATATGTGCTATGAGATGCCGAGACAACTACTCTATGCTTTTTCACACAATGAACAAGATGAATACAATAGTTGCAGAAAGTAAAGAACATGAAATCAATTGTTAACCCATTTCAATGCAACTCACCTACTCTAGGGGATACCAATCCAGGAATGAAATCCACTGAATAAAATTAATTTGAACTGAAACAACATTCAGTTTCCAAATTTTCACTTAATCACTACCCGTTCTATATTTCTACCTAAGGCTCTTCTTAGGTCGAGACCCTTCTCAATTCCCTAACAATCACCATGTGATTAAACACACTTTATACTTTAAATCTTTAGAGTGTTCAACACTTTACAACTCAATGAAGTTGTCCTACTCTTAGCATCAACTTGATCTAAGAGAGGCTCATAAAACAAAAACCCTAATACTCTATACTTTAGTATTTATTGTTGTTATCTAGCTATCAAGTTTTGGACAATGCGAGTTAGTTGGTAGATCTTTTCTTTCATATCGTTCATGTTCTCCTTAACATCATCCACGTCTCGTCGAAGTACAACTTGATTTTATTCTAATTAATCCATAGATTTCCTTTGATACCCTAGAGTGTGAGGTCGGGAATTCATGTTGTAATGCTCGATGATTCTGAGACAAGATATTTGAAAATAATGATTTTTTTGTTTATATTTAAAAATTGTTTTTATATTCTATGCATGCCATGCATGCTAATGTACGTATAAGTATGTAAAAGATAAGTATTTTTTATCGGAATCTTAAACATTCATTCATTGTAAGCATGCCATGAACAAATAGAAATTCAAAATGCTTTATTAATCCTTAAAAATGGAAAGTGCAAAGGGTCGAAGCCCTATTTATTACATAAGGAAATTTAAACGAGGGACATATCCCTTAACTTATTCATGAATTGAAAATAAAACATACAAAAGAAAAACCATTTTTCCTTAACTTTGCTTTCTGAATAGAATTTTAAGATCTCTATAAGATGCAAAAAAATGATTTTCATGACGATGATGAAATGATGATTATAAGTTTTTATTTATTTATTTTTGGATAAGATGATATGCAAGCATGACCTAACTTGTGTATATTCCTTATAACATGTTAGATCTAAGTGTTGTCAACCCAATCCCTCACATATAAGATATATGGTTTTGGCATCCCTAAAACTTACGGACTATACCCTTGTTTTACCAAGAGAATGAGCAAGCCTTCCTACAATCATCCTTCGGGATAAGTCTCATTAGGAAGGAACCTAATAACGACCCTTTGGAGTTGAATACACAAGGTCACCATGAGTTGGTAGGATATCAAAGGCTCCCGGAGTCACGTATCACTTCCAAATCATCATCTACATCAGGGGGTAACTCTTCCATGAAGACACCTTTGGGGATCTATTCTGTGTGTAGACTTCATGAATTTTTGAGACGTCACATCTCAACAAAAAAATTTCATTCTACATCCTAATTCTAGGGTAATACTTCAAGCCTGGGTTTTAGCTTCCACACAAGAAACATTCACAATCATATGATGACAAAAAAATTTGATAATAACATGATAATAAACAATAATCATGATAATAATATCAAAATGAACCCTCAATAAGTGATAAAATAGGTAACGAGTCGGTTTAAAATTTTCGAGTCGCCATCACATTTTTTAGGAAAATAAGTGATAAACCCTAAATCATAAAATAGAGAAATTAGGTAAGGAGTCAGTTAAGTGGGAGAAAGGTGTTAGACACCTCTCACCTCTATTATACCTAATAGGATCGTCTTTAGGTTTTCTAGGGTAGGTTTGTTTGTATCACATCTATGATTTAATATTCCAAATAAATTCCAATTAAATGAAGCAAAACCCTAATTTTATTCATAATTGTTCTCGATGGGGTTTTACAATCCTATGCCTACGTGCGCTCAATTTGAAGGATCAGAGCGACTGTAGTTTCATCCCCCTATCCCCTAAATCCTAATTAATTATTTACGCTCTCAGAAATTAGAGCTCTATCCTATGTTATATCCCTAAATTTAACTCCTTAAATATCCCTTAAATAATAAAAATAAATTCAATCCCGACATAAATTAACTCCATTAAAAAATATAGCGTTAATGAAGTTTTTGGTCCTCTTAAAATCTCATATTTCACTTTTAGTCCCTCAAAAAATTTTCCTTCAAAGAATTATCCTCATAAAATTTTTAATTTTAACTTTTGGTATTATGAGGATCATTCTTTGAAGGAAATTTTTGAAGAGACTAAAAGTGAAATATGAGATATTTAGGAAGACCAAAAACTTCATTAACCCAAAAATAAAATAAAAATCCTTTATGAAATTTTTATTTAATCCCAAAAATTAACTCCATTAAAAAATAAATTTAAATTTAATTTAATCTTAAAAAATTAACCTCTTTAAAAATAAATTTAAAAGAAATCCCCAAAAATTAGTTATATTTAATAAAAATAATTTTTAATATTCCTCAATAAATAAAATCCCTAATTTTAAATTAATATTAATTTATAAAAATATTGATTTATTTTTTCCCCAAATTACATCCAAAATTATATTATATATAAAAATAAATTTCATGTTTATTTCCCATAAATAAAAATAAAATAAAATCTAATTTCCCCTTTTTTAAAGAATTAATTTCTTGATAATAAAAAACCCTAAAACAATATTAATTCCACAAAAATTATATTAATTACCAAGAATTATCCAAATATAATATTTGTGTTTTATTATAAAACACTAATTTTATTTCATCTTAATTTATTAATTACTTAAAACCCCTAAATAATAATTAAATTAATCAAACAACCAAATAAAATAAATTTAAACTAGGTTGCATTTTAAACTAAAGTAGCAAATGGGATACTAAAAATATGGTGCTAAAAGCAATTGGAAATGCCCAAGGAACTTTTTAACGCATATGCAAATGAGGGGTTCAGGAAGAGAGAGTCAATGTTTGACTATCTTTGAACCAATTGATTTTTATCCTAGAGACTCTATGGCTTGCCATCGTGATCACTAATCTTGAATATTGTTCAAAGTAAATAAAACAATATTGATTTTTATCCTAGAGACTCTATGGCTTTCCATCGTGACCACTGATCTTGCATACTCGTCGTACACTCGCACACACACAATCAATAATTGACTGGGAGAGTCAATCGATCAAGCCCTCAATGGAGTGCCACATGATGCACATCTTAAAAGCTCTCAGAGGGTGTATATAATCCCCCTCAAATACTAAGGGTGACTTAAATACCAGTCGAAATTTAGGGTACAACAATTTGTAATTACAATACTTATATGAATATTTGTAAAATTAATCTTGAAATTCAACAAACAATTTGGCTTCCCTCTAAAACAATGGGATGTTTTCAAGTAAACGAGGTTGCACCGCTTAAACCTATAACAGATGTTATTGCATATATTTAAGTCAAAATGAATTTTAATATAAAATAATCTAATCCAATCCTGATTAAGCACAATCATGAAGGATAAAAATCTTAATGAACTTTTGAATCATTCAAAACAAAATAACAAAAATATTTTTCCTACAAAATAAAAATCTAAAGAGAAACTCTATTCAACGTGAGATATTGTACCTGATATGCTTTTAAAGACTGATAAACACCTTGTTACTGGCATCCCCTGATGGGAAAATATCAAGTGTACTATTTTTGTCCATTGTAGTAATAATAGGGAATTTCCCTGAATATCATTCTTAATGACTGCTTGACGATACAGATTCAGATGTAATTTCAATTAAAGAAAAAACCTTTGGATTTTGTTTTGTTTGGTTAATTATAACTAAAAATGCAAATAAAGAAAGCGAGTAAATTATTGAATGAAGAACATATATGAGTAGATTGATAGGGTTCGATGAATGAATCTTCTCGTAACAATTTCGATTTACGAGTGCAATAACATAGTTCATAACAGTTGATTACCGGTCCTCTAGGGCATCTAATCCTAAGTCCTTAGTGAAAAGATCTTTGAACACATAACCTAATCACTATGTCCATAGGCAATTACGATTATGATGAAGCATGCAAATTTCAAGAATTTTTGGTTAAGCTAAAGTATCCCTAGTCCTAAGTGATATTTATTATAAGACGTTCTTATCCAGGTCAACAAATAACCGATGTCCAACCTTAAATTATTCATATCATATCTAATTTCCCTTTTCCGAAGGATGAAGCATTAAACACAGAAACAATAAAAAATAAACTATTACTGAATAAAATAGTTATTGCATTCATAAATTTGAAACCATTACATTCGGAAATAGGGTCACCCCTAGCAATATGGGGTATAGCTACTCATAACGGAAAATAATAAAAAAAATGAAAAATTTGTTGCCATTATATAAATCAGTAGGAATCAATCTTCAATTGTGTAGAACTCTTGAAAATACGAATCCCTTATAAAAATATGAGATCTCCAACCTACAAAACGCTTATTTGCACTCCAAAATCGTCAAACCCTTGTACAATCGCGTTCTGAGAATAAATATGGAAGATTTTGGGCTTTTCTGATTTCTTGGCCCATTACACGTAATGGCCTTGCTACTACACGTAATGGCCTGCTGACATGCACAAGGGACTACGCGTAAAGCTTTAAGGGCGAGGCAGCATGCACATTGTTACGCGTATGGGCAGTAAAATATCCTCGAGAAACTCATAATTAACGACATATTGTCATAATCAAACCAAACCTAATTATTACTAAAAAACACTTAACTTCACACAGTTTACATGACTTATTTACAATTAAATAGTGAAAACCTAGAATAATTGTTGACTGATCATCCGCACTCTTAAACTCAACCATATAACCATAATAGATATCTTTTCTATAGTGTAATGAAAGTTAAAGTAAAACATGAACATTCTATGCAAATCATAAAACAAAGTAGAGAGAATGGAAATCCAAATTACTTATATTTTGTAGTAAAAACATAAGATTCACAATATGAAGTTGGATATAGATGCTCACCAATCACAACCATAACATCAATGCTGACATCAAACAACTCAAATTCAACCTTTTCTCTACATTCCTTAATCTAATTCACATAGTTCCATTTCGCTTCCTCCTCTTGTTCAATCGAGGAAAGAATCCTCCATGAGGCCCTAGGAACTCTATTTAACATCTAACCCTAGATTGTTGAGATTGTTGTTGTGACTCTCACAGAGAGGGTCAAGAGTTTCAAAGATAAGGTTTAGAAAAGTGATTGTAACACCCCAAAATTTGCCCTCCCTTTTTCAAGACATTTAGCATGCCATTCTCATACATTGCATTACATTTAAATATTAAAAAAAGAGGAAGCATAATATTAATAGTTTGAAGCATGAGGTAAGTGATCAGTTGATTGTCAAAGTTATGATAATTCAAAGTCAAAAAAGAAGAGCCAAGGGTCTCTTAACACTAAAGGGTCTATCATAGCTCATATCACCTTATTTGAATTCTCAAACCATTGGAAGATGTGGATTGATCAAGAAGTTGAAGCAGTGCACTACCTCCTAACAAAATGGTCCCAAATTAGGGTTTCTGATTCAAAGGGCTTCTTGATGAAATTTTGGCTCAAAAGTGGTTTCAATTTTTCCATATGTTAACAAGTATCTAAGAATGAAATATTGTCCGTGAGATATTTTCAGAAGGTCTCCAATTGGTCAGTTACTTGAAAATCAAGAAATTTGGGAAAAGTCAACTGTGTAGAGGAAAAAGTCAACTTCTGGATTTTTAAGTCAAAATCATGGACCACAAGTTGAATATGTTCAATGTTTGAAATTTGATCAAGAAAAGTCAAGAGATTCATGAAAAAATTAAGAAATCACAAAATTTCCCAAAATATAAACTTAGGGTTTCTATTTAAGGCAAGTTTAGACCATTTTGCACCTTACTTTCAAGTCCCCGTTCTTCAACATAAAAAGTCTCAAACCTCAGGTCTAAGTTGAGCCAATTAAAGATCACATCATGAGCTTAAAATCCATAGCAAGAACATCTTTGTTAGATCAAAATTGAGAGAAATATGATCAATCAAAGTTTGACAAAACTTGGGCAACTTTGCCAAAAAGCCAAGTCATGGGCGAGCCAGATGCATTGCAATTCATCAAACACGTGGTGGGAAAAATTTCAATCCATTTTTCTCCATCAAGAAAGCTTAAAATGTATTTTTTTTAACATCAAAGTTGTCCATCTTGATTTCCTCTACAAATTTGATGTTTGGAATTTTTTCATATGATCAAAGGATAAAGAGTTATGATGAGTCAAAGAGGGGTTCTTAAAGTTGTTTGGGCCAAGCTTGACACACCCATGGGCCAGTCATGCTTGCTTGTGTTCAAAGGAATTTTCAAGCATCTTACAAGCCTCCATTAAATCCAAATCAAACACCAAACATGTTTTATGATCTTCCCTCTTTCATTAGCAGCAAGAATCACTTCATTTCATCCATTGACATGTGAGGAATACGTGAGCAAACATCAACTGTTTCATTGATGCATTGATTGGAGTTTATGGAGGTTTTGTATTTTATTTTGGTACAGGATCACAACAAACATACACATACATATAAGTTGCCTTGCCTTGCCTCATTTGGTGAGACATTTCACACACATACATGTACTACATGCTACCATGCACCATAATAGAAAATTTCAAAAAAAGGAATAGAGAAAAATTTTCATGAAGGTTTATTGCACCATGTCATAACATCAACATCATCATCACTCCATGATCCACACCATAAGATATTTTGAGCCCTTCATACACATTAACAACACCACACGAGCTCACCCTTACTCTCATGATTCAAATTGCTCACCACACCTTATTTTTCTAAGCTCACCACTAACCACAATACTAACTATTAACCAAGGTGGTTAACAATTAACCATACTTATAAATAGCTCCATAATAGAATTTGGAGGGGGAGCTTCATCATTTACTCACATTTTTCAAATTTTCACCAAATTTTCCATCTCAAGTTTCACTATGATTTCACACGATTTCCTTCCACGTTTCATTAAAAGCTTCATCAATTGATCATCCTTTAGCTTATTTGATCAATAACAAGCAGAGCAAGGATCAAATTCTCAAGTGTAGCTTCAAGTTCAAGCTTCAATTTCTCTCTGTTTTCAGCAAGATTCAAAGCATCAGAGCATTTATTTTGCTCTTTGGAGCTCAATATCAAGATCTTATCTCTGGTTTACTCTTAATTCAAGGTTCTTCATAGCTTCAGGTTTAAAATTTCTCAACTTGTTTTGCTTCAGTTTCATTAATTTAGGACCTTATTTTGCTTGATATGAGCTCAATAGGAGCAATGTAACCTCTGGCTAGTTGATAGTCACCATATGTGCATAGATCTGAAAATTAGGGAAAAACGTTTCTCTTTGATTCTCTCTGTGAGTGCATTGTGTGTTGATTTTGAGCATGGATCCGTATTGTCCTTGAGCTTAGCTTTCGATTAATGTATGGCATGTGAATTTCTGGGAGTTCTGGTTAGTTGCAGGTGGTCGGAGTTGGCTTGAGAAGATGATCGAAGGTCCTTCTCCGATCAGTGAAGAGATTCAGGTAGGGTTTTGGACTTAATAACATAGCCATTAGACCTATGCAATCCTAAGGCTGAGAACACGCCTGCAAATAAATGAGAGAGCATCACATTCACGTGCTATCTCTAGGAGCCTGAGAAATCATGTGTGTGTGGTCCATGTTATCCTATCATGAGAGTGCATCATGACCATCCATTTTGACTACTTGCTTTGTTTGACTGCATAATACACGTAAGATACATCCAAGGGCCTTGAGTAAGTCAATTTATTGACCTAAGTGTTCACCATAATTCCATAGACCACACTCCCTATTGGAGTGGATTGTTATGAGTTATTTACACCCCTATCCTAAGCCCAAACATGTTTTATAGCTAGATTTTACTATATTGGTACCACTCCCATATTTTCTTTTATTTTTCATTTTATTTTCACATAATTTTGATTTTCTTTTATTAAAAATACCAAAATGCTTCCAAAAATTCCAAATAAATTCTCATAACATCTAAATACATTTAACTAATTTTTCATAATTTTTTTCCGGTTTTATTAAGTTTTGTATTAATCGCATAATTTTCTTCTATTTTCTTTTTAATTGAACATCTTCATAATACATGTTTCTTCCATAATTATTTTTGCATAGTTACAAAAGATTTTTGCATCCATTCTTTTTACCAAATTTTAAACACATATCAAGGCATCCAAATTAATTTTTGTATAATTTTTAAGTCATTTTTTATGAAGGTTTGAACCATTTCTTAAGGCATCTTTCCATTTGACCTAATGTGAGTTTTGTGACTTTTTGTTGAATTCTTTTCTTAATGAATCTTGACATGACCTCTTGGCATGTGTATTGCCTCTGACTTAGGTGTTTCATACATTTATTTCATAGTTTTTACTCATTCATTTCTATTTTTGCCATGCTTGTTAAGTATAGGTAGCACTGTTTGATCATTTGTTCAACTCCTAACCCTAGTTTAGGTAAGGCACTTGTGCCATCACATTAGAACCAATTTGAGCATCTTATATGTTTTAATTAAAATATTATAGGTCATGTTTATTGTGCTTTCACTTAGTTTGTGTATGGGGTATAAAGGCATCCTTAACTTGAATCTTGTGACCTAGTTCCATTTCTCTTCTCTTCTAATCATCAATATAACTTGTAATTGAATCATCCATGCTTATTCATACTTCTCATTTGCATTTCATAATGAGTATTTCACTAACCCATGATCACTTCATGCATTCAAATGTCCTTCATCCCTAACTTGTATGATTACTTGAATTATTTTGACCTAATTTGCATCTTTTCCTCAACTAGTTTCAAAGTGACTTGCATATGCATTTGGTATATCTAATTCACGCATACTAACCCCATCTTAAATTTCATTTGGTACTAACCTTATCCTTTTTAATTCATGTTTGTTTTCAATTTTGGCTTGTGTTCCAAGTTACTTCATGTTATGTGATATATGTTCACTTCTTCCTACCTCTTCTTCATCTTACTTCTTCTATTACTTGAACATTTCTTCTCATACTTTGTAGGCTCATTTATGGAAATTATAGGACATTCACAAATAATTTATGCTACTTACTTTGGAAATTCATTAAGCATTAATACATGTTCATCTTGCATAATCATTCGTTCTTTCTACACTAACTTCACATGGAACTTCCTTGAAGTTTAGTACATAGTTTGAGCTTAATTGACTTGTGTTTAGTTTCTTGGACTTAGATAGAAACCTTAGAGATAGGCTACTTACTTTATTAGTCATGTGACCTTTAGGTACCTTTGGTATTAGTTTTAGGTTTGGTTTGATCCTTAGTTTCATTTTAGGATGTATGTAATGTCTAATTGCCTTTATTCCTTTACTTTTGCTTCTAATATGAAAACTATCTTGGTACTAACCTTTTATGTAGGCTATGGTAAGTAATTGAGTAGGTTGATGCTTATCCATACTCATATTTCTTCTCCCTTCTCTTTTAAAATCTTTCTCTTGTGTGATTGTGAAAAGCACTTGATGCTTCTTTAACAAGTAATTTCTTTTCATCCCTTTAAGTTCTTGTCTCATCTTCAACCTTTGAAGTGAGTTAGAAATTGTTCTTATTTTCTCTTCTTTTAGGATTATCATACCACACTTGACCCTTAGGTTCTTCATGCATGATAACATTAGGGTGACTCTTAGTTTCCCATTTAGTTTTACCTTTGTTTCCTTGAGTCTTCTCTTCTTATCTCAAAACAACCCAAAAATACTAAATAAAGGTTAAAGTGACTTCTTGTGCCATAGACTTATTCTATGGGGAATTTTCATCTATCCCATCTTAGGGTAATGTAAACTTGTCTAGCATGATGTACTAGCCTTAGAATGAAGTCATTTTCACAAAGAAAAGCTAAAAAACACTTCTTCATCTAAAACTTAAAAAAAAACTTAATAAGTAAAAGTAGGCTAGTGTGCTTGAGCCTCAATACTTGGAACTAAATTTTGGGGATCTTCTCCTTACTAATGTGAAATTCTTCCTCATTCTATCTTGGAGCGATGTAATAAGTAAACACTCCATTGAATGAGACTTGAATACACTTTCCTATGCAAACTCAAATAAAAAGCTTTTAAAAAGCTCCAAACCAATAATAAGCGTCTTTCCTGCGGGAGTTCTCTTCTCATCTCCTTCACTCTAAAACGGAAGAACTCGCTTCAACTTGACTTTTGCAAGACGGTAAACACGCTCGTTACAAACGAGCCTACAACACCTGAGCATAGGTATAAGCAGTTCAATCATAAAAAACACAAACAAAAAAGTTTCCTCCCTAGTTAGGGGAACTACGTTGACTTTGATTCTCATTCCCGATGAGATACGTAAGTAGTGGGGTAGGGCCCATTCGAGCACAATTCTTTTGTTTTCCCTACATTCTTCCTTTTTTTTCTTTTCAATTTAGCAGCAGACGAAGCAGACACTGTAACACCCCAAATTTTATTTAATTATTTTATTCGGATTATTGTGTGTTGCGTGTTTAGAATAATAGATTATTGAATATAATTGTGATTGAGAATTATATTGTGGTGGATAATCGTTATATTATGTGATAAATAAATTAAATGGAATAAAACATGAGGTGAGGATAAGGTGTTCAATTGGTAAAAGTAATAAGGGTAAAAGTGGAAGATCATAAGTTGGGTCTTAGGGGTTATGTTGGAAATAAGGAAAAGGGAAAAACATAATCGTGCTTGCGAGATAACGTGAAACGATCATGAAAGTTGTGAAGAGGAGAAGAAGAGGAAATGGCTTAATCGTGAAGAAGAGTTCGTGAAGAAGAAGAAATTCTCAACAAAATCTAAGGTAAGGGTGGGATTCTTCCATCTCTCAGGGTTTGATAATGGGAATTGGGTAGGTGGAGGATTAGGGATTGAGGTTGTGGTGAATTGAGGAGGAATTATGTGGGATTAGTTAATAATTTTTGTTGTTAGCTTCTAATTGTATGAATTAGATAGTGAAATTGATGAATAATGTGAATTTTGGCTGTTATTGGTGATTTATTGTGAAGAAATCGTAGCAGGTTGGGCACTGAGCGCAGAGCTACGATTTGCAAAATCGCAGAGCTCACTTAGCAAGCAGAGTCAGGGAGTTTGTCGCTTAGCGAGCATTGACCCTCGCTTGGCGATCACTGTAGCGTGAAAAATAATTTTTATATTCTGAACATACCAAGGTATGATGTAGTCACTGGCTGTTGTTGTTGATGTTGTATGATGTAGTCAATTGTGAGTATGCATGTATGTCATTGATGTTCTATGACATGTTGCATAGTTGGATAACATACCAAGGTGGGGTATGTCGTTGTTGTGATGTTTGTGTGGTCATGAAATAGGGATCGTACATGGCCATGAAATAGGGGTCGAGGGTGTGATCATGAAATAGGGGCATACTGGACCATGAAATAGGGGTCGAGAGTTCCGACGGGAATTGGATCTTAAAATAGAGATCGAACATGGTACTGCATGCATAGAGTCAAGTAGAGTCACACTGCATGATTGTTGTTGTTGTTGTATATGATGTGGTGATAGTATATGATGATGTTGTATATGTGTAGTTATGTGTGATGTTGTTGAGGTGTGATAGTTGTTGTTGAGAAGTGGTTCATTATTTTCTGATACTTGCCTAAATTCTTATTATATTACTCTTTATGATGTAAGTATATCACTCCTTTTGTTTGAATGTTACTCTTATGTTGGTAATGTGCATGTGAGCAGGATAAGTCGGGTGGTGGTCAGTGAAGTCGGTGCACTTCACGTTTTTAGGGTGTCGGCTCTGATACGTCGCTCTGGGAGTCGAGACGATGTTGCTTTACTTGTTAACTCTTTTGAAAAACAATTTTTTGTAATGGAAGTTTATTGATGTTGATTAAAAATTATTTTTGCTGCCTGTTGAATATTTATTCTTGAAAAACATATTATAGAGTCGAGTTGGTCTATTGATGAATTGTAGCACTCAATTGGTTTTGAAATGAACAATTTTACTCTAATATTTATAAGTAATTCTTTGGGGTAAATTGGGTGTTACAGACATCGCTTTTTTTGCCATTAGACAGCGCTTTAAAGCGCTGTATAAAGTGGCGATGCTAAAGGTTTTGACAACACTTTTGTTAATGTCAAAAGCGTTGTCTAAAGGTGCTTTAGACAATGCTTTTTGCATTGTTTTAGTATACCTTAGACAGTGCTTTTGACATTTTTTTGGTATACCTTAGATATCGCTTTTAGTAAAAGCGCTTTCTAAACCCCACCTTAGACAGCGCTTTTAGTGAAAGCGCTTTCTAAACCCCACCTTAGACAGCGCTTTTAGTGTAAAGCGTTGTCTAAGGTATACGGAAATTTTTAAATAAATTACTTAAAAAAGAGCTGTCTGTTTTTTTACAATTTATATACACTTGTTTTAAACCACATTTTTCACCAGGTTTCAAACCAGAATTTGTACATGTTTTTCAACCATGTTTTACGGAAAAATATCACCAATTTTGCCTATTTAAACGTACCAATTTACGCACCGATTTATATATACAAAACAATTGGATTTTCAAACCAATATATACGAAAAAATTTATACAAACGTACCAATTTACGCACCAATTTATATATACAAAACAGTTTATACAAATCATTTCATCCAACAAAACATTTTGCTTCAAATTAAATCTACATATTACTTATACTTTGCACATGATATACCCTGAAACAATATATCTTCTACTTTGCACATACGGCCAACGTTCAAAGGAAAGTATGATATTGATGGAGCACAAGATTGGCTTAAGGAAATTGAGAAGATCTTCAGAGTCATGGAGTGTTCAAAGGGAAGCATGATGCGGTTGGGTGCATACAGACTGGTAGCTGAAGTTGATGATTGGTGGGTTGGTACTCGCCAACGATTGGACACAATTGGTGAGGCAGTCACCTGGGTTGTGTTCAAGAGATAATTTTTGAGGAAGTATTTTCCTGAAGATGTTCGGGGAAATAAGGAAATCGAGTTTTTGGAACTGAAGCATGGCAATATGTCTGTGACGGAGTACGCTGCAAAGTTCACCGATTTGGTGAAGTTTTATCCGCATTATAGTGAAGTAACTGCTGAGTTATCGAAGTGTGTTAAATTCGAGAATGGTTTAAGGCCTGAGATTAAGTAGGCGATTGGCTATCAGAGAATCCGTAGGTTTCCAGATCTGGTGGATTGTTGTAGAATCTTTGAAGAAGACAGTAAGGCTCGATCTGAGCACTTCAAAGGTTTAGCTTAGAAAAGAGGTAAGCAACAAGTGAATCATGGAAAATTGTCTGCAACTCCTGCTGATAAGGGTAAACAGAAGCATGATGTGGGGAAAAGGCCAAGTGGGGGAGGTGCTCCTACTTCGCTTAAGTGCTACTGGTGTGGTGAGATGGGTCATCGTGTGAGTGAGTGCACGAGTGACGTGAAGAAGTGTTTCAAGTATGGTCAGCCTGGACACTTGATTGTTGAGTGCAATGAAAATCTGGTTACTTTCTACAACTGTGGGGAGCAAGGTCATATCAGTATTCATTGTCAGAAGCCCAAGAATGCTGCTACTGGAGGAAAGGTGTTTGCTTTGATAGGGATAGAGACTTCCATCAAGGATCGTTTGATCAGAGGTATTTGTCATATTAATAGTATTCCTTTGATTGCTATGTTTGACAGTGGTGCGACACATTGTTATATTTCTCTTGATTGTGTGAGGAAATTATGACTTGTTGTGTCTCTGATGCAAGGGGAGATGGTTATCGAGACTCCTACTGATATGTCATTGACTACTTCTGTAACGCCCCGAATTTATTTAAATATTTTATTGAGAATGTGTGTTGTGGTGTGTGAAGAATAATATATATTATCGAATATGATTGTGATCTTAAATTATATTTGGTGGATAATTGTATTGTTAGTTGTTAAATAAAATAAATGGAATAAATAAGAGATGAGGACAAGGTGGTCAATTAGTGAAAGTAATAAGGTTAAAAGGGGAAGATCATAAGTTGGGTCTTAGGGGTTATGTTGGAAATAAGGAAAAGGGCAAAACATAATTGTGTTAGAGAAACTGGAAAGCGATCGTGAAAGGTGTGAAGAGAAGAAGAAGAGGAAAAGGCTTGATTGGGAAGAAGAGTTCGCGAAGGAGAAGAATTCCTCAAAGAAACCTAAGGTAAGGATGGGATTCTTCCATCTTAAGGGTTTATAATGGGAATTGGGTAGGTTGAAAATTAGGGATTGAGATTGTGATGAACGGTTGAAGAATTTTGTTGAATTAAGAGTTATTTGTTGATGTTGGTTGATTATTGCATGAATTAGAGAATAGAATTGGTGATTGCTAAGAATTCCGGAGCGTGAAAATTAATTTTTAAATTTCGAAAAATTACTAAAAAATTATTTGATGCTTAGTAATGCCTAGAAACTGATGGGGTGTAGTTGGAGGTAGTGAAAGATGAGTTATACACTTAATTGTAGGGATAATTATTGTGATTTGAATTTAAACATAATTAATGTGTTTGTTATGGTTGTTATTGTTGTTGTGACGTTGTGCTTCATATGCTTATTAGTGTTATATGATTATATAATATGTTATGATATTTGTTGTGTTGCATTGTTGTGATATGAGTTGAATTATATGATTATATGTTATGAAATGCATGATAATCGTGATGATGATAATTAGTAGTATATTAATCGATGTTGCAATATGTGGTTGTGTTGTTGTTGTTGCATGTTGTAGTTATTGTGAGTATGCAGGTGTGTCATTGATGTTGCATGACATGTTTCATAGTTGTTTAACATATCAAGGTGGGGTATGTCGTTGTTGTGATGTTGGTGCAGTTATAAAATAGGGATCGTACGTGGTCATGAAATAGGGGCTGAGGGTGTGATCATGAAATAGGGATCATACAGGACCATGAAAGAAGGGTCGAGAGTTCTGACGGTAACTGGATCTTGAAATAGAGATCGGATTATGGTACCGTATCCATAGAGTCAAGTTGAGTCTCATTGCATGATTGTTGTGGTTGTTGTGTATAATGTTGTGGGTTATGAGGTGTTGTTGTATGAGATGTTATTGAATTGTCGTTGTTGAGAAGTGGTGTAGTTTATGATGCTTGCTTAGTTCGTATTATATTATCTTTATGATGTAAGTAAATCACTCGTTCTATTTGAATGTTAACCTCATATTAGCAACGTGCAAGTGAGAAGGATAAGTCGAGTGGTGGTTAGTGAAGTCAGTGTACTTCTCGTCCTTAGGGTGTCGGCTCTGATACGTCGCTTTGGGAGTAGGTTCGACATTGCTTTATTTGTTATCTCTTTTGAAAAACAATTTTGTAACTGAAATTAAGTTATGTTAGTTTAAAAATTATTTCCGCTGCATGTTGAACAAATGTTTTTGAAAAGGTATCAGTGAGCCATTTATGAAGTTGATTGTGACACTCGAATAAAAAGCTGAAAATTTTACTATGATTTTATTAATATTTCTGTGGGGTGATTTGGGTGTTACAAAGTGGTATTAGAGCAAGTCGGTATGTCCGACCAAGTAGTTGAGTTGTCGAGTCATAGAGTCGTTGTGTTGTTGTTGAGTGTTGAGCATTTTTGACGCGTTGTAGTTGTGTTGTTGTTGATTTTAAATCGTTGTTGGATTGTGTTGTTGTAACACGGTGGGAGAACTGACTTTAGTTATGTTGCGGATAGCAAGAGTCGCCACCGACTTTTATTTTATCCAAAGGAAAGGCATAAAAGAACAGGAAAGACCTTTTAAATGATTTTTGGGTCCGGGGGGTAGGTTATGTAAAGGGAAGGTGTTAGCACCCTTTACATCCATGGTTATCCATGGGCTCTTAGTTACTTAGCTCACTTTAAAATGTTTTTGAAATGTGAAGTGTGTGAATAGAAATTTTCTTAAGTATTTTATAATGATCCATGTACGGATATATATAAAACCTTTGTTTTTGAAATTTTTTTGAAATGTATGAAGTGTTTGAAATGTTTTGAAGAGTGAGCAAGTATCTAAGAGGAACCTACCCTAAGTTTAAGACTTTTCTGTTCTTGAATCCTTTAAATGGTAAGACTATCCCTATTATTAAGGAATAGGTAGTCATTACCTTGGATGTAAGGGACAAATGAAGGGACATCTGTTATTTAGGCAACTGTGGGGTGTATAAGCAATTCGAAGGGACTTATCATCTTTATTCGAAAGGGACAAGATCATTACGAAGGCAACATTCGAAGGGACTTGATCTTTTTATCTGTTTAGGGACTAGATGATATGAAATGAGGGACTTTGCTTTATACACCCTACTTGACCTTTTGTTTAGGCAACATGAGAGGTAACCCTTAAGAAGTGAGATGGCGATCCAGGATCGACTTACGTGTGTGAGTGTACAAGTTTAAATATTTATCTTTTAAATTAATGATCTAAATTGATTTTTAAATACAAATATATTTCACTCCCTATTTTACTAACCAAAACATTTAAAAACAAATATTAAACATTACTACTAAAATATTACATAGAGGAGACAATTACATAATAATAATAATAATTAAAACAAATTAAATAAATAAGCAAAATAAGTAATAATAAATAATTGGGTTAGTAACAATAATAATAAATCACAATATGGGGTTAGTAATAATAAAATAAATATCATATGAGAATAAATAGAATTAATAAAATAAACAAGAATATTAGCATAATAATTAAAAGTTCAATTTTCTTATAAACAATTATTTTTTAAGATTAAAAAGAAAGCATAAACAATTCATAATATATACTAATTATTATAAAGTTTTAAATTATGTACATATTATAAAAATAAGGTTAATTAAAAATTATATTTACAAAATTAAGTTAAGAGTTTTAATTATTTTAAGCATAATCTAAAATTATTGGCATACAGGAGTTATATTAAAGAACAATTATAAACAAATTATAAAATATACACATAATTAAAATTTATTTAAAATTAACAAATAAATTAATATTTACAATTAGGGTTTTATAAAAATAATTAGGTTTTAAAAAATATTTTAGGGTTTTAAGAAATTAGGGTTTATAGGTTTTTTAGAATAATAAATTAGAATTAATTAATAACTATATAAAATTATACCATATTAATAATTTACAAAAAAAAAATAATTTTTCTAATAAGATTTAATTTAAAAAGATGAATTCTAAATTGTAAATAAGAAAATAATAATATAAACATTCTATTTTTTATTATTTAAATTTATAATATAATCTAATTAAATAAGAAAACAAAAAAAGAATGAAAACAAAACTTACCTGGGCTGGGATTCGAACCCAGTCCCTAAGCTTTCAACCCTCAAGACCAATACACCAGCCACTGGGCTACGCGCGCAGGTGTTAGCAATGCACTCCATGGGGTTTTGTTGTTAACCTGGAAAAAAAACATGACAAAACAAAAGAAATAGCACAAAAGGCCTGGGGAGGGATTCGAACCCAGGACCTTCTCACAACACGCAAGCATACTTACCATCCAGTCGGGAGGGCGCAACTGATTGTATAACCAATACAATCATCAATATATTAAGTCATATGATTAAATGAAAAATAAGAAAAAAAATGCTGCGCCCAGGATTCAAACCAAGGCCTTCAAGCATAACATGCGCATCCCTCACCATTGGGCCAACACTGCAGTTGTGAAATAAATTAACAATAACATAATAAAATATTAAAACAATATTTGAATTCCAGAATGCGCGCCAGGAACTTTATCTTCTTCCTTGGACGCTGCAAATTTTCCTGCGAATTCTTCTACGAATATACCTGCGTTTTTCATTCCTGCGAATCACAAACTTCAACCAAACAACAAAATTTCACAAAATTATTTATGCCATTGATTTCCTACTGAGATTTGCAATCATCCTATGTCTTTAGAATTCATTTATCATGATCAAATCATGAAACCCTAAAAGAGGCCGTGAACCCTAATCATGGTGAAATTCCATACCTGCATAAAAAACTCAATTGAATAGCCCAGAATCATTCTAGGGTTCATCACAAACATCATCAAACAATCAAAAACAATTTTAATCCATCCAATCAATGGAATCGAAAATCAACAATTTCTTGAAGAACATGATTCGGTCTATGCATTATGTCATGTTTTAGAAGCATGTGAGTATTGGTTTCGATTCAGGGAAGCTTAATGAAGCTTGTAGTGTCTTCAAAATACCTTGAAAGGCTTGGTAATGAGAAATCCGAATTCAAGTTTTTGGTGATTTTTTTGAATGTCAAAACTTACTCTTGAGGCTGTGAAATTCGTCCCCTATGCTTGTGTTCTCTTCATATACTTATAGTGAATGAATTAGGTCAGAAAGATTGGATCATTGTTTGGACTTTTTGATCTTTAGAGATTGAAAAAGATTATGGCTTCAATTTCATATATTTGTGAATGAGACCTTTCTATTTCAAGCCAATCATCATCAATTGTGTATCAATTCAATCCAATTCATGTTAATGACTTTCTAGAACAAAAATATATTTTAAATTTTCATATTTGATATTTTATTTAAATTTAAAATGATTTTTAACATAAAAAATCATAAAAAATAAAATAAATAAAATAAAATAATGAAAATATCAAATAATTTTCGTGCATAATGTCATGGAACACTTTGGGTCACAAAAAGTTCAGCCCATTTAGAAAAATTTGGTTTTAAGACCCCATTTTCTTCATAAACCACCCAAACATTTCCCAACTTTGCAAGGGCACATATCCTTCAATTTTAATGCTATGAGGGTGTTATTGGACATTTTGGAAAGCTTGAAGAGTCGTTTAACCAACCACATTGGTTTCATGTCCATATCATTTACCATTATCAAGTTATGCCCTTTTGAAGTTGTTGACTTTTTGTTGACTTTCAAAAGGACCTATAATGTCTTAGCTCATACCTTCCAAATGAAGCATTTTTGGGCTTGGCTTGTGAGACACAAAGTTGTAGAGAATTAAATTTACTTAAAAATGAGCTTTGGATGGAAAAAATGTGATGAATCATGTGAAAGTTATGGCTGGTCAAAGTTCAGTTGACTTTTCCTGAGGAAACCCTAATTTAGAAACCCCTGATTCTTGATGATCTGAAATATCCTTGATGAATCATGATCAACCCTTGATCAAATGATGAATTTTACTTCATATACTTGATGTTGGCAAAAAAATTATGAAGTTTGACTTTGGTTTGACCACAGTTGACCTCAGTTTGACTTTTTAACTGCTTTGACTGATTTTGACTTATCTGATCATATGACTGAGCAAACCTTTGAGAAAGGTTCTGAAATTTGTCATGGGGATTCTTAAACATATATAAGATGTTATGAAGCTCACTTAAAGTCTTGTAAGTCCATTTAGCCTGATTAAAGTCAAAACCCTAGTTTAGGATGCATTGCTTAGGAGGATGCATTGTCTGAGGGAATTGTCAAATCTTCTGACTATTTGTGAACTTTGTGAACCTTGTGAACCATCATAAAATGTCTTGTGAACCTTGTGAACCTCATGGGAGGTCTTGTGAACCTTGTGAACCTCATAAGGTGTCTTGTGAATCTTGTGAACCTTGTGAACCTCTTAGCACACAAAGTCTTGTATTGTGAGGGCAAATTTTGGGGTGCAACAGCTGCCCCTGTTCAATTTTCTGAAACCTGAGGGGTTAGATTGGTATATGTGCCAGTCGTGACCTGGAAGGTTGAAGGGGATTGAACACAAAAGCCCAAAAATTTGCACTCACCGGTGCGTAAAGTGATACTGATGACTTGTTGTATATGCTTTGAGTGGGCTTAAAGATGCCACTTGGATAAAAGTTCTTCAAATATGTCTCTTGGAGGATAAAGCAGTCCAAGATATGAAGATATACCTTTCTGGGAAGATAAACAACGTCCCAACATAGTGAGATAACCTTTGGGAAGATAAACAACGGCCCAAGGTAAAGGTATAACCTTCAGGAGGATAAACAATATCCTGAGATATAAGTATAACTTTTGGGAGGATAAACAACGGCCCAATAGTCATGATAGCTTTCAGGAGGATAAACAAAGTCCTGAGGTATAAACATAACCTTTGGGAGGATAAACAACGGCCCAAGGTCATGATTGCTTTCAGGAGGATAAACAACGTCCTGAGATATAATGATAGCTTTCAGGAGGATAAACAACGTCCTGAGGTATAAGTATAACTTTTGGGAGGATAAACAACGGCCCAATAGTCATGATAACATTCAGGAGGATAAACAACGTCCTGAGGTATAAACATAACCTTTGGGAGGATAAACAACGGCCCAAGGTCATGATTGCTTTCAGGAGGATAAACAACGTCCTGAGGTATAATGATAGCTTTCAGGAGGATAAACAACGTCCTGAGGTATAAGTATAACCTTTGGGAGGATAAACAACGGCCCAATAGTCATGATAGCTTTCAGGAGGATAAATAACGTCCTGAGGTATGAAGTAAACTATGGGAAGATAAAAAACAACCCAAGGTTACAAGTTGTTGATGAAGTTTGTCTGCTGGATAATTAATCTGAAAAACAAGATTAGTTCGATACCAATATCATGATGTATATAGCATTCTGCCAGATAATATTAGTTTATGCATTATGTATGCATGTATAGTATGATGCACTTAAGTAATGTATTATGTACCTATGTATATGTATGTTATGATGTAAATGATGTATATATGCATCATGCAGCTTGAAGCGCCTGGATATCTTCGTATAACAACTGCTGGCCAGGGAAAATAAATCCCGATTCGTTGCTGAAGAATATGAGGAACTTGTTCCCATCCCATTCGATAATATAGTATTCAAAACTTCCCGTCTTCGTTCGATAGTAAGGTATCCATAACCTCCCGTCTTTGTTTGATAGTATGGTATTCATAACCTCCCGTCTTCGTTCGTCGTACTCCTATTGAAGGAATAAATTCCCGACTATCCGTCTAAGGATAAAAGAGATGGATATAAATTCCAGGGGAGATGTGACTCGAAGTATTTATGAAGACTGATTTGCCCTACTGGGGGACTTGTAGCTGTCTGGTGGGGATAAACCGGCGAAGCTTCGTTGAATTCCTTCCCTCGTTCGTGCTTAGTAAATACTATTACTGCATTTTCATGCATTTATTCAAACACAACCAATAGACGTTTTTCGCTTTAGTAAAAGAGGAAAAGTAATCCTGAATAAAGAGGGAAAAGTAAAGCTGAACTCGAAAACAGAATCATTTCAACTTTGAGAGTGTATAACCAATTGGATTTAGAGCTCCTGAGATTCTTAACTTTCCTGAATACCTTCCCAGAAATCCTCATAGCTGGATCTGAAGACATGATACTGACACCATCTGATACTACTGGCGTAGACAATTAATTTCCACAATGGCTTCTGCTGAGAATCCAATATCAAGGTAATACAATGAGAGGAATGTGTCTTCAAATTGTGATGGACCATATACGCTCCGGATATTAGATTTGAAAAGAAAGCATTGCTCTTTGGTTGAGGATGAATTGTCCCATAATGGAAGTATCTGAATGTAGTTACCTCAAGAGAAATAAGCAGAATGCCCCACAATAATATGCCCCTGACATCATGAACTTTGTAATGTTACCCTTGGTAATTCAAATATATGAGGAGAGTTGCCCCTGGCTATTAAGCACTGTTGAATCTGGACCTGATTGCCCCGAATGAATTGAATAGTAACTTGGTATGCCCCCTTGATTGGGAAACAGTGACCATGCCCCTGGTATTATGAACTCTGTACTGTTACCCTTGGTAACTTAGATAGATGAAGAGATCTGTCCCTGGCTACTTAAACATAGTTGAATCCTGTCCTGATTGCCCCAAATGAGTTAGGCAGTATCATGGCCTGCGCCCTTGATTGGGAGATAATGATTATGCCCCTTTGTATACATGGACTTTGATCCAGGAAGCAACTTTGTTTATCGGAAGGACTTTGAACATTCATCCTGTAAGTTTCTCTGTTTGTCAAACACTCAAGTATATGCAAACGAATATATTCAAAAATGCAATGCTTATGTCTGTCTTGAAGTTTTGAAAAAGTTATTTTAGAAAAACAGTTTTTTTTTATTTTTAAAATTGTGATATTAACTCAAGTTTTATAATTAGCCCTAAAGGAGTCAGGATACCTTTTTGTAGCAGTACGCTTTCGAACTAACCATGCTTCAGTTAGGACTTTTAAAGGGTTGTAACGTGGCCTGGTTCACGGTTTAAGATTCAAAGGATAAAGGCTCAAATTTTATTTGTACCCAACCCAATCTCCATGATGTTCTTCAGTGCTATGCTCATTTAACTTATGCATTAAGGCTCAAAGGAGTTTGGAATTGTAACACTGACATTTGTGATAGTTCAGAAACCAAAAATTTATTTGAACATCCAGTCATCTTTCTTTGTTGAGGATTCATAGTGACCTCTTTTTTTATTTTGACTTTGTTATATCTTCTTTCTTCCTGAACTGTTTGTTTCAAAATTACAGTCAGCAGGATATCTCAATGTTTACTAAGTTTCCTTCATAGGTTTTAACTTAGTGAGCTTTTCTTTTGCTAGATATTGACTGTCAGGTTTAATGATCACAGAGAACCATCATTAGTTGTGTACAACACATATAATTGGCATATTTGAGTTAACCGAGTAACTACCCTGCCCCGGGTTATGAATAAGGGTTTTAATTTGTGCGAGAATAAAAACTCCTACTTCATAGGCTCAAAAGGGTTGACTAGGGATTAACTTCCTTATATCTCCACTGTTTAGGAATTGAAACAATGCTTGTACATGATCAGCATAGTCTGTTCAAAAGCATACCGCATAAGATTATGGTATTGTTTTCGTCATCCTCCATCTACAGGCTTATAGCTTTATCAGGAGTTAAATATCACAAAATAGAAATATGAATCATAATTCAGAATATAGTGAAACGAATGGATTAATTCAAGACAAACATATGCAATGCATTAATGAAAACAAGATTTTAACATAATAGTAAGTGTTTAAACAAATAAAAGAAATTACAAATGAAAATTCAAATGTTGTCCCATCCAGTTGGCTGAATGTCTTCAATTGCAATCTGTGAACTTTGAGGAGCAGTATACTTCACCATGAAATCAAATTTGCCACTTGGATATCCCAAGGTGCCCCATATCTCAACAGGAATAGGTAGGCTTTCTTTCTTGCTACCTTGGGCAACTTGTCTTGCAGCTTCGGTGTTTGATGGACGATAGTAGAATTCAACTTGACCTTCTGGAGTAACCTCTAGGATTCCTTCGTCAATCAGGTCTTGAATCTTTTTCTTCAGTGCCCAACAGTTATTAGTATCATGTCCAGGACTGTTGCAGTGATACTCATACCTTGCCTTGGAATTATAGTGAGGAGAGGAAGTTTTAGGATTTTGAGGAGGACTTTTCAAAGAAATTAGTTTCATTTCCAACAAGCATTGCAGAATTTGTGACATTGGAGTGCTGAACTTGATAAACTGCCTTCAACATTCCTTGTGTTGAGGTGGATTAACCTTATCAGGTCTTTCTTCTTCAACTGAAGAACAATCAGTGACAATCTGTCTCTTACCTTCTTTTATCCTCATCTTCCCTTCAACCAAATCAACTTGTTTTAATGGAGGTTGACTGACAATTAGATTCCTGACTCCATCATGTCGCTCCCGCCAAATGAAGCCGGGTCAAATGGGGTATAGACGCGAACGGTCGGTGAAAGGAGATGCGAGAACACACAGGAGTGAACTCACAGGGAATGAAAAGAGTCGCCAGCTAGGCATTTTTATCCCGGAGGAAAGGCAATGCTGCATAGACCTAGAAAAAGAATGGATAAGACGGTTGCGAACCAGAGAGACTGAGAAAGGGGGTTGGTTACAACCTGGGAAGGTATTAGCACCCAGATTGTCCGCCGTACTCGACGGGATCCACGCTTAAAAGATTTGTGTTTTAAAGGGGTAGTGTCAGTGCAATTTGTGTATAAAAGAGCTGGAAAAGGATGTACAGGTGTCAGTGTAAGAGAAGTGAAGTGTACAAGTGAAGTGTCAGTGTAAGAACAGGAGTGAAATGCTCAAGATCATGAGGCTTAAAGAATAAAGCTGGAGGAGGGGGAATATACAGAGACTTTTGTTCGATAACTGTTAAGTTATGCCTACGTATCCTCTCGTGCAATGAGGAAGTCAGAACACCGTAGTTCGACCCAAAGAGACTGAAAGATGAATTGACTTGTGAACTGCTTACTTGTCTATGCTCAAGTGTATGACCTGTCTGGCTCAGGTGCAAACTGTCTTGCATTAGACGGAAGAAGCAAGTTCTCGTTTGTGAGTGAAGGTGATGAGAAAAGAATCCCGAAGGAGACGATTATTGTTTTTTTTTTTTGCATTTTCAGTCTTTTATTGCTTTTGGAAGTTTGTCATAGATTAATGAGCTTAAGCCTAAACCAATGGGTTAGTAAACTCATCACATCTTCCCTCTGATTAGGGGTAATGAGAATACCTTAAGTGTGAAGTCAGATTCTCACACTTAAACACATGTGGTGTAGGATTAAGATCATTAACCTACTTGTGATTATTAGATGTTTTTGTGATTTTTGTTTAGTGTTGAGTAATGAGGTTAAGCCATAATCAAGGATTAAACAGACTCATTACACCATCCTAATAGAAGGATAATAGATGAGAATGTTTAAGCTGAGGAAAGCTCCTCAACTTAATCCATGATTAGGGATTAAACTCATGACAAAACAAAGCCTTTATTAGATGGGTTTTAATTAATGATATGATGAAGAAGTGGATTTTATGATTTGTAAGACAACTTGAGGGGGACTTGTCCATTAACACTAGGGTTAGTCCTTCTTAACCAATTAAGGAAGAATTAGAACCCTAATGCAAGGCCCAAGTTACAAGTTTGATGTCTTGATGATTATTAAGTGAATTTGATTAAAGGATTTAAACACATTAAGGGTTTAACACTTAGGATTAAAGTTATACACTCCATCCTAATAGAAGGATGCAGGCATAAGCTTAATCACAAAGCCTTAAAGCCTTTAGGGTTTAGTCCCTGATTATGAGGTGAGAAGAGAAGACTCAAAAGAGACACAAAGGTAAAACTAAGTGGGGAGACTAATCAAAACCCTAATCATTGTCATGCTTGGTTGTTCCTAAGGTTTGTGAGGTTTGACAAGAGAAATCTTCAATGGAACCACCAGGAAGCAGATGAAAGGATCAGGAGAAACAAAGTAACTTGCTTCATTTAAGAAGACAAGTCACTTGAAGAAAGAAAGTGAGAAGAAGAAGAATGAGCAAGCTCAATCTCAAACACATAACAAAATGCAGCAAGGATGCATGAAAGAGATGAAAAGAAATGTGAGAAGTTAAGGCAAATTCACTTCTCAAAGTTGCTTGCCACCTGAAAAGTTAGTGAAAGGAATGCAATGCAATGCAAAATGGAATGAAATGGCATGATGCAAATCAAAACCAGAAGCATATATGAGATGATAATGATGCTATGAGATGATGCAAACATAAATCAAGACATGGGGATGATCACATGAACAAATGGATGCAAATGAAACAAGTTTAGAACCAAGAACACACATGAAAAGTTATGAGATGCAAAGGACATACAACATGGAAAATACATGATGCAATGATCAAACATGCTTTTAATATGTCTTAAGATGTCTAATGAATCAAATGGATGCACAAAATGCTATGGCAAGTCATGGTATGCAAGCAAATGCAAAATGAATGCAAAAGGAAGCCCAAATTAGGGTTTATGATCAATGCATCAAACAAAAACCAAAATCAGAAGCAAACATCAAGATAAAAAATTGAAAATTCACTCAAAGGGACCCTAATCCTATACTAACTCACTGCCCAAAGGAGAGGTTCCAACTCTTAACCTAATTAGGGTTATGAATTTCCTAAGTTTTCTAGGGTTTTAAGGTACCTTAACAAGAAAAATGCCAAACAAATGGAAAATGAAAGATCAAATCAAACCAATTTAATCTCACAAACTACATGCTAAACACAATGCAATGCAATAAGAATCAAAGTCCAACTCTCAAAGGTTAGGTAGAAATGATTTTTTGAAGTTTGGATCAAAATAATGCCTTGAAATGACTTTAATTCCATGAAAAATTCTCAAAAGACATCAAGATCAAAAAGGAAATTTGGTTTGAGGGTTGGAAAATGTTTCTAAATGATTATGAAGGTTTCATGAATTTTTTGGTGATTTTTAAATACCTAAAAGTATTTTTAATTAATTAATTCTCATTAATTAATTAAAAATAAACTTTTAAATGATTTAAAAATATTTTTTAATGCAAAAAAAATAAAATTAAAAATGTTTTTGGTTTCTGAAAATTAGTAAAAGTTTATACAAAAAATTTCAGAATTTTTAAAATGATTTTGCTATTTTTAATAAATATGAGAAAACAAATGAATTAATATGAAAAAGAAAATGAATTTAATCTAAAAAATGGAAAAGTATGCGCATCCAAGGGTCCAGGTTTGAATTCACACGCGCGGGAAGAGACTTGGCGCCACATCCAAGGGCTGACATTCAAATTCACTAATTAACTGATTAAACCCTAATCCATGCCCTAATCACTCTCAGGCGACCGGAACACTGTTCCGGTCGTCTTCTCCGGCTAGGTCATCTCCCAATCTCTCTCAATACGCCATGAAATCATGCCAAACTCTCCAGATCAACTAAACTAACATCCCTAAACAATAATCCAGCAACAAAATCCATTTATTTCAACACAAAATCAAGATACGAATCAAACATCAAAAACTGCCAAAATTTCAGAAACACAATACAACCTTATTTCTCAATCTTTTTCAAAAGTAACAAGTTCAGTGAACTCAGGGAAGCATGCTTTATCATTTAGAAACAAGAAATAGAGGTTCTGGAAAAATGAAATGCCATAGCTACCTGAATCGAAGCTTTCAAAACAGGAGCTTCTGGGCCAGTTTCTTGCTTCTAAACAGCTCCAATGACCTCTCCAAAGTGTTTGCCAGGCTTGTTTGAAGTTTATTTGGGCTGGTTTGAGAGTTTGCAGAAGTTCTGTTCAAGGTGGTGTGATGATCGTGTTTTTGATTCTTTGAGTTTCAAGCTGTTTTGAAGGGTGCTTTGTGACCGGGAAGATGTGTTGAGTTGGTTTATGAAGTTAGTTTGTGTGTTTGTGAGTTGTGTGATGAGTTTCGAATGCTTTTGCTCAAGAGGGTGAAAATGAGAATGCTGTCTTGTTGTGTGTTTCAGGCTTGCTTCTTGTTGTGTTTGGCTTGCATTTTCTTTGTATAAACAAGTGCCATTGGTCAGAAGAAGTGACATGTGCTTTATTGATTGGTATGGGTGCTTTTGCCAAAATGTCAAAGTTGTGTAAGAAGGGCATGGGCTACTTGCTAGCTGAGTACAAAAGGCATGTCCTGCGCAGCATGATGTGAGGAAAGGCCTAGGATTGATCAGCAAACTAGCCAGCAAGTGGATGAGAAGCTATGATGAGTTTTGCAACTTGGTTCACTTTTGCCTCTTATGAAAAATCTTGTTCCATAAACCATAAAAATGTGTAATTCTTTGGTCCATTCTGAACTTTAGATGTCACATGATCATGTTGTGTGGATTATAAGTGCATTTGATAGCTTTAGAACACTTGATCAAGTCATTTTGCAAAATACCTCTTTGGTAGAAACTTTGAAATTTTGTGATTTTTGCCAACTTTGACAAGCCATAACTTTTGATCCAAAATGAATTAGGTCATGTTCTTGTACTTTTTGAAAAGGGGAAGATCTATTCTACAACTTTCATGACCAAAGTTTTTTCATTTGAAGCTTTTTTGAATCAAAAAGTAAAGGTTGAAAAAGTTGCCTAAAATGGCAATTTCATTAAAAGTCAAACTTGCCCAAAAAGTCAACTTTGCAAAAACTTGAAATTCTTGAATTTTGTAAGCTTCCAACATCTTCCATGATCAAATAAAGATCATATACAATCAAAATGATGAAGAATGCCCTTTGGTTGGGTCATTGAGGGCCTCAGATGCCCTGATTTTGCACTGACTTGCTTGAAAAGTCAACTCTTGATCAGATGACTTCCCCATGGAATTTATTCATGAAAATTGATATGCATACTCCCTATACCATATAGAGACCAACAGAAACAAGAATGACCAAAAAATTTGGAGTTATGGCCTTTGAAACCAAAACCCTAATTCTAGGTCATCTGTGTAGTTAAACCTGGCTCTGCTTCCATACCATTCTCAGTTCTTGTGATTCTTTGACATTCTTGATTTTGAGAGGATATAATATGATACTTGAACACACATATACCCCTTTGAAGTGATTGATGACCTTTGGTGTGGCTCAAGAAGCTCTTGGATTGCTCAGATCACAAACCCTAGATGTAGATGACTTTGAATCTATGCAGTGAATCAAAAATGTGATATGAGATGGTATGATTGAGTTTATGCATATGAAATGATCACAAGCCATGGTGTTAATGGGTGAGGGCAAATTTGGGGTGTTTACAGCTGCCCCTATTCAAGCACGGGTTAGCTGTGTAGGATGTAAGCAACGGCTTAGCAGGCAAGCAAGATAACTTGTGGTTGAATACCAAAGACAGTCCAAAATTTGCACTCACAGAATGTAAAAGGAAAAAAGTATATTGTAAAGTGTGGGCGAAGGAGGACGACCGTCGAGCAGAGGACGACTGCTGGGTAAAGAGCAGTGACGGGGACGGCCGACATGCTGGGAAAAGTGCAGAAAATAAAGCAATGACGGGGACGGCCGACATGCTGGGGATAAAAGAATTATGATGGGGACGGCCATCAAGATAAAGCTGTAATATTCTTTGGGGATTAATGAAACATGACGGGGACGGCCATCAAGTTCATAAAGTAAAGTAACCAATGATGGGGACGGCCATCGGGCTAAACTGATGAAGGACGATCATCAAGAAAAGGAAAAGGGACCACGACGGGGACGGCCATCGGGTTAAAGAATAAATGAAATAAACAGATGATGAGGGATGGTCATCAAAGGTGAAGGACGATCACCTAGCAGGGGACGGCTGCTCTGTTGGGGATAAGATGAGGGACGGTCATCTAAGGTGGAGGACGACCACCTGGCAGGGTACGGCTGCCGAAAATATCGCGACATAGGACGAATGCCGGATAAAAGGTCAACGATGGGGACGGCCATCGGATGAGCATGATGGAGGACGACCATCAAGAGGTGGAGGACGACCACCTAGCAGGGGACGGCTGCTCTCAAGGTTTATCATGACATAGGACGAATGCCAAATAACCAAAATCAACAATGGGGACGGCCATTGGATAAAATGATGAAGGACGATCATCAAAAGGTGGAGGACGACCACCTAGCAGGGGACGGCTGCTAAATATCACGACATAAGACGAATGTCGGATAGAAAATCAATGATGGGGACGGCCATCGGATGAGCATGATGGAGGACGACCATCAAGAGGTGGAGGACGACCACCTAGCAGGGTACAACTGCTCTCAGGGTTTATCGTGGCACAGGACGAATGTCAGATAAAAAGAAAATTGCTTTGTTGGCGATCTCCTGGGGAGTAGTAAACACGGACGAGTGTTTACATCCAAGAAATAAAAGGGTAAGTGTTTAGATGTTTGTGTATAGGTTAAAGATGCGGACGAGCATCCTTAAGACTACGATACGGACGAGTGTTTACATCCAAGAAATAAAAGGGTAAGTGTTTAGATGTTTGTGTATAGGTTAAAGATGCGGACGAGCATCCTTAAGACTACGATACGGACGAGTATCGGGTAGAAACAAATACTGACACGTGTTCAGAGATGATGATACAGACGAGTATCAACTGGTTAACAGAGAACACGGACGAGTATTGAATCTGAAGGGACTCTTCTGGGGAATGGTAGACACAGACGAGTGTCTATATTTAAAAAGACATGAGTGTTGGACACAGTGTATGGATTAAAGATGCGGACGAGCATCCTTAAGACAATGATACGGACGAGTATCAGGTAGAAACAAACGCTTGACGCATATTCTGAGATGATGGTACGGACGAGTACCAACTGGTTAACAAAGAACACGGACGAGTGTTGAATCTGAGAGGGCTCTTCTGGGGAATAGTAGACACAGGCGAGTATCTATATTCAAGAAGACACAAGAGTGTTTGACACAGTGTATGGATTAAGAATGCAGACGAGCATCCTTAAGACTATGATACGGACGAGTATCATGTAGAAACAAACGCCTGACACATGTTTTGAGATGATGGTACGGACGAGTACCAACTGGTTAACAAAGAACATGGACTAGTGCTGAATCTGCGGGGATGCAAATGGTGTATACAAGATACGGACGAGTATCTGTATAAGTGTATAGATGAGTGTTTATCTACTGGGGAGAGTGACACGGACGAGTGTCAAAAGGTGAAGAGTATGGTGTAAACAAGTATCTGATATACAAAGTGTTTATATTACTGTGCTGGGGAAAATGACATGGACGGATGTCAAGGAAATGTATGTGTATATCTATAAGTGTAAAGGGGATGTCTTTGGCTTTCTGCTGGGGATATGACACGGACGGGTGCCATAAGGAATATATACTGGTGTTTGGGAATGTAAGGCAACTGTGTTTGCTGGGGAATCTCCGCTGGGGATTTTGGGGGGAGTATTCTGTATGTTGATGGATTGTCATTATTCACAAGTGTTTGATTCAGAACATGGCTTATGATTATGCAATATGTTGGATTTTTGCCGTAATGCTCCGTATTAGACGGAATGCTACGCTTTGTGGGTGAATATGATGTGAATGCTATGATTATGCAAAGATAACAAACCGGGATTCGGATCCCGTTGCTCTGAAAATCTCTGGCCGATCTGCTTGAAAGGGACATCCCAGCTGGGGATGAGACCATTGGTAGATCCGATGAGATGATATCTGTTTGGGGAAACGGGTCAATGATAGACCTATTCCAGTAAATGAGAGACCCAGCTGGGGTTTGTAGAAGCTTTCTTCACTCTGCTGTGATCCCTTCGTGCGCTGCTCTTCTGGATAGAGGCTGGAGTTCTGTGGGGAGATGGTTCCCTGGCTTTTGTACTTGGCTGGGGAAGAATGATTGGCAACTCGGCTGGGAAAAGCAACAAGTGGCAACTCAGCTGGGGAGAAAACACTTTGAGTGCTAAGACTGAGCGTTGATTTGTCAGTTTGTTGGGGTGAAGCTTTCGTGCCCCAGGTTGCGTTTTGGATACCTGCAATCCTGCAAAGATAGGGAAACGCGCAAGTAATCCCGAGGTATCCTTACTGGATTCCGTCATAGGAGTTAGACACTTCTGAGAGTAAGTATATTTCCTGCAGGCATGTAACTTTTATTTTTCGAAAATAGGCATCTGTATTCATGCAATCAGTTTTTCTTAAGACATCAGACATTTTTTGCAAATAAAATGTACAAGACGAAAACATGACTGAAAATCTGATTTTATTAATTCATGTGCCCTGAATTGGCGAGATACAGTCAAAGAAACAAATCCCCTGAAATGAGGAGGTTGTTACAAAATGAGAAACAAAATGTTGGCAATGTTGTCGACGCTTTAAGGAGCTTCCCCTTTGCTATGACTCGTATGACATTTGACGTTCTTCTCGTCTTGCTTTCTGAAGAAGGTTGATTCTGAAAGAGGCTTAATCCTTTCAAAGCTTACCAAGTTGTAGGTGATACAGACGAATTCAGAATGCAGTTGTTCGCTTATCCCCTTATTTTGCATGGATCGCCCTTTCGGGTTTTCAATCCATCGGGATACCCATTTTTGCCTGAGTTGTCCAATGCGGCTTTTCAACTCAGCGGGTGTACGTTTTTTTGCTTATTTTCCCTTATTTTTGCCCGAGTCTTTTATTCTGTTTTTGACTCGCCGGGATGCCCTATTTTTGCCTGGACTTACATTCTGTTTTTGTGTCCAGCGGGTCATTTTATGCGAAGTATTTTTTAACTGCATCTGAATTCACAGGGGACGGGAAATCTTCACCATCCATAGTGCTAAGCATTAGTGCTCCACCAGAGAAAACTTTCTTTACTACAAATGGTCCTTCATAGTTCGGAGTCCACTTGCCCCTGTGGTCTGTATGAGGAGGGAAGATTCTTTTCAGCACAAGATCCCCTACTTGGTACTCTCGGTGCCTGACTTTCTGATCGAAGGCTCTCTTCATTCTTTTCTGATACAACTGCCCATGACAGATTGCAGCCAATCTCTTCTCTTCAATCAGACTCAGTTGTTCGTATCGGGATCGAACCCATTCTGCTTCGTTCAGCTTAACGTCCATCAATACCCGTAGGGAGGGTAATTCAACTTCAACAGGTAGGACTGCCTCCATACCATACACAAGCTGATACGGTGTTGCCCCAGTGGATGTTCTGATTGACGTGCGGTACCCATGCAAGGCAAACTGTAGCATCTCATGCCAGTCTTTGTAGGTGACTACCATCTTCTACACAATCTTCTTGATATTCTTATTAGCTTCCTCAACAGCGCCATTCATCTTTGGCCTGTAAGGAGAAGAATTGTGGTGTTGGATCTTGAAGTCCCGGCACAGCTCTGCCATCATTTTGTTGTTTAAGTTGGAACCATTATCAGTAATGATCCGCTCGGGAACTCCGTATCGACATATGATATCCCTCTTAAGAAATCTGGCTACCACTTGCCTGGTAACATTTGCGTAGGAAGCTGCTTCGACCCACTTGGTGAAATAGTCAATGGCAACCAGTATGAATCTGTGGCCATTTGAAGCAGTCGGTTCGATCTTGCCAATCATATCGATGCCCCACATAGCAAAGGGCCAGGGTGAAGACATCACATTCAAAGGATTGGGAGGCACATGCACTTTATCCGCATAAATCTGGCATTTATGGCATTTCCTGGCGTATGCACAACAGTCGGCATCCATTGTGATCCAGTAATAACCTGGTCTTAGCAACTTTTTAGCCATGGCATGTCCTCCAGCATGGGTACCAAAGGATCCCTCGTGCACCTCGTGCATTAACAACTCTGCTTCTGTTCTATCAACGCATCTGAGGAGTACCATATCAAAGTTTCTCTTGTATAGGGAACCATCAGTGTTCAGGAAGAAACTACCAGCAAGCCTTCTCAAAGTCTTCTTATCATTGGGAGATGCCCCAGGTGGGTATGTTTGATCCTCCAAGAAGCACTTAATGTCATGGAACCAAGGCTTATCGTCCTTGACAACATCTGCTGCGAATACATATGCTGGTCTGTCAAGTCTGGACACTGAGATTTGAGGTACAAAGTTGGCAGTCTGAACTTTGATCATGGATGAAATGGTGGCCAGAGCATCCACAAACTGATTCTCATCCCGAGGGATATACTCAAGCTTGACAGTTGTAAAGAAAGTCAATAACCTCCTTGTATAATCCCTGTAAGGTATCAGATGATCCTGATGGGTGTACCATTTACCGTTGGTTTGGTTAACTACCAGAGCTGAATCTCCGAATACAGTCAAAGTCTTGATCCTGAGGTCAATGGCCTCCTCAAGACCCATAATGCAAGCTTCGTATTCGGCTTCGTTGTTAGTGCAGTTCAAGGTGAGTTTTGCCGAGAAAGGCATGTGAACTCCCTTAGGTGTAATGAGTACTGCACCGACACCACGACCATTCATATTAACAACCCCATCAAACATCATAGTCCATTCTTCTTCCGGGTAGGGCCCTTCAGTGTGAACAGGCTCTTCATGATCTTTTGCTTTTATGAACATGATGTCTTCATCGGGGAAGTCAAATCTCATAGGCTGGTAATCATCAATGGGTTGCTCAGCAAGATAATCAGACAATACACTGCCCTTGATGGCTTTCTGAGAAGTGTACTGGATGTCATATTCTGTGAGGATCATTTGCCATCTTGCAACCCGTCCGGTAAGCGCTGGCTTCTCGAATATGTACTTGACTGGGTCCATCTTTGAAATCAGCAAGGTAGTGTGGGTCAACATATACTGTCTCAGTCGGCGAGCAACCCACGCTAAAGCACAACAAGTTTTCTCGAGCAGTGAATAACGTTGTTCACAGTCGGTAAACTTTTTGCTTAGGTAGTATATTGCATACTCTTTTCGACCAGACTCGTCATGCTGGTCCAACACACACCCCATCGACTCTTCCAATACTGTCAAGTACATGATTAGAGGTCTTCCTTCAACTGGAGGCATAAGGATTGGAGGTTCTTGCAAGTATTCCTTGATTTTGTCAAAAGCCCTCTGGCAGTCTTCGTTCCACCTGACCGTCTGTTCTTTTCTTAGTAATTTGAACAAGGGTTCGCAGGTTGCTGTAAGGTGAGATATGAACCGTGAAATGTAGTTCAATCGACCTAAGAACCCTCGAACTTCTTTTTCTGACTTTGGTGCAGGCATCTCTTGAATAGCTTTGACTTTGTCAGGGTCAATCTCAATCCCTTTCTCGCTCACAATAAAACCCAGCAGCTTACCAGATCGCACCCCGAATGTGCACTTGTTGGGATTCAGCTTCAGTTGGTACTTCCTCAGACGCTTGAATAGCTTTAGCAGATTCACCAGGTGGTCTTCTTCATTGAGGGACTTGGCAATCATATCATCCACATAACATTCGATTTCTTTATGGATCATATCGTGGAATAATGTTACCATAGCCCGTTGATATGTTGCACCAGCATTCTTCAGTCCGAATGGCATCACCTTGTAACAGAACGTGCCCCAAGGTGTGATGAAGGTTGTCTTCTCCATGTCTTCAGGTGACATCTTAATCTGATTGTATCCTGAAAATCCGTCCATGAAGGAGAATACCGAGAACTGAGTCGTATTATCCACCAATACATCGATGTGAGGTAAAGGGAAGTCATCCTTCGGGCTAGCTCTGTTCAGATCCCGATAGTCAACGCACATCCTTACTTTGCCATCTTTCTTAGGCATGGGTACTATATTAGCAACCCACGGTGGATAGCTAGTTACAGCAAGGAACCCGGCGTCCCACTGCTTTTGTACCTCTTCTTTGATTTTCATTGCCATGTCTGGGCGAGTACGGCGCAGTTTCTGTTTAACCGGCGGGCATTCTTCTCTTAAAGGCAGCTTATGCATAACAATGTCGGTGTCCAACCCTGGCATATCTTGATAAGACCAAGCAAACACGTCCACATATTCTTGAAGCAGGTCAATCAGTTGTCTCTTCACTGAGTCTTGTAAGCAGGCCCCGATTTTAACTTCTTTCACGTCTTCATCTGTACCAAGATTAACCGTCTCTACCTCCTCCTGATGAGGAGTGATAATCCTTTCCTCTTGTCTCAACAACCTGGCTAGCTCTTCAGGAAGCTCATACTCTTCTTCAACCCCTTCATCAGCTTGATTGATTGGATTGTCAAAGTCATACGAAGTCATAGCCGTGCTGTTGTCGGTGCAGTCTGGAAGGCACTCTCTGCAAGGGTTCAGTTTGTTCATTTTAGTGATTAATTTTAATCTTGTTTAGAAAAGTGAAATAAAGTTGTCATTTTGAAAACATTGCCATTTATTTTTTTGTACAAAAAGAAAAATGGAAAAACAGTGAGCGGAAAAGGAAAAGACTCATTTGCAAAAGATGTCTGATATTTCATTGATTAATCTTGTTGCACAAAACTACAGATGGCCCGATTACAAAATGAGTCTTGTCATCTTGGGCAAGATGCAAGACTTGATGCATGCTCAAAATACAGGAAATAATAATTACTCTGCAGGAGTAACTCTTATAATTTCCTGGGAAGACCAGTTTGAGATACTGCTCCCCGGGATCTTTGGGCGGATCCAACTCTCCAGGTTGCGGTCGCTTTCATCCTCGTCTTCCAAATTGTTGACAGCATCAGGGGTGAGCATTCCCCCACTAACAAAGTTGGGCACCTTAGCAGCCTCTGCTTGATCTTGTTGAGTTGGTTTGTAACCCAACCCAAATCTATCCTCTTTCTTCTCCACAGGTAACAATTTGCCCCAGCCTTGGGCAGTCCCTTCTTCAACAACCTTCCGGGCTTGTTGATAAGATGTCATTGAGGTTCCAGGTACAGAAGATGTTTCATTTATGTTCAAGGCCTCAAACCCTTGACTCATCGTTTCATGGATCTCCCCATCCATCTCAATGTATTTGTAGGTAGCCAGATGGCTAACAAAAATATCTTCCTCTCCACAAATAGTAACGACTTGGCCTTCCCACTCGAATTTTAACTTCTGGTGAAGGGTAGACGTAACTGCGCCAGCGGCATGAATCCAAGGTCTACCCAACAAACAGCTGTAGGCCGACTGAATGTCCATCACAAAGAAGGTCGTTTTGAAAGTTTGTGGGCCAATCGTTATCGGCAACTCAATTTCTCCCAGAACTGATCTCTTAGAGCCGTCAAAGGCTCTTACTACCAAGTTGCTGGGATGCAATGCCAATCCTTCATACTCCAGCTTCACGAGGGATTTTTTAGGTAAGACATTGAGGGATGACCCTGTGTCTACCAGTACATGGGAAAGAACTGCACCCTTACATTCCATGGTAATGTGCAAAGCCTTGTTGTGATTGCGGCCTTCCGTAGTCAAATCAGTGTTGGTAAATCCTAGTCCATTACTAGCATTAACATTTCCAACCACAACTTCCAACTGATTGACGGTGATCTCTTCTGGCACATAAGCTGCGTGCAAGACTTTTAGTAGTGCGTTCCGATGAGCCTCGAAGCACATTAACAATGATAGAATGGAGATCTTAGAAGGCGTCTGGTGAAGCTGGTCCACTATTTTGTAATCACTTTTCTTGATGATTCTCATGAATTCATCAACCTCTTGATCAAAAGGGGTTTTCAAAGCCTCCTTAACAATTTGCTCTTCTTGCACCATGCTCTTCCCTTTTGCCTTGGCAGCAGCTTCTGCCTCAGCAGGGGTGTCGCTCCCAAAGATTTGCATCCCGGTACAAGCGCGAATGGTCGGTGAAAGGAACAGTGGGAACACACAGCCGTGAACCCACTGGAGATGAATAGAGTCGCCAGCTAGGCATTTTTATCCCGAAGGAAAGGCAATGCTGCATAGACCTAGAAAGATATGGATAAGACGGTTGCGAACCAGAGAGACTGAGAAAGGGGGTTGGTTACAACCTGGGAAGGTATTAGCACCCAGATTGTCCGCCGTACTCGACGGGATCCACGCTTAAAAGATTTGTGTTTTAAAGGGGTAGTGTCAGTGCAATCTGTGTGTAAAAAAGCTGGAAAAGGATGTACAGGTGTCAGTGTAAAAGAAGTGTGAGGTGTATGAAAGTATGGTGTCAGTGTAAGGACAGGAATGAAATGCTCATGACAATGAGGCTATAAGAATGAAGCTGGAATGAGGGGGAATGTACAGAGACTTTTGTTCGATAACTGTTAAGTTATGCCTACGTATCCTCTCGTGCAATGAGGAAGTCAGAACACCGTAGTTCGACCCAAAGAGACTGAAAGGTGAATTGACTGATGAACTGCTTGCTTGCCTATGCTCAAGTGTATGATCTGTCTGGCACAGATGCAAACTGTCTTGCATTAGACGGAAGAAGCAAGTTCTCGTTTGTGAGTGAATGAGATGAGAAAAGAATCCCGAAGGAGACGATTATTGTTTGTTTTTGTTTTTAGTCTTTTATTGCTTTTTGAGTTTGTCATAAGTTAATGAGCTTAAGCCTGAACCAGTGGGTTAGTAAACTCATCACATCTTCCCTCTGATTAGGGGTAATGAGAATACCTTAAGTGTGAAGTCAGATTCTCACACTTAATCACCTTTGATGTAGGATTAAGATCATTAACCTACTTTGTGATTATTTAGATGTTTTTGTGGTTTTTGTTTAGTGTTAAGTAATGAGGTTAAGCCATAATCAGGGATTTAACAGGCTCATTACACCATCCTAATAGAAGGATAATAGATGAGAATGTTTAAGCTGAGAAAAGCTCCTCAACTTAATCCATGATTAGGGATTAAACTCATGACAAAACAAGCCTTTGATTAAGTGGATTTTATTTAATGGTAAGATGATGAAGTGTATTTTTAGGGTTTGTAAGACAACTTGAGGAGGACTTGTCCATTAACACTAGGGTTAATCCTTCTTAACCAATTAAGGAAGAATTAGAACCCTAATGCAAGGCCCAAGTTACAAGTGTGATGTCTTGATAGTTATTAGATGGATTGATTAAAGGAGTTAAACACATTAAGGGTTTAACACCTAGGATTAAAGTTATGCACTCCATCCTAAGAGAAGGATGCAGGCATAAGCTTAATCACAAAGCCTTAAAGCCTTTAGGGTTTAGTCCCTGATTATGAGGTGAGAAGAGAAGACTCAAAAGAGACACAAAGGTAAAACTAAGAGGGGAGACTAATCAAAACCCTAATCATTGTCATGCTTGGTTGTTCCTAAGGTTTGTGAGGTTTTCAAGAGAAATCTTCAATGGAACCACCAAGAAGCAGATGAAAGGATCAAGAGAAGCAAAGCAACTTGCTTCATTCAAGAAGTCAAGTCACTTGAAGAAAGAAAATGGTAAGAGGAAGAATGAGCAAGCTCAATCTCAAACACATATAAAAATTCAGCATGGATGCAAGAGAGATGAAAAGAAAAGTTATGAGAAGTGAAGGCAAATTCACTTCTCAAAGTTACTTACCACCTGAAAGGTTAGAAAAGAAATGCAATGCAATGCAAAATGGGATGAGATGACATGATGAGAAACAAAACCAGAAGCATTTACATGATGCTAATGATGTTATGAGATGCTACAAACATGAGGCAGCACATGGAAATGATCATACAAGTTCATGAATGCAAGTGAAGCAAACTAGGAACCATGAACATACATGAAAAGTTATGAGATGCATATGGCATACAACATGACAAATGCAAGGTGCAATGATCAAACATGTTTTCAATATGTCTTATGATGTCAAATGAATCAAATGGATGCTTGAAATGTCATGGCAAGTCATGTTATGCAAGAGAATGCAAGATGGATGCATATGGAAGCCCAAATTAGGGTTTATGAACAATACATCAAACAAAAATCAAAATCAGAAGCAAACCCTAAGATAAAAAATTGAAAATGCCACTCAAAGGACCCCTAATCCTATATTAACCCACTGCCCAAAGGAGAGGTCTCAACTCTTAACCAATCTCAAGATATGATTTTCTTAAGATTTCTAGGGTTTTAGGGTTCCCAAACAAGAAAATTACCAAACAAATGGAAAATGAAAGATCAAATCATGGCCATTTAATCTCACAAACTACATGCTAAACACAATGCAATGCAAAAAGAATCAATGTCCAACTCTTCATGGATAGGCAGAAATGATTTTTGGAACTTTGGATCAAATTAATGCATAAAAATGATTTTAATTCAATGAAAAATTCTCAAAATGCATCAAGATCAAAAAATAAATTTGGTTTGAAGGTTGGACAATGTTTCTAAATGTCTTAGAACATTTCATGAATTTTTTGGTGATTTTTAAATACCTAAAAGTATTTTTAATAAATTAATTTTCATTAATCAATTAAAAATAAACTTTTAAATAATTAAAAATACTTTTTTAATGCTAAAAATGAAAATAAAAATATTTTTGTGTTTTAAAAATTAATGAAACTCTTGACAAAAAGTTTCATGATTTTTAAAACAATTTTGCTATTTTAAATAAATTATACAAAACAAATGAATTAAAATGAAAATTAAATGAATTTAAAACTGAAAAAGGAAAAGGTATTCAGATCCAACGCATGAGATTCAAACTGGCCAGGGCGGGAGTTGACTGCGCGCGGGTTTGGACGGCTCTCATTCAAACTGACTTAATTACACTTAGCCCTAATTAGTCAAACCCTAATTACTCTCAGGCGACCGGAACACTGTTCCGGTCGTCTTCTCCGGCTATACCATTTCCCTATCTCTCTCAATACGCCATGAAATCATGCCAAACTCTCCAGAATCAAACCTTAGCTCATTCTAAACAAGATTCCAGCAACAAACATCATTTATTTCAACACACAAACAAGATTCGAATCAAACATTCAAAACTGCAAAAATTTCAGAAACATCATACAGGCTCATTTCTCACTCTTTTTCAAAAGTAACAAGTTCAGTGTGATCAGTGAAGCATGCTTTACCATCTAGAAACTTAAAAAGCAAGTTCTGGAAAAAAAGTTCATGGAGTCACCTGAGATTGAGCTTTTGATTCAGGAGCTTTCTGGATGGTTCTTTGGCTCAAACAGGTCCCAATGATCCCCCTTTGAAGCTTTGGACACGTGGTTGGAGTTTAAACAGCTTCTTGAGTGAGTTTGCAGAAGCTCAGGCCAAGGGAGTGTGAAAATCGTATTTTGGTTTCAAGGTGTTTCAGGCCAGGATGAAGGGTGGTTTCTGGTCAGTGAAGTGAGCAGAGATGATTTGTGAAGTTTGTCTTTGTGTTTGAGGTTTGTGGAGAGAGATTCGAAGGAAAATGCAAGTGAGGGTGAGTTTGTGAATGTTGTGTTGTGTTCAGCTTCAGCCTTGCTTGATGTATGAAATGGCTAGCATTTTGTCCACATAAACATCTCTCATTGGTCAGATGATGTGACCTGCCCTTTATTGATTGGTATGGCCACTTTTGCAAATTGTCAACTTTTGTGTAAGAGAAAGTATGGGCAACTTCTAGGCTAGTACATGGGATGTGTGATGCGCAGCAAGGTGAGGGGAGAGGGCTAGGGTGGTTCAGCATCCAAGGCAGCAAGTGGATGAAAGTGTGATGATGATTTTGCAACTTGATCACTTTTGGTTCTTATGAAACTATCTTGCCTTACAAGCCATAAAACATGAGGAAATCTTGGTCCAATCTGAACTTTAGGACTTACATGATGCTTGTGTAATGTTTTGATGTCAATTAGAAGTCACAAGAAGGCTTGGTACATGAAATTGCAAGTTTCTCATTTGAGGCATAACTTGAAAATTAGTGATTTTTGCCAACTTTGACACACCATAACTTTTGATCCAAAATGAATTAGATCATGTTCTTGTACTTTTTGAAAAGGGAAAGATCTAATCTACAACTTTCATGACCAAAGTTTTTCCATTTGAAGCATTTTTGGATCAAAAAGTAAGGTTTGAAAAGTGACCTAAAATGACATATTCTTTAAAAGTCAACCATGCCCTAAAAAAGTCAACTTTGCAAAAACTTGTAATTCTTGAATTTTGTGAACTTCATCCTTCTTCTATGATCAAATAAAGATCATATACACTCAAAATGATGAAGATCACCCCTTGGTTGGGTCATTGGGGGCCTCAGATGCCCTGATCTTGCACTAACTTGTCTGAAAAGTCAACTCTTGATCAGATGACTTCCCCATGGAATTTCTTCATGAAAATTGATATGCATACTCCCTATACCATATAGAGACCAATGGAAACAAGAATGACCAAAAAATTTGGAGTCATGGCCTCTGAAACCAAAACCCTAGTTTTAGGTCAACTGTGCAGTCAAACTTGGCTCTGCTTCCATACCAATCCCAGTTCTTGTGATTCTTTGGCATTTTTGACTTTGAGAGGATGTGATATGATATAATAACACACATGGATCCCTTTGAAGTGATTGATGGCCTTCGGAGTGGCTCAAGAAGCTCTTGGATTGCTCAGATCACAAACCCTAGATGCAGATGACTTTGAATCTATGCAGTGAATCAAAAATGAGATATGAGATGATATGATTGTGTTTATGCATATGAAATGATCACAAGCCATGGTGTGAATGGGTGAGGGCAAATTTGGGGTGTTTACAGCTGCCCCTATTCAAACATGAGTTAGCTGTGCAGGATGTAAGCAACGGCTTAACAGGCAAACAAGATAACTTGTGGTTGAATACCAAAGACAGTCCAAAATTTGCACTCACGGGATGAAGAAGAAAAGGGATATAGATTGTAAAAGAAAATAAAGTATATTGTAAAGTGTGGGCGACGGAGGACGACCGTCGAGCAGAGGACGACTGCTGGGCAAAGAGCAATGACGGGGACGGCCGACATGCTGGGAAAAGTGCGGAAAATAAAGCAATGACGGGGACGACCGACATGCTGGGGATAAAAGAAATATGATGGGGACGGCCACCAAGATAAAGCTGTAAGATTCTCTGGGGATTAATGAAACATGGCGGGGACGGCCATCAAGTTCACAAAGTAAAGCAACCAACGATGGGGACGGCCATCGGGCTAAAAAGGAAAAGGGACCACGATGGGGACGACCATCGGGTTAAAGAATAAATGAAATAAACAGATGATGAGGTACGGTCATCAAAGGTGAAGGACGATCACCTAGCAGGGGACGGCTGCTCTGTTAGGTTAAGATGAGGGACGGTCATCTAAGGTGGAGGACGACCACCTGGCAGGGTACGGCTGCCGAAAATATCGCGACATAGGACGAATGCCGGATAAAGGGTTAACGATGGGGACGGCCATCGGATGAGCATGATGGAGGACGACCATCAAGAGGTGGAGGACGACCACCTAGCAGGGGACGGCTGCTCTCAAGGTTTATCATGACATAGGACGAATGCCAGATAACCAAAATCAACAATGGGGACGACCATTGGATAAAACTGATGAAGGACGATCATCAAGAGGTGGAGGACGACCACCTAGCAGGGGACGGCTGCTAAATATCAACGATAGGGACGGCCATCGGATAAGCATGATGGAGGACGACCATCAAGAGGTGGAGGACGACCACCTAGCAGGGGACGGCTGCTCTCAAGGTTTATCATGACACAGGACGAGTGTCAGATAAGAAGAAAAATTTGCTTTGTTGGCGATCTACTGGGGAATAGTAAACGCGGACGAGTGTTTACATCCAAGAAACAAAAGGTATAAGTGTTTGGTATTTGTGTATAGATTAAAGATGCGGACGAGCATCCTTAAGACTATGATACGGACGAGTATCGGATAGAAACAAATACTGACGCGTGTTCAAAGATGATGATACGGACGAGTATCAACTGGTTAACAGAGAACACAGACGAGTGTTGAATCTGAGAGGACTCTTCTGGGGAATAGTAGACACAGGCGAGTATCTATATTCAAGAAGACAAAAGTGTTTGACACAGTGTATGGATTAAAGATGCGGACGAGCATCCTTAAGACTATGATACGGACGAGTATCATGTAGAAACAAACGCTTGACGCATGTTCTGAGATGATGATACGGACGAGTACCAACTGGTTAACAAAGAACATGGACCAATGTCGAATCTGTGGGGATATGAATGGTATATACAAAATACGGACGAGTATCTGTACGAGTGTAACATGAGTAGTGAGTATGAGTATCGTATAGATGAGTGTTTATCCGCTGGGGAGGGTGACACGGACGAGTGTCAAGAGAGAAAAGTATAATAATATCAACAAGTATATGGGTTGTAAAAGTGTAGGCGACTGCACTGGGGATACGACACGGACGGGTGTCAAGAAAGTGTGTATAGGTATATGCGAGTGCAAAGAGGATGTCTTTGGCTTTCTGCTGGGAGCATGACACGGAAGGGTGTCAGGAAGTATCTGTAATACGGGTGATCTTGTTCGTAAAGAGTGTTCAAGTGACTTTACTGGGGAAAGATGGCACGGACAGGTGTCAAAGTGAGTGTATACTGGTGTTGTTGATTGAGAGGCAGATGCTTTTGCTGGGGGATTCTGGTGGGGATTTTTCTGTACGTCGATGAACTGTCATTATTCACAAGTGCTGGTTTAAAACATGGCCTATGATTATGCTATGTGTTTGATTTTTGCCGTAATGCTCCGTATTAGACGGAATGCTACGCTTTGTGGGTGAACATGATGCGAATGCTATGATTATGCAAAGATACCCAACCGGGATTCGGATCCCGTTGCCGCGAAGGTCTCTGGCCGATCTGCTTGAAATGGACATCCCAGCTGGGGATGAGATCATTGGAAGATCTGATGAGATGTTGTTGCTTGGGGATATAGGTCATTGATGAACCTAATCTGGTAATGATGGACCCAGTTGGGGTTTGAAGAAGCTTTCTTCACTCTGTTGTGATTCTTCGTGCGTTGCTCTTCTGGATAGAGGCTGGAGCTCTGTGGGGAGACGGTTCCCTGACTTTTGTACTCTGGCTGAGGATGAAATGGCAACTCGGCCGGGAGCAGTAGCAAGTGGCAGCTCAGCTGGGGAAGTCATGAGAGGCAACTCAGCTGGGGAGAGGGCACTTCGGGTGCTAAAATTGAGTGTTGACTTGCCAGCTTGCTGGGATGAAACTTACACGCCCCAAGTTGCGTTCTGGATCCCTGCAATCCTGAAAAAGATAGAGAAACGCACAAGATAATCCCGAGGTATCCCTTACTGGATTCCGTCATAGGAGTCTGGATACTTCTGAGAGTAAGCATATTTCCTGTAAGCATGTGTTTTTACTTTTGAAGATAAACATCTGTATTCTATGCAATCAGTTTTTCTTTTTAGACATCAGACATTTTTTGCAAAAATAAAAATGTACAAGACGAGACATGACTGAAAATCTGATTTTATTAATTCATACGCCCTGAATTGGCGAGATACAGTCAAAGGAACATATCCCCTGAAATGAGGAGATTGTTACAAATTGAGAAACAAAACGCTGGCAATGTTGATGACGCTTTAAGGAGCTTCCTCTTTACTATGACTTGTATGACTTTTGACGTTCTTCTTGCTTTCTGAAGAAGGCTGATTCTGACTGAGGCTTGATCCTTTCGAAGCTTACCAAGTTGTAAATGATACAGACGAATTCAGACTGCAGTTGTTCGCTTATTCCTTTATTTTGCATGGATCGCCCTTTCGGGTTTTCAATCCATCGGGATACCCATTTTTGCCTGAGCTGTCCAATGTGGCTTTTCAACTCAGCGGGTGTACATTTTTGCTTATTTTCCCTTATTTTTGCCCGAGTCTTTTATTCTGTTTTTGACTCGCCGGGATGCCCTATTTTTTCCTGGACTTACATTCTGTTTTTATGTCCAGCGGGTCATTTTATGCGAAGTATTTTTTAACTGCATCTGAATTCACAGGGGACGGGAAATCTTCACCATCCATGGTGCTGAGCATCAGTGCTCCACCAGAGAAAACTTTCTTTACCACGAATGGTCCTTCATAGTTTGGAGTCCACTTGCCCCTGTGGTCTGTATGAGGAGGGAGGATTCTTTTCAGCACAAGATCTCCTACTTGATACTCTCGGTGCCTGACTTTCTGATCGAAGGCCTTCTTCATTCTTTTCTGATATAACTGCCCATGACAGATTGCAGCCAATCTCTTTTCTTCGATCAGACTTAGTTGTTCGTATCGGGACCTAACCCATTCTGCTTCACTCAGTTTAACATCCATCAGTACCCGTAGAGAGGGTAATTCAACTTCAACCGGTAGGACTGCTTCCATACCATACACAAGTTGATACGGTGTTGCCCCAGTGGATGTTCTGATTGACGTGCGGTACCCATGCAAGGCAAACGGTAGCATTTCATGCCAGTCTTTGTAGGTGACTACCATCTTCTGCACAATCTTCTTGATATTCTTATTGGCTGCCTCAACAGCGCCATTCATCTTTGGCCTGTAAGGAGAAGAATTGTGGTGTTGGATCTTGAAGTCCCGGCACAGCTCAGCCATCATTTTGTTGTTTAGATTGGAACCATTATCAGTAATGATTCGCTCGGGAACTCCGTATCGACAAATGATATCTCTCTTCAGAAATCTGGCTACCACTTGCCTTGTAACGTTGGCATAGGAAGCTGCTTCGACCCACTTGGTGAAATAGTCGATGGCGACCAGGATGAATCTGTGGCCATTCGAAGCAGTCGGCTCAATCTTGCCAATCATGTCAATGCCCCACATAGCGAAGGGCCAGGGTGAAGACATCACATTCAAAGGATTGGGAGGCACAAGCACCTTGTCTGCATAAATCTGGCATTTATGGCATTTCCTGGCATAGGCACAATAGTCGGCATCCATTGTGATCCAATAATAACCAGATCGTAGCAATTTCTTAGCCATTGCATGTCATCCTGCATGGGTACCAAAGGATCCTTCGTGCACTTCATGCATCAACAAGTCTGCTTCTGTCTTATCAACACATCTGAGGAGTACCATATCAAAGTTCCTTTTGTATAAAGACCCATCAGTGTTCAGAAAGAAACTACCAGCAAGCCTTCTCAAAGTCTTCTTATCATTGGAAGATGCCCCAGGTGGGTATGTTTGATCCTCCAAGAAGCATTTAATGTCATGGAACCAAGGCTTATCATCTTTAACAACATCTGCTGTGAACACATATGCTGGTCTGTCAAGTCTGGACACTGAAATCTGAGGTACAAAGTTGGCAGTCTGAACTTTGATCATGGACGAAATGGTAGCCAGAGCATCCGCAAACTGATTCTCGTCCCGAGGGATATACTCAAGCTTGACTGTTGTAAAGAAAGTCAATAACCTCCTTGTATAATCCCTGTAAGGTATCAGATGGTCCTGGTGGGTGTACCATTTTCCGTTGGTTTGATTAACTACCAGAGCTGAATCTCCGAATACGGTCAATGTCTTGATCCTGAGGTCAATGGCTTCCTCAAGACCCATAATGCAAGCTTAGTATTCAGCTTCGTTGTTAGTGCAGTTGAAAGTGAGTTTTGCCGAGAAAGGCATGTGGACTCCTTTGGGTGTAATGAGTACTGCACCAACACCACGGCCATTCATATTAACAGCCCCATCAAACATCATAGTCCATTCTTCTTTCGGGTCAGGCCCTTCAGTGTGAACAGGCTCTTCATGATCTTTTGCCTTTATGAACATGATGTCTTCATCAGGGAAGTCAAATCTCATAGGCTGGTAGTCATAAATAGGTTGCTCAGCAAGATATTCAGATAGTACACTGCCTATGATGGCTTTCTGAGAGGTGTACTGGATGTCATACTCTGTAAGGATCATTTGCCATCTCGCAACCCGTCCGGTAAGAGCTGGCTTCTCAAATATATACTTAACTGGGTCCATCTTTGAGATCAACAAAGTAGTGTGGGTCAACATATACTGTCTCAGTCGGCGAGCAGCCCACGCTAAAGCACAGCAAGTTTTCTCGAGCAGTGAATAACGTTGTTCACAGTCGGTAAACTTTTTGCTTAGGTAGTATATTGCATACTCTTTTCGACCAGACTCGTCATGCTGGCCCAGCACACACCCCATTGACTCTTCTAATACTGTCAAGTACATTATCAGAGGTCTTCCTTCAACTGGTGGCATAAGGATTGGAGGCTCTTGTAAGTATTCTTTGATTTTGTCAAAAGCCTTCTGGCAGTCTTCGTTCCACCTGACCGTCTGCTCTTTTCTCAATAATTTGAACAAGGGCTCACAGGTTGCCGTAAGGTGGGATATGAACCGTGAGATGTAGTTTAATCGACCTAAGAACCCTCGAACTTCTTTCTCTGTCTTCGGTGCAGGCATTTCTTGAATAGCTTTGACTTTATCAGGGTCAACTTCAATCCCTTTCTCGCTTACAATAAATCCCAACAGCTTACCAGATCGCACCCCGAATGTGCATTTGTTGGGGTTCAACTTCAGTTGGTATTTCCTCAGACGCTTGAACAATTTCAGCAGATTTACCAGGTGATCTTCTTCAGTGAGGGACTTGGCAATCATGTCATCCACATAACACTCTATTTCTTTATGGATCATATCGTGGAATAATGTCACCATAGCCCGTTGATACGTTGCGCCAGCATTCTTGAGCCCAAATGGCATTACCTTGTAGCAGAACGTGCCCCAGGGTGTGATGAAGGTTGTCTTCTCCATGTCTTCAGGTGACATCTTAATCTGGTTGTATCCTGAAAATCCATCCATGAAGGAGAATACCGAGAACTGAGCCGTATTATCCACCAATACATCAATGTGAGGTAATGGGAAATCATCCTTCGGGCTGGCTCTGTTCAGATCCCGGTAGTCGACACACATCCTTACTTTGCCGTCTTTCTTAGGCACGGGTACTATGTTAGCAACCCACGGCGGATAGCTAGTTACAGCAAGGAATCCGGCGTCCCATTGCTTTTGTACCTCTTCCTTGATTTTCATTGCCATGTCTGGGCGAGTACGGCGCAGTTTCTGTTTAACCGGCGGGCATTCCTCTCTCAAAGGCAGCTTGTGCACAACAATTTCGGTATCCAAACCTGGCATGTCTTGATAAGACCAAGCAAACACATCCACATACTCTCGAAGCAGGTCAATCAGTTGTCTCTTCACTGAGTCTTGCAGGCAGGCCCCGATTTTAACTTCTTTCACGTCTTCGTCTGTACCAAGATTGATCACTTCAACCTCCTCCTGGTGAGGAGTAATAACCTTTTCCTCTTGTCTTAACAACCTGGCTAGCTCTTCAGGAAGCTCATATTCTTCTTCAACCCCTTCATCAGCTTGATTGATCGGATTGTCAAAGTCATACAAAGTCATAGCCGTGCTGTTGTCAGTGCTGTCTGGAAGGCACACTCTGCAAGGGTTTAGTTTGTTCATTTTAGTGATTTGATTTTAATCTTGTTTTAGAAAAGTGAAATAAAGTTGTCATTTTGAAAACACTGCCATTTATTTTTTTTGTACAAAAAGAAAAATGGAAAAACAGTGAACGGAAAAGAAGAAGACTCATTTGCAAAAAGATGTCTGATATTTCATTGATTAATCTTGTTGCACAAAAAGTACAGATGGCCCGATTACAAAATGAGTCTTGTCATCTTGGGCAAGATGCAAGACTTTGATGCATGCTATAAAAATACAGGAAATAATAATTACTCTGCATGAGTAACTCTTATAATTTCCTGGGAAGACCAGTTTGAGATACTGCTCCCCGGGATCTTTGGATGAATCCAGCTTTCCAGGTTGCATTCTTCTTCCAGCTCGTCTTCCAGACAGTTGACAGCATCAGGGGTGAGCATCCCCCCACTCACAAAGTTGGGCTCTTTTGCAGCCTCCGCTTGATCTTGTTGAGTTGGTTTGTAACCCAACCCAAATCTGTCCTCTTTCCTCTCCACCGGTAGTAGTTTGCCCCAGCCTTGGGCAGTTCCTTCCTCAACAACCTTCCGGGCTTGTTGATATGATGATATTGAAGTACCAGGCACAGCAGATGTTTCATTGACATTCAAGGCTTCAAAACCTTGGCTCATTGTTTCATGGATCTCCCCATCCATCTCAATATACTTATAGGTAGCCAGGTGGCTGACAAAAATATCCTCCTCTCCACAGATTGTAACGATTTGACCCTCCCACTCATATTTTAACTTCTGGTGAAGGGTAGAGGTCACGGCGCCAGCGGCGTGAATCCATGGCCTACCCAATAGACAGCTGTAGGCAGGCTGTATATCCATCACGTAGAAGGTCGTTTTGAAAGTTTGCGGGCCAATCGTTATGGGCAACTCAATCTCCCCCAGAATCGATCTCTTCGAACCATCAAAGGCTCTCACCACCAGGTTGCTGGGTCTTAACGCCAATCCGTCATACTCTAGCTTCACCAGGGCCTTTTTAGGTAAGACATTGAGGGATGACCCCGTGTCTACCAGCACATGGGAAAGGACAGCTCCTTTACATTCCATGGTTATGTGCAAGGCCTTGTTATGGTTGCGGCCTTCCGTGGTCAAATCAGTGTTGGTGAACCCTAGTCCGTGACTAGCATTAACATTTCCAACTACAGCTTCCAACTGATTGACAGTGATCTCTTCAGGCACGTAAGCTGCGTGCAAGACTTTGAGTAGTGCATTCCGGTGAGCTTCGGAGCACATGAGCAATGATAAGATTGAGATCTTGGAAGGCGTCTGGTGAAGCTGATCCACTATTTTGTAATCACTTTTCTTGATGATTCGCATGAACTCATCAACCTCTTGATCAAAGGGTGTTTTCAAAGCTTCTTTAACAGTCTGCTCTTCCTGCACCAAGCTTTTCCCTTTTGCCTTGGCAGCAGCTTCTGCTTCGGCAGTGGGTCTTTGAATTTGTGGAGCAAAGAGACGTCCGCTTCGAGTGAAGCCTCCGCCTCCTCCCATATTATCTACTTGTGGTGCAGGGGATGATGATTCAAAAGTGATTCTTTGTCCTCCGCAGTACAGGTCAGAGCCGTAATGCCAGGGGATGGCATTGCTGCTTTCATAAGGTACTGGTCCAGGCACCGTGATAGTGACTGGACTGATTGCAGCTGCGGAAGGAGTTGTGATAGTTTGCGGATCATAATAAATTGTGACTGGTGCTCTGATGGGAGCAGCACCTTCTGAGTTGTAGGCAGAGTTGTTTTCAGGATCATAAAATATGGTAACGGTTGAGACATCTTCATGATTTGATGTTGTGGGAGACATTGTTGGAAGTATGGATGTTGTTGTTGTAGGAGTTTCAAAATGGAGTGGTGCTGGAGTTGTAGAAGGAACATTTGTTGATATCTGGTCAGTTGAAATGACAGATGAAGTACTTGTTGATGAAGCCGAAGAATTGTCGGGAACAATGGTTGTTGCAGTTGTAGAAGCCACTGGAATTGTTGCTGATGAGATTGCTGGATTTGTTGGAAATGATGTGGTGATTTGAAGTTGGCCACTCTGAATGAGACCATCTATGCCATTTCTCAGGTTATCGCACCCATTTACTGAGATATTGCAGTAAGCACACCCCAACTCACACCCCGGGAACATTTGACATTCGAGGAGTTGAGCCTTAATTTCCACCAACGGTGTCCGGATCTGACCCACACTGGTTATTAAATAAGACGGCTTGTCTTCTTCAATAGCGTTAATTCTGGGACCCCCGTGGTTTGGCATAGGATTTTTGTTGACATTGGGTGGTGGTGCGAAATTCAGAGCTTTTGAGTCTACTGATGGGCTAAAGACGTGTCTAATTATGCGTCTAGCGGTATCTTACTGCAAGTGCACAGCCTATCGAAGTAATATTTAAGATTATCGATCCACAGGGATTCTATGGTTACTTAGTGCTAGATGAACTTTCTAGTTTAGCTAAGGCGAATGGTTGTCACGATTTTTTGTTGGTTTTTAAGACTATTAAAGGCGGAGTAAAATTTAAGTTTTTAATTAAGTAATTCTAAGGCGGTCGGTATGTAATTATATTAACTTAGGTGGGTCAATCTAACCTAGGCTTATTTAAGATGTTCACTTAATCTATTTGGTAGAGATTACTAGTTTAAATACCCTCAACTCACACTCTCGTGGTCTTATATCAGATCTTATCCCTAAAGCCCTATGCCTGCTCTCGCTAGCCCATAAGTGTTTAGAGGTAATTTTTGGAACCTAAGTAATTCTAATTTATCTTAAAGCGCTCTCGCTGTGTTTAATTTAAATGCCTAACTTTAGCTATCTGGTTAAAATCTCACACTCTCGTGGTCTTGACCTAACCTAATACTCTTTTCTTACTCTCGTAACAAAAAGGTCTTTTTACTTAAAAAGTGTCAGCCAGAATGTTAAGTGATTGACTATTTTTAGCCTATGGTTATATTTTACCGGTTAAGTTTGTTCTAACTACATACCGCCCTAAGGTATTTAGCTACTCATCGATGTTGAACCAGACAGAGACAGAAAATTAAACAAATAAATATTCATGGCAGGAAGATAAATAAACATCATAAATAATTAAATTGCAATATAAATAAAACCTGGTTAACAATATCAGAGCAGACTCCTTCTTCCACAGATCGGAAAGCTCGGAGTTGGAGAAATCAAAAATAAACGAATGCTGAAGGCTTAGAAAAAAATTAAATAACGTATAACAATTTCCTGATGTTGGAAATTGTTATATGGCGGGGTTGGATACAATAAAACAGAAAAATAATGCAGAAAATAAGAACGGTTCGTAAATCAGTTCGGCAGAGCTTCCGCAGGAAATTGAATAGAAAAATGCTCTGTACATTCTTCATGAACTTGATGCTATTTATAGAACTTCAATTGGGCTGGATTTTTGGACTTCAATTGGAATGGGCCTTGCTATTTTTGTGGAGAAAATGTAGGTAGTGGCAAAAATTTAGGAAACCACTTCTTCACGTACTGCCTTCACGTTTCCTTGGTCAAAAACCTAGAATATACGTTGTCACGGTCGTGAGGCTTCATTTTGGGGTGTCACGGTCGTGACACCCTTGTGACGGTCGTGACTGCTGCAAAATATGCAGTTTTGCAGGAAGCTTCATTTCTTCATCTTTTTATGACCGATTTTGTTCCTTTTTCTCTTGATTCATGATTTAGATCCACATAATGGTGTACCTGCAAAACGGTAAGAAAAACTCGAGAAATCGAGTGTTAAAACGGTAATTATTCGATAAAACGCCAATGAAAACTAGCAATATAATCGATACGTTTTCTCGTTATCAAACTTCCCCAAACTTAAACCTTTGCTTGTCCTCAAGCAAATAGTCGGTTGAAAATCGGCGGACAAGATGTTATTCACGCATACTCCTAACAAATCAAACGAGGGATCGTTTTTGTCGGATGATCCGATACTTTGATAGAACATTACCGATACACTAATGACACAAGCAACAAGCTATGTCGTCGACTTCCCGTTAAATGAGCCAATCGGCAATTACTTTACGATTTCACCTAAAGTTTTTCGATCTTATTTCGCCCGGTTTCATTCTAGCGCAATCACATTAAGCCCTTTGCCTTAGCACGCACGTAGTGGAGTAGCCGGTTAGCGACTTTGATCCTTTTTAAGCACGGGGTCTGGTACACGAGTGTGGTAACCCTACATTTTGTATCCGAATTGGAGGTTGTGGGGGATCGAGCCGTAGCACGCCCTACCGAGTTCAGAACCAGTACCTCTGAACCAACCCGCAATGGACTCCTTCTCATATTTCTCGTTTCTTATATGCGACCGTGTACTTTGGTGCAATTTCTTTTCATTTTGCATCGAGATATGAAGGATCATTATTGATTAGGCATCAAACGCTTATATTCATCGGCTCCCCACGTGGTTTGTGTTCAGACGGTGCTGACTGCTAGTATAAACTACTTGGGGTTACTTTCGAACTGAAACTAGAAGTGTACTCGTAATGGTAATCGGAGATGGAATCGCTTAAGTAGGAAGTCAAAGTTGTCAAGATTGTATTGGTCTTGTTTAATCGTTCTCGGTTTCCTATTTACGATTTCTTAGGTAAGTCGGGTAATGCGAATAATTAAAATTTTTCGGTTATGGCTAAATAAACGGGAAAGTTTGAAACTAAAGAAATGTCATAAAGATTTTTGCACGCTTCATTAACTTACTAAAGGGAAAATACAATGGAATTGAAAATACAACGAAATGGAAAAATGCGAAAAGGGAAAAATACGGAAATGAAAGGTACCTCTCCCACACTATATCAGACATTGTCCTCAATGTTGTGATATAAATGCGGTTAAAGTACAGTACAAACGACAAAAACTAAAAACAAACAGAAGAAAAACTAAAACTATGGCTGCTGAGGACCGCGGGGTCGGCTTCTGGTACGGGAGCGGCGTCTGGGAGGGGTCGCTTCAGGATCAGAACCGGTGCTGGTGGTCCCAGTGATGTCTATACGCAAGGCTGCTAACTCGCCAAAAATCGCGTCAAATCTCTCATTAGTAGCTGCCTGGTTCGCTGCAATAGTGCCGAGCAAAGCGTCGTACTGCTCCTTATGCCTTCGCTCCAGTGCGGCATTCATCTGGTTCTGCTGATGAATCGCACGGAGGACGTCCTCAAGTGTGATGTCCTGTGCAGGAGGCTGTCGGGTAGATGTCTCTGGTATATCCTGGACAGGCTCACCTGCATCCATAGCGTCTTGCATCTCATCCGCAGGGAGATCTGCCTGATCATGGATAGGAGCATGGTCTGCAGCATCAGGTAGAGCAAAGAGCCAGTTGGCTCGGCTGGATGGGTCGATGCGGTCGCGGGACGGCAGAGTGATATGGTGAAATATGGTGCCATGGACAACAGGGCTATACCTGCCATCCTCTCGCTGCGCAATCAGGTGAGCGGACCTGCAATAACTCTTGGTAAGGTATTCTGCGGCTAGATGAGGCTGATTAGCAATCGCGTCACCAAGCCCCAACTGAATGACGAGGGTGGTGACGATGCCGCCTATGAAGAACGGGGTGGAGCCTCTGTGTGCAATGGCCTGGATGTGGTAAAGCATGAAAGGGGCAGCATTGATCGGCTCGTCATTAAGAGCACAATGCAAGAATAGAAGCTCCTTAGAGTTGAGCTTATGGTTGCTCTCTCGAGCGAAGATGGTGTTGCAAATGACTCGGTGGAAGTAGCGGATGGCCGGATTATGAATGTGAGTGGCGTTGAGGCTTTGGAAGGCGGATGCACGGGTGTTTGTTAAGTCGTGCCAGAGAGTGAAAGCTTGTTCACTGAAATTATCGGGCACGCGACGGTGAGCTTCAGTTCCGTGATGGAAGCCTAACAACTCGGCGATCCTGTCTTGCGAGAGGTTGAATTCTTGGCCATGCAATCTGAATTTTGCAAAACCGGTGAGCTGACTCAAAGAACCGGTGCCGGTGATGTAACTGAATGAACTTAAGAACTCCAGTGTCAGAAGTTCGAAGGTTGGCTGAGGTTGACTGCAAAGGTCCCAGAGCCCGACTTTTTGGAGCAGGTTCGTAACACTGGCTAGCATTCCGAGTTCCCTTAAACACACAGTGTCAATGTAACGCGTAGGTTGCACACCGCGGCTTTGGAATCGGAGAAATCGTTCTCTCTGAGTTTCTCCAGCATCACCTTCTCTAAAAGTGATAGAATCCATTGCATGCAAGAGCTTAGAGTGAAGAATGAAGATTTTTGAAGTTTTTGTGAAAAATTGATAAAATGAGAGAAAAAATTGATTCGGGATAAATAATGGAGATTGAGAATGTAGTAGGTTGTGATAATGGGTGGTTAATGAGATTAAAAATGGTAAATGGGGGGTTACGGAGGTTAAGAAGAAGATGGGTAGTTTCTTAGGAAGTTATGGAGGAGAAGAAGAAGGGGCACGAAGAGAAACAGTTCTGTTTCTCACGATTTCTGGTATAAGGGTCGTCACGGTCGTGACAGGGGTACGACGGTCGTGACACTCAAAATGAGCGTGTCACGATCGTGAAGGGCAGTGACGACCGTGAGGCTTGCAAACTTGAAATAATTTCCAGAAAAACGTTTTCTCACTTGATTCACATAATTTATATCAATGTATTTTCCTCACTAACTCTCATATTAATTTATAAACACCACATAGTATAAATGTTCAACACAGTACTTCAATAACTTGCAAGGCATGAGAGATTTGTATATATAATGAATAAATGCAAGCATAAAAGTGCATAGAATGAAAAATACATGAATTGCTAAAAATGGAGAACATGACATAATAAATATTTCATCTTTAGAAACTCCGGTAATGTTTTCTTCTTTTCCAAAGAATGTGTGGGCTAGGAATTTATGGAAGTAACGGAGGGCAGGATTATGGATCTCATCATTATTCATGCCATTTGGTTCAGGGTGGTAGTTTCCGGTTAAAGTTCCCCAAAAGAAATCTAGCTCAATATCCATCAATTCTACCTGTGTGGTAGTAAAAGCAAATGGTCCACTAGGGAATCCTAACAAGTCAGCTAGTTCTTTATGGTTAAAGTCATATTCTATTCCAAACAGGCGGAAACTAATAAATCCTTTCCTAAATCCAAAACCGCGCTCAGGTAAGTAAATTAAGGAGCTAAGGAACTCAAGGGTGAGCTCGCGGTAGGTCACAAACTTATGTTGGATCAATGAATTCTCCCATCTGAGTCGGTTAAGCAAGTACATAATGCTATCATGTATTCCTAAGGTTTCCATAGTCCGATCATCCGGGTACAGGGTCAAATCCATTTGCCTCTGTGATAACTCTTCAAATTTCATTCTTTGGTTCCTACCTCTAAATTTGGTTTCCATATGGTTAATTGGTTGGTTAGCCATGGTAAGTGCAAATATGGAGGAAACAAATCAGGAGAAGAAGGAAAGTGGAAAAGACTTTTAGAAAATCTGTAAAAAGTGATTTAAGGTAAGAATAAGAAAATGAAATGCATAATGTAATGGCAATAATAGTAATATAAAATAAACTATAAAATGACAAAACAAATAGTAAAACAATAAATAATAAAAATGATAAAGAGAATAATTTAAATAATTTGATAAGTAAATGGGTTGCCTCCCACTAAGCGCTGTTTTTATCGTCTAAAGCCTGACGTAATGCTTAAGTTTAGATTAATCAGGGGAATTAGTGGACAACTCTAAAAGCTTTAGATTATTCGCATAATCTTTATTTTCAACTTTATGATAATGTTTTAAACGTTGTCCGTTTACTATGAATGGTTCACTATTCCTACCCTTAATTTCTATTGCTCCACTCGGGAATACTTTAATTATTTCAAAGGGTCCTGACCATCTAGATTTTAATTTTCCAGGAAAGAGCCTAAGTCTTGAATTAAAGAGGAGTACTACGTCTCCCACACTAAATTCTTTCCTAGATAGGCGTTTATCATGCCATCGCTTAGTTCTTTCTTTATATATCTTAGCATTCTCGTAAGCATCTAACCTTAATTCTTCTAATTCGTTAATGTCTAGGATTCGCTTTTCTCCTGCAGCATTATAGTTTATATTGATAGTTCTAATCGCCCAATAAGCTTTGTGTTCTAGTTCTACTGGTAGGTGACAAGATTTTCCATAAACGAGTTTGAAAGGTGTAGTACCTATGGGTGTCTTGTAAGCGGTCCTATAAGCCCATAAAGCTTCATTAAGTTTAGATGACCAATCTTTCCGAGATATGGCGACAGTCTTTTCTAAGATTTGTTTAATTTCTCTGTTTGAGACTTCGACTTGTCCACTTGTTTGTGGATGATATGGTGTAGCCACACGGTGTCTTACTCCATACTTAGATAGTAACTTGTCAAATATTTTTGAGATGAAGTGCGAGCCACCGTCACTTATGACGAGTCTAGGCACACCAAATCTGGGAAAGATTATATTTTTGAAAAGCTTTATTACTACTCGCGTATCGTTTGTAGGAGAAGCTATGGCTTCAATCCATTTCGAAACATAATCAACAGCTACGAGTATGTAATTATTACCGAAAGATGATGGGAATGGTCCCATGAAATCTATTCCCCAGACGTCAAAGATTTCTACTTCTAATATTCCTTTTTGAGGCATTTCATCTCTTCTTGAAATATTGCCAGTGCGTTGACACCGATCGCAATTTATAACAGCGATGTGGACATCCTTCCATAGATTAGGCCAGAATAAGCCGGCTTGCAAGATTTTTGCACAAGTTTTGGAAGTACTTGCATGTCCACCATAAGGAGATGAATGGCATTGAGCAATGACATCTTCTATTTCTTCTTCGGGAATACATCGGCGAAAGATTCCATCTGGTCCTCTTTTGAACAATAATGGTTCATCCCAATAGTAATGTTTCAGATTATGAAAGAATTTCTTTTTCTGCTGATAGGTTAGATCGGGTGGAAGAGCTCCCGCGGCTAGGTAGTTGACAATGTCAGCGTACCATGGCAGTCCTACAGTTGTCTGGATTGTTTCCACGGATTCTGGTTCATTTATATCTAACCGAGCTAGGTCGCTTCCTAATTGTGCTATCAGCTGTTCATACGGAAAATCATCGTTAATCGGCACTTGTTCAGGTTTAATACCTTCTATTCTAGATAAATGGTCCGCTACGACGTTTTCAGTACCTTTCTTATCTTTTATTTCTAGATCAAACTCTTGTAAAAGTAAAATCCATCTTAAGAGTCTTGGTTTAGCATCCTTTTTTGTTAATAGATATCGGATAGCAACATGGTCTGTGTAAATGATTATTTTCGCTCCAACAAGGTAAGAACGGAATTTGTCAAGCGCAAAGACAACTGCTAACAATTCTTTTTCTGTAGTGGCGTAGTTCATCTGGGCAGAATCTAAAGTTCTACTGGCATAGTAGATCGCATGAAGTTTCTTTTCCTTTCTCTGGCCTAGAACTGCGCCTACAGCATAGTCACTCGCATCGCACATGATTTCAAAAGGTAATCTCCAGTCAGGGGGTTGCATGATTGGTGCGGTGATGAGGGCTGTTTTTAGAGTTTCGAATGCTTTAAGACAATCTTCGTTGAATATGAACTCAGCGTCTTTCATTAATAAACCAGTAAGAGGTTTAGTGATTTTCGAGAAATCTTTGATGAATCGTCGGTAGAAACCGGCGTGTCCTAAAAAGCTTCGTATTTCTCGAACAGTTTTAGGGGGTTGAAGATCTTTTATGACTTCAATCTTAGCTTTATCAACTTCAATTCCCTTGTCTGATATTACATGACCTAATACGATTCCTTCGTTGACCATAAAGTGACATTTCTCCCAGTTAAGCACGAGGTTTACTTTTACACATCTTTCTAATACCATTTCTAAGTTTGATAAACATCCTTCAAAACTTTGCCCACATACAGAGAAGTCGTCCATGAACACTTCCATGATGTTGTCTATAAAATCTGCGAAGATTGACATCATACATCTTTGAAAGGTTGCAGGAGCGTTGCATAATCCAAAGGGCATTCGTCTATAGGCGAACGTTCCATAAGGGCATGTGAATGTAGTTTTCTCTTGATCATCTGGATGGATAGGGATTTGGAAAAATCCTGAGTAACCGTCAAGATAACAGAAGTGGGAATGCTTGGCTAATCGTTCTAACATTTGATCTATAAAAGGTAGTGGGAAGTGATCTTTTCGAGTGGCTTTGTTTAGTTTACGATAATCTATGCACACTCTATATCCCGTCACTACTCTTTGCGATATCGATTCGCCTTGAGCGTTCTTCACAACAGTGATACCTCCTTTCTTTGGCACTACATGTATTGGACTAACCCATTCGCTATCAGAGATTGGATAAATTATTCCGGCATCTAGTAATTTTTTAACTTCTTCTTTTACTACGGTGCTAAGGGTTGGGTTAATTCTTCTTTGAGATTCTCTGGAGGTTCTGCAATCTTCTTCTAGCAGAATACGATGCATACTGTAACACCCACTTTTCCCATTTTCAAAATTATATAAATTTTTCATTAAATCAGAGTTAATCAACTAAAGTGAGTCGCTACATCATCAATCAACCATCATTCTTTTATTCAAAAGTAAGCAGCGGAAATAAAGCTTTAATATCAAATTGCTCAAAAGCATTACAATTCATTCATAACAATGTTCCTTAACTCAATACTTAGTTATATAAAAGTTTATAAAAATCAAATGAAATATTATATTAAAAATCCCCGTTCCCGTTACATATCAGAGCTCCTAGGACACAGACATCAACATCAAAAGCGTTCCTCACGCACCTGAATTATCTGTACTTCCGAAGAAGCACAGACACAACAAAATAAACAATAGGGGTGAGAAATAGATTCATAATATAACGGCACATACGACATATATGAAGAAGTAATTCACCCCTAATCACACCAAACTATCAATCATATTATTCAATCAATCATATTATTCAATCAATCATAATATTCAATCAATCATAATGCAATGTGACTCTAATGCACAATGCAAATGCGGTACCGACTCATAATAACGGTTCATCAATAGAACCCCGAATGCATCGTTAACGTCTCCAACAAGACACGATCATCCCTGCAACCACGATTCTCAACGAATCCCGAATAATCACATCCACGACATGATTATTCCATCAAATGTATGCGCATGCAGACACAACAACGCATACCATATCACAATACACATGAACACATCATGCTTTACGATCATCATGATTTCATCAACCAACCATCAGTGCATCTTATTCACACACAAAGCATACACATATCTCATGTTATTCACAATCATAACAATCTACATTTCATATAATTCAATCATTATTATCATAATCTCTTAATATACCTAAGGGAGGAAGGAACTCCCAATTACCCTTCTATGTCCTATCACCAATTATAAACCCTTTTCTCCCCCTTACCTTAATCGATGGTCGCTTCGAATCTCCGATCGAATTTCCAATCCTTTGCCTATGTGGCCCTTTTTCCTCTCCTCTTTCATCCATAGAGATTAGAAATACGAACATGCTGCCATTGAGTTCATATCTTGACCAAAATTTAGCCTTCATCACCATCAATCCCGTAACCACTATTTGACCAATTTCCAGCATGAACTTCCAAACTTCAAATGCATTTTTCTCATTCAATACTAAACTTATTGACACGAAATTATATATCAATTCGAAGGGAATTTCGTAAGCTTTCCAAAAATCCAAGAATCGTTTTAATCAGAATTACGAGTAAAAAGTTATCACCTGTTTAGTAGAGGCTGTACCGTATGTGCGAAAATTAAGATATGAACATGAATCCTTCTTTCTCCTTCTTTTCTCCCAAGTTGTTTTCTCTCCTCTAAAACCCTTATTTTTCTCTAAGACTTTTTCCTCGTTTTCCCTAATTTCCACTATTCCCTTTTGACTCATTCTATTATTCCTTTTTATTAAAATAATAATAATCCAATAAAACAATTAATGGGCCTAAACACTGCACCCCTTTAATTGCTAATTCCGACGAAATCCAAGCCCAATAACCAACATGCTCCAATAATCAATACTACCAATGATAATATTATTTCTTCGATTTTCCGATTTAACAACTTAATTTACCATAACGTTGAAAATCAATTAATAATTCACGACTAATTATTTTCTCCCGACTTAATTAGATTATCCTCCAACATTTGACCAAATGGTCCAAGCATCTAAACAACTTATCCAACCATAAACGGGAGAATATTCCACATCAATTCCCACAACTTAAATCGACTCATTCAACTTAATTCAAACGAACTTAGCAATTTATCACAAACAACTCTGATAATTCAACATAAATCAACGCCAATAACGCGAATATAATTAATTAAATAATTAATTAATAAACAGAGCGTTACACATACAAACTGAAGGACATATTCCTTTGAGATCAGATATGTTATATCCTAATGCAGTTGGATATTTCTTCAAAACATCTAAAAGTTTCTTTGTTTCTATGGTTCCTAAACTGGAATTTATTATAACTGGTCTTTTACATTCAACGTCTAAGAATTCGTACCTTAGGTTATGAGGTAAAGTTTTTAATCCTAATGTAGGTTTATCTTTACTTGGCATGGGATCCGGTGTAAGTGCTAAACTTTCGCTTAGACTATCGTCCTGATATGGTTTACGCCAATTATCATCTTCGAAAATCGGAGGGATTTGAATTTTCATTATTTCAGAATAAGTGGTCTCTTTTAGTTCCATTTCTCTTACACATTCGTCAATTACGTCCAATAGATAGCATGTATCCTCTATAGCTGGTGATTGTAAGAATTGTGTTAAAATAAATTCAACTTTCTCTTCACCTACTTCAAAGGTTAGCTTTCCTCTTTTTACATCTATTATAGCTCCAGCAGTGGCTAAGAATGGTCTTCCTAGTATGATAGGTGTAGTGGAGTCCTCTGAGATGTCCATGATTATAAAGTCAGTATGGATATAGAATTGTCCTATACGTACTGAGACGTTTTCTAGTATGCCTACAGGATATTTAACAGAGCGATCGGCTAGTTGAACAGACATTTTAGTTGGTCTCAGGTCTCCCATGTCTAGCCTTTTGCAAATCGTTAAGGGCATAACACTGATACTGGCTCCTAAATGTAACACGGTGGGAGAACTGACTTTAGTTATGTTGCGGATAGCAAGAGTCGCCACCGACTTTTATTTTATCCAAAAGGAAAGGGTATAAAAGAACAGGAAAGACCTTAAGAGATATTTTTGGGTCCGGGGGGTAGGTTATGTAAAGGGAAGGTGTTAGCACCCTTTACATCCATGGTTATCCATGGGCTCTTAGTTACTTAGCTCACTTTTGAATTGTTTTTGAAAATGTGAAGTGTGTGAATACAAAATTTTCATATGAGTTAATAATGATCCATGTACGGATGCGTAAAAACTTGTGTTTGAAAATTTGTTTGAAATTTGTTAAGTGTTTGAAAATTTGAAATGAAGTGAGCAAGCAACTAGGAGGTACCTACCCTAAAGTTTAAGTCTTTTCTGTTCTTTATCCTTTAAGTGGTAAGACTATCCCTATTATTAAGGAATAGGTAGTCATTACCTTGGATGTGTGGGACAAGTAAGGGTCATCTGTTTAATGTAGGCAACTGTAGGGTGTATTAAGCACTTTTGGAGGGACTGTCATCTTTATTCGAAAGGGACAAGATCATTACGAAGGCAACATTCGAAAAGGGACTTGATCTTTTATTGTTAAGGGACTAGATGACTTTATTTTGAGGGACTTGCTTTATACACCCCACTTGACCATTATTCGTAGGCAACTTGAGGGATAACCTTAGAAAGTGAGACGGCGATTAAAATCGACTTACGTGTGTGAGTGTTTAATTTAATTATCTTATGATTAAGGTGATCTAATTTATTTTAAATAAAATACATATTTTTCACTCCCTAATTACTAACCATAGCAAAAATAATTAAATAATTATAAAATTTACATCCAGGAGCATTTACATAATAATTATAATAAAAATAAGCAAATTAAAAATAAATAGCAAAAATATAAAAGCAAAATATAAATAATAAGCAAAAATAAATAAATAAGCAGTAATAAATAAATAGGGGTTAGTAATAATAATAATTAAAAATAAGGTTAGTTAAAATAATAAAAAATTTAATAATATTAGTGAAATAATAATAAGCCAAAATTGGTAATAATAATAAAAATAATTGAACAAGGTTAATAATAAAAAATATAAAGTTAGGGAAATAATAATAATGAATTAGTGAACAAAATAAAATAGCAAATAAGAATTAGACATTATTAAGAAAATATAAACAATTTAATTTAAAATTATATGCAATTTATTAATTCTAAATATAAAAATTGTAATTATAATATTAGCATAAATTTAATTATTTTTAAACATATATATTAAAAATATAGTTTAGATTATAAACATAGCATATAAAATATATTTACATGTTATAAAAAATAGGTTATAATTAATTATATTTACAAGGTTTTATATTAAATATTATATTTACACAAATTAATTTTATTAAATAAACATGTACATGATAACTATGTTAAAAATTAAAAAATAAACAATTAAGTTTTTTAATAAGTATTTAGAAAAAAATAAATTAAAGTTTCTAAGATTGGGGTTTTATTTATAATTAGGGTTTATGGAATTAGTCTAATCCTAATTATCTAATTTATTTACAAGCATATATACATAATATGAATATATTTACAAAATAAAATAAAAAAACATTTTTATATTTGAGAAAATAAATTATAATATATTTTTTTAGAACACAAAGAAAATAGTATAAGGTTATTTAGAAATTAAGTTTTTTATAATAAACAAAATATAATTAATTAAGAAAATAGAAAAAAAGTGACAAAAAATTAGAACTTACCTTGGCTGGGTTTGAACCCAGGTTTCTATGCTTGCCAACACCAAAACACACCATCAGACCAACCATGCGTTGGTGATAATGAAATAAGTCCTGCTAGTTTTGTTCTTGATTTGCAAAATATCCTGGAAAAATAAAAGACGCAAAAGGCCTGGGGTGGGATTTGATCCCAGGACCTTTATACGTTCAAACACGCGCATCACCACCCGGCTGGAAGAGCCAATCCTGATGACAAACCACCAAATAATAATAATATATGATATTCAATATATAGATGAAACAAACAAAAAATAATTGCCATGACCAGGATTCGAACACAGGTCATGCTGCCAATACACATACGCCTCCTTCCACTGGGCCACTCATCAACCTGTACAAATTAAATATAAACAAATCTATATAATATAAAAGGAAATTTGAATCCCAGGGACGCGCGCCAAACTTCGTCTTCTTCATTCAAATTTCCTGCGAATTTCCTTTTGAATTTTCCTGCGAATATTGCTACGGGTTCTTCATCCCTGCGAATCACAAACTCAATCCAAACAACAAAATTTCACCAAATTGATTATATCATTGAATTGCTACTGAGTTTTGCAATTGTCCTATGTCTTTAAAATCAATTTATCATTAGGGAATCATGAAACCCTAAAGGGGGCCGTAAACCCTAATCATGGTGGATTCTTGTACCTGCAAGAAAAATCCAATTGAACCACCCAGAATCGTTCTAAGGTCTATTCTAAACATCATACAACAATCAAAAACAAGTTAAACATGGTAAATCAATGGATTCGAAAAAAATATGTTCAAGGTTAAAGTGAGTTCGGGTTAAGCAATAGGGTGCATATGGGATGCATATGGGTGATGATTTATGATCAGAAGGGTCCAAGGAAGCTTGCTATGTCTTCAAAATACCTTGTAGAGCTCTGGAAATCAGAAACCGAAAGTGAGATTTTGGAAGATTTTTTTGATTTTGTGAACTTACTTGTGGCTGCTGGAATTCGTGTCTGAGGCTAGGGTTATGATCAGCATATATAGGTGAATGATTCTAGGTTAAAAAATTGATGGATCATGTGGAAGAATTGATTTAAAAAGATTGGGAAAGATGGTGCTTTGAATTTCAAATATTGGCTCATGAAGACTTGCTATTTTTGTATCAATCACATGATTCCATTCCTCTTTGATTCTAATCACCAATTAAGACTTTCTAGAATCAATCACAAAAATAAATCTTCATTTTTAATATTTTATTTAAATTTAAAATGATTTTAAGTATAAAAAATCATAATAAATTAATTAAATAAAATAAAAATTATGAAAATATTATGGAAATTTCGTGCATGATGTTATTGTATGGGTTGGGTCATAATTTGGCCAGCCCATTTGGAGAAAATTGCTTTTAGGCCCTCATTTTCATCATAAACCATCACAAATTTTCCCAACTTTGCAAGGGCACATCTCCCTCAATTTTAAAGGTATGAGGGTGTTCTTGGACTTTTTGGAAAGCTTGAAGAGTCCTCTAAACAACCCCATTGGTTTCAGGTCCATATCATTTACCAATCTCAAGTTATGCCCTTTTGAAGTTGTTGACTTTTGAAATGACCTATAATGTCTTAGCTCATATCTTCCAAATGAAGCATTTTTGGGATTAACTTTCAACATCAAAGTTATAGAGAATTAAATTTCCTTCAAAATGAGCTTTGGATGGAGACTTGGTGATGAAGTATGTGAAAGTTATGGCTGGTCAAAGTTCAGTTGACTTTTACTGAGGAAACCCTAATTTAGAAACTCCTGATTATTGATGACCTGGAATCTCCTTGATGAATCATGATCAACCCTTGATCAAATGATGAATTTTACTTCATATACTTGATGTTGGCAAAAAATCATGAAGTTTGACTTTGGTTTGACCACAGTTGACCTCAGTTTGACTTTTTAACTGTACTGATTGATTTTGACTTATCTGATCATCTGACTGAGCAAACTTTTGAGAAAAGTATTGAAACTTGTCATGGGGGTTCTTATACACATATAAGATGTTATGAAGCTCACTTGAGGTATTGGAAGTCCATTTAGCCTGATTAAAGTCAAAACCCTAGTTTTGGATGCACTGCTTAGGAGGTGCATTGTCTGAGGGGATTGTCAACTCTTTTGACCAATTGTGAACTTTGTGAACCTTGTGAACCATCATAAAATGTCTTGTGAACCTCATGGGAGGTATTGTGAAGCTTGTGAACCTTGTGAACCTCATGAAGTGGCTTTGTAGACCTCATGAACCTCAGGGGAGCTTTGTAATCATTGTGAATCTTGTGAACCTTGTGAACCTTCAAGAAGTGACTTGTAGACTTCATGAACTTCATGAAAGGTCTTGAATGCATTGGGAAACTTGTGAACCTTGTGAATCTTCATAAAGTAACTTGTAGACTTCATGAACCTCATGAAAGGTTATATAAGCATTGAGAACTTGTGAACCTTGTGAACCTTCTTAGCACACAAAGTCTTGTATTGTGAGGGCAAATTTTGGGGTGCAACAGCTGCCCCTGTTCAATTTTCTGAAACCTGAGGGGTTAGATTGGTATATTTGCCAGTCGTAACCTGGAAGGTTGAAGGGGATTGAACACAAAAGCCCAAAAATATGCACTCACCAGTGCATAGAGTGATATTGATGGTTGGTTGAATATGATTGAGTGGGCTTAAAGATGCCACTAGGGGAAAGTTCTTCAGATATATTTCTTGGAAGATAAAGCAGTCCAAAATATGGAGGTATAATGAAAGCTGTCAGGAGTCTGGAGCAGTCCTGAGGTATTAATGATATGCTTTCAGGATACTGGAGTAATCCTGATGTAACAGCATGTCTTCATGAGGATAGAGCAATCAATAATGATAACCCTAAAGCAGTCTTGAAGTAATAATATGATTTCAGGAGGATAGAGCAAATAATGATAACTCTAAAGCAGTCTTGAAGTAATAATATGATTTCAGGAGGATAGAGCAATCAATAATGATAACTCTAAAGCAGTCTTGAAGTAATGATTTCAGGAGGATAGAGCCATCAATAATGATAACTCTAAAGCAGTCTTGAAGTAATGATTTCAGGAGGATAGAGCCATCAATAATGATAACTCTAAAGCAGTCTTGAAGTAATAATGCGATTTCAGGAGGATAGAGCAATCAATAATGATAACTCTAAAGCAGTCTTGAAGTAATAATGTGATTTCAGGAGGATAGAGCAATCAATAATGATAACTCTAAAGCAGTCTTGAAGTCATGAGAAGTTATCAGGAGGATAAAGTAACCCTGAGGTAACAATAAAGCAGTCCCAAAGTAATAAGAAGCTTATCAGGAGGATAAAGTAACCCTGAGGTTACGATAAAGCAGTCCCAAAGAAATAAGAAGCTTATCAGGATGATAAAGTAACCCTGAGGTGACAATAAAGCAGTCCTGAAGATCATAAGTTTGTCTGTTGGATAATTAACCTGAAACAAGGTAGCTTTTGTATAATAACATTAGTTTATGCTTTATGTATGCCTGTATGATATGATGCACTTAGGTAATGTACTATATGTCTATGGATATGTATGTTATGGTATGATATATATGATGTATGTATGATATGATACTGCCGGAAGTGTCTGGATATCTTCATATAACAACTGCTGGCCAGGGAAAATAAATCCCGATTCGTTGTTGAAGAATATATAACCCTCTGTCTGCTGGGGATAACAGGGTATAGATAACTTCCCGTATGCTGGGGATAGTAAGGTATATATAACCTTCGTCTTCGTTTGATGGTAGGGTAGGCATAACATCCCGTCTTCGTTCGTCGTACTCTTATTGGAAAGTAATTTCCCGAATATCCGTATGAGGATAAAAGAGATGGATATAAATTCCAGGGGAGATAAGACTTTATGAAGATGGATTCGTCCTACTGAGGGTTTGTAACTGTCCTGTAAAGGTGAACTGGCGAAGCTTCGTTGAAATCCTCCCCCCGTTCGTCCTTAGTAAATACTATTACTGCATTTTCATGCATTTCTGGTAAACATCAATCATATTAAGCATTCATGTATTTTTGGTAAACATTAATCATATTCAAAAGCATACATACATTCAAACACAACCAATGGACGTTTCGCTTATGTAAATAGGGTAAAAGTAAATCTGGATTCAAAAGATGGAATTTATTTATATCAAGAAGTGACCCATACACGGGTAAGTTTGTACAAGGAGACATAAACCCTAGTAAGAGGATTTTGCCATAAAGTTTTTACAAAACAAGGAAAATCAGCTATGTGGGAAATAATCCTATTGAGTTTCAATTCTACTATTGCCATTATCTTCAAGTATCTCATCTTCTGCTGTTGAGACGGAAATGATTGGATTGAGCTTTATCTGTTCGAACTTGAATAAGTAGTACAACTGGTTGCAGTTTCCTGGGTGATCCAAACGAGACATAGTCATACGCTTTTAATCCCTAACTTTTGCCTGGATTGCCCTTTCAGGTTTTCAATCCACCGGGATACCCTTTTTTGCCCAAGCCGCCTTTTCAGGTTTTCTACTTGCCGGGTGTACATATTTTATATATATATATCCCTAATTTTTGCCCAAACCCTTTTGGTTTGCCGGGATGCCCTTACTTTTTCCTAGGCCTGTCAACCTAGCGGGTCTCTTTTTATGCGTAGTTTTTTTAACTATGTCTGCGTTTACAGGCTGTGGGAAGTCTTCACCATCCATTGTAGTCAGTATCATGGCACCTCCTGAGAACACTGTCTTGACTACAAATGGTCCTTCATATGTTGGAGTCCATTTGCCCCTAGGATCACCCTGTGGTAATATGATACGCTTGATTACCAAGTCACCAGCCTGATATACCTTTGGCTTAACCTTCTTGTTAAAAGCTTTGATCATTCGTTTTTGGTACATCTGGCCATGACAAACTGCTGCTAGCCTCTTCTCATCAATCAAATTTATCTGGTCCAGTCGAGTCTGAATCCACTCATCTTCATCCAAGCCTGCATCCTTCATAATTCTCAAGGAGGGAATCTGAACTTCAATGGGCAGAACTGCTTCCATACCATAGACTAAGGAGAATGGGGTTGCCCCTGTTGAAGTACGTATTGTAGTACGATAACCATGAAGAGCAAACGGTAACATTTCATGCCAATCTTTGTAAGTAACAGTCATCTTCTGTACAATCTTCTTAATGTTCTTATTAGCAGCTTCAACTGCCCCATTCATCTTTGGACGATACAGAGAAGAGTTGTGATGCTTAATCTTGAACTGCGTGCAGAGATTAGTAATCATAGTGTTGTTCAGATTAGAGCCATTGTCAGTGATAATCCTTTCAGGGATGCCATACCTACATATAAGATTATTCTTAATGAACCGAGCCACAACATTCTTGGTAACAGATGCAAATGAAGCTGCCTCCACCCACTTCGTGAAGTAATCAATAGCAACCAGGATGAAACGATGCCCATTAGAAGCATTAGGCTTGATCTCACCAATCATATCAATGCCCCACATGGCAAAAGGCCAAGGAGCAGTCAACACATTTAAAGGTGATGGAGGTACATGGACTTTATCAGCATAAATTTGACATTTGTGACAAATTCTGGAGTGTTGATAGCAATCAGCTTCCATGGTAGACCAATAGTAACCTGCTCTCAAAATCTTTTTCGCCATGGTATGACCACTAGAATGAGTGCCAAAGGTCCCATCATGCATCTCTTCCATAATCTCAGTTGCTTCCTTCTTATCCACACAACGAAGCAAAGTTGAATCATGATTGCGTTTATACAGAATCCCATTACTCAAGAAGAACTTAGCAGCAAACCTTCTCAGAAACTTCCTATCTTTGACAGATGCCCCTTCAGGGAACTCCTGAGTTTCAAGATATCTTCTCACTTCATAGAACCAAGGCTTATCCTCTGCCCCTTCTGTATCAATCTCATTGCAGTATGCAGGTTTTTCAAATCTATCAATAGTAATCTTGGGAGCTTCATCATCCCAGCTAATCTCAAACATAGATGCCATGGTGGCCAAAGCATCTGCCAACTGATTTTCTCTCCGTGGAATGTGCTCAAAGGTAATCTCTTTAAAATGTGGGATCAAAGACAACACATGCTCTCTGTAAGGAATGAGGTTATCATGCTTGGTATCCCAATCTCCTTTGATCTGACTTATTACCAGGGCTGAATCTCCATACACATCAAGGAACTGAATCTTCATATCAATAGCAGCTTTAATACCCAGGATACATGCCTCATACTCATCCATATTATTGGTACAATAGAAACAAAGTCTGGCAGTAATCGGGGTATGACAACCTTCAGGGGAACTAATCACAACACCAACACCATTACCAAGTGCATTGGAAGCACCATCAAAAACCATAGTCCATCGGGATCCTTGTTCAGGTCCGTCATATTGTCCAGGTTCTTTGGTAATAATCATAATGTCTTCATCAGGAAATTCAAAATTCATTGATTGATAATCATCCACTGCTTGATGAGCCAAATGATCAGCAACAACACTTCCTTTAATGGCCTTCTGAGTAGTATACTGTATATCATATTCTGTCAAGATCATTTGCCATCTTGCAATTCTTCCGGAGAGAGCAGGTTTCTCAAATATATACTTGATTGGATCCATCTTAGAAATCAATAAGGTAGTATGGGTCAACATATACTGTCTTAGTCGGCGAGCAGCCCATGCCAAAGCACAGCAAGTTTTCTCGAGCAGTGAGTATCTTGTTTCACAGTCGGTAAACTTTTTGCTAAGGTAGTATATTGCCTGCTCTTTTCGACCAGACTCATCATGTTGCCCCAACACACACCCCATTGAGTTGTCTAACACTGTTAAATACATAATCAAGGGTCTTCCATCAACTGGTGGCATCAAAATTGGAGGTTCTAGCAGATATCTCTTGATTTCATCAAAGGCAGTCTGGCATTCATCATTCCATTCCATCACCTGATCTTTCTTCAACAACTTGAAAATTGGTTCACAGATGGTAGTTAATTGGGAGATAAATCTTGCAATGTAGTTCAATCGTCCCAAGAAACCTCTAACCTCCTTTTCAGTACGGGGAGCTGGCATCTCTCGTATAGCTTTCACTTTTGCAGGATCTACTTCAATACCTTTTCCACTGACAATGAAACCCAGGAGCTTTCCAGATCTAACTCCAAAAGTACACTTGTTTGGGTTCAATCTCAACTTGTATTTCTTCAACCTCTCAAACAACTTGTGCAGATGATCAAGATGTTGTTCTTCATTCTGAGACCTGGCTATCATATCATCCACATATACCTCTATCTCATGATGAATCATATCATGAAACAAAGCCACCATAGCACGCTGATATGTTGCCCCTGCATTCTTCAAACCAAACGGCATCACCTTATAGCAAAAGGTGCCCCACTGTGTCACAAATGTTGTCTTCTCCATATCTTCAGGTGCCATCTTGATCTGATTGTAACCAGAGAAACCATCCATAAAAGAGAATACTTTATGCTGAGCAGTGTTGTCTACCAGAATATCAATATGAGGAAGTGGAAAATCATCTTTGGGGCTATCCTTGTTCAAATCTCTGTAGTCCACGCACATACGTACCTTACCATCTTTCTTTGGAACCGGTACCACATTTGCAACCCACTGAGGATAAGAAGTCACTGCTAAGAACCCTGCATTGAACTGTTTCATTACCTCTGCCTTGATCTTTTCTGACATCTCAGGACGCATACGACGAACCTTCTGCTTCTTTGGACGACAATCTTCTTTCACTGGCAAACGGTGAACCACAATGTCTGTATCCAACCCTGGCATATCTTCATAAGACCAAGCAAAGATCTCCACATAGTCACGTAACATCTGAATCAACCTGCACTTGACACTGTCCTCTAAATCAACCCCTATCTTGACCTCTTTCCTGTTTTCTTCAGTTCCCAGATTCACAACTTCGACTGGCTCTTCATGTGGCTGTATAGCTTTCTCTTCTTGTTGTAACAACCTAGCAAGCTCTACAGGTATTTCACAATCGTCCTCATTTCCGTCTTCAGTTTGATAGATCGGATTCTCGAAATTATAATTGGCAATAGTAGAACTATTATCAACAGGATCCAGAGTGGATGAGGATCTGCATTTTAGTGATGTGGGTGTGTGTAAGAACACATAGCTGATAAAGCAAAGATAAAAGAAAAGAAAGACGAGGAACACAATATTTACGAAAACGAAACGTCCACTGATTTTATTGAATGAAGTATGCAAATGAAATGACAGCCCGTAACAAGCACACCATTGTGCCCCGGGTAAGGCACATGGCTTGAAAGTTTTAATTGTTCAAGAAATTACAAATTTAAAACATAACACAGTAATAGTATTTACTCCTGACTAAAGGAGATAGGGATAACATCTTCAGCTTTCCAATTATTGAGTCCAGCACCCACAGTAGGAAAAATCCATGCATCCAAGTTGTAGTCTTCATCATAGTCTCCCACAGCATTAATCTGGTCCTTCACAACCCCTTGATTAGTGACACGGGCAGCACGAGCACGACGAACAGCCTTCTGGGACTCTGCAGTGAAACCCAAACCAAACTTGTCAGACTTGTATGGAATATCAGGAAGCTGACCCCAAATAGTACAACCACCTTCATCCACCACAGCTCTAGCATCATTGAGGGAGGCCATGGCCATTGTTGGAGGCTTTCTGGTGACCACAGGAACTTTCTTCACAGCAGGAGGAGCTACATAATCATTAACAACCCAGGGAACCACTTCAAATGTCTGACACGGAGTTTCAATGTATTCACCTTCCATTTCCAGATACTTGAAGGTATTCACATGACTGACAAAGTATTCTTCTTCTCCGTAGACGGTAACAACCCTTCCATCCACCGGATATCTCAACTTTTGGTGCAATGTAGAAGTTACAGCACCTGCCCCATGAATCCAGGGACGACCAAGCAGACAAGAGTACGAAGGACGAATATCCATCACATAAAATGTAGCAGTAAACATCTGGGAACCAACTTGGATTGGAAGATCAATTTCCCCATGCACTACTCTTCTAGAACCATCAAAAGCCTTTACCACAATATTACTGGGCTTCAGCACAACATCTTCAGGACTTAGCTTATTCAGGACTTCCTTAGGCAACTCATTCAAAGAGGAACCATTGTCTATCAGCACATGAGACAGGGTAGTGCCCCTGCATTCAATTGAAATATGCAAGGCCCTGTTATGATCCCTCTTGGCAGGGGTCAAATCAGCATCAGAAAATCCTAACCCATTGTCGTAGGTCAGGTGGGCAACACAGTTTTCAAATTGGTCAACAGAAATTGCACTGGGTACATGAGCCATCTTCAGAAACTTGATCAATGACTTGGCATGAGCCTCAGAACATAATAACAGGGAGAGCATAGAAATCTTCGAGGGAGTATGCCCCAATTGATCAACAATGTCATAATCACTCTTGCGAATGATTTTCAATACTTCTTCCATCTGCTTAGAGAGATCATCAGCAACTGGCACATCAATAGATACAGGCTCAATAACAGGACCTTTGCCCCGAGCATCAGTGGTGGAAGTAGCAGCAGGAGTAACTGCACTCTTGGAAGCAACTGGAGGAGAGAAGACTCTTCCACTACGAGTGATCTTGCTAGATCCAGCAATATTATCAATGTCAACAGGCACATCAGGTAAAGGCTCTTGCTTAACACCATGGATGTAAACATCAGACCCATAGTGCCAAGGCACAGCTTTGTCAGATGTATAAGGAATAGGACCAGGAGCGGTAATGATCAGAGGAGCCACTCTGGCTTCAGCAACAACTTTCACGGGACCTTCAGCAGTAATCTTGATTGGGCCCTGATGAGTGATTTTAATGGGACCCTTTGAAGTGATTCTTACCGGTACTTTGTCAACCATATCAACCTCTTCAATCTTCCTACCCCTGGTCAGATGATCCACCATACTTTCTACAGACGCTGGTCTTCTTTCAAACACTATAGTATACTTATCCATGAGACGTTGAATTCCATCTCTCAAAATGAAGCAACTATCCGGCTTATAGGTACAATACAGACAATCTTCACGACAACCTGGAAAGATCCCAGCTTGTACTAACCTCTTTTTGATAACAGACAATGGTGTGCTCAACTCCATAACTGAATAGACATGCAGATCTTCATCAATGGCATTGACAGTCTTCTCGTGATTTGGCATTGGAGCTGTAATCACATTTGGTGTACCTGGTGGATCAAACTCAATCTCTCCAGCATCAATCATATCTTGAATTTTGTTCTTCAAGACCCAGCAGTTATTAGTATCATGTCCTGGACAGTTTGAATGATATGCACATCGTGCATTGGGATTGTACTTGGGAGAGGTAACATTGGGATTCTGAGGAGCCTCCCTCAGGGTAATAAGTTCAGCCTTCAACAAGTGTTGCAATGCCTGAGCCATTGACATGTTGATCTTCGTGAACTGTCTTCTAGCCCTCTGTTGGTTGCCCTGAGGCTGCTCTGTTGTTGCAGGAGTTGGATTTGAAATATGAACTGCACTAACAGACTGATGCCTTCTATTACGATCAGGTTGACCATAAACAGCATTGGATTCCTTTTTCCCAGTGGGAGGCTTTTTTGCAGCACCTGATGAAGAAGTGCCCACTTGGATCTTACCACTCTTGATACCATTCTCTACCCGCTCTCCTGTCATAATCAACTCAGTGAAGCCAGATGATGAGCTTCCAATGAGATGACTGTAAAACGGACCATTCAGCGTACACATGAACATATCAACTAATTCCCTGTCAGTTAAAGGGGGTTGAACTCTTCCAGCTAAATCTCTCCATTTCTGAGCATACTCCTTAAAACTTTCTTTGGCACCCATAGACATGCTCTGAAGCTGCGTGCGAGTGGGGGCTAAGTCAGCATTGTATTGATACTGCTTATAGAAAGCTTCAGCAAGATCATTCCAGTCTCTGATGTTGACACTCTCCAACTGATAATACCACTCCAACTGAGCTCCAGATAAACTCTCTTGAAAGAAATGGATCCACAACTTTTTATCAGCAGTGTGGGGTTGAATCCTTCTGACATATGACCTCAGATGCAGTTTGGGACAAGAGACCCCATCATAAACAACAAAGGTAGGATCTTGAAACCCACGGGTATGACCACCCCAGATATCAAGCTCAAATCCTCAAAATCCAGCCCAGATGACTTCTGCAACTCCATAGCATCCATCCTATCCACCAGCATCTTGAATTTGTCTTCATTAGGCTCATAGTAGTAGTTAGCCTCAGAATCAGAGTCCCCCATTGAATGGTGGAGACTGCCTACCTCTTGCTCAGATTCTTCAGATTCATAGTCTTCAGCTGGTTCCTTGGTCTTGGCAAGACCTTTGAACCTTCTTCCCATGTTGATCAACCCAGCAGACCTTCTAGTCTTCTTAGTCTTCTTGGCCAGCAGTGCCTTCAATTCATCCTGCCCCTTGGATAGGTTCAGGATCAGCTCTTGGAACTGTGCATTCTGTGCCTGGAGATCCTTAACTGATTGTTCAAGAGCCATTGCTGAAATAAACAGCGAGAAGATGAGAAACCTGTGCACAAATATAAACCTGTGATGCAATGAAATGATATGGGAATGCATATGCAATGTTTTCAAAGACCGCAGGATTTAAATTTGCTTAGACAAACACGAAAGTAAACTTTTATTAGTAATAACTTTGTTTTGCCTTTTAGGCTTACAAAAAATGAAAATGAAATAAGTACAAAAGATGGGGTTTTAAGTCTCCCATGGACGTTTCCTCTTTGTGTTGAGGTATGAGTTGAGGTTTCGTTCCTCGTGAAGTTGCTTTGTTAGCTCTAGGATTCTTGTTTGGCTTGCTTTGTAATGAGCCTCGAAAGTATCCCTTTGCTCCTTCAGTTGGATCCATGATCTCTGCAAGTCTTCCTTATCAGTAGGCATGTCTGGGTGAAGGATGGTATAAGCTGTGTCTCCTTCCGCGACAGGTTCCATGGTAACTGGTAGGATGGCAGGATATGGCATCATGAGTGTCTGAGCCCGAGATCGTACCCATCTGAGATAAGCCTCCATAGGAATAGTGTACTTAGGCTCCAGTGTCTTGCTGTCAACCTTGTTTACCTTTCCCCAAGCTCGTATGAATCTCTGACGGTAACCCTGAAGATCGTTGTCGTAATCAAACACAATGCCCTGAATCAACATGTCATGTGGACCATCGCTCCGGGCGTAACCAAACTGTCGTAAAGCTAGAGAGGGGTTGTAGGTGATGCCTCCTCTTATGCCTAGAAGTGGCACATTAGGAAACTCCCCACAACGGTCAATGATAGTGACATTCTCCATAGATCTGGAGCACCAATGAATGTCTGAGTGAGAAAGTGACATAATCCTCTTGGACCATCTGAACCCTTGCTCATTCTTTATTACTGATCGAGGAAGGTGAGAAATAAACCACCTAGAAAGTAAAGGTATGCAGCACATCAAAGTTCCTCTTGCCCTTGTAGTACGGGTGTGAAGAGAATGCAGGATGTCTCCAAGCAATGTAGGCACTGGATTGTGACTCAGGAAAATGTTGATCGCATGAACATCTATGAACTGATCTGGATTGGGGAACAATACTAAGCCATATATCAGCAAGGCTAAGATCTCCTCAAAAGCATCATAGCTCATGGCCTTCAAGAACAACTGAGCCTTCTCTATCAACACCTTGGCAAGAATACCCTTGACTCCACTTCTCGTCTCTAGAACAATGTCAGACTTCTTCAGATGTAGAGCTGCAGCAATAACTTCCGGTTTAAGCTCCTTCTCCAAGCCTGTGAAGGGTCTTTGATCAAGAACAGGTATGCCCAGAAGTTTAGAGAACTCCTCCATGGTTGGAACCAGCTGATAGTCAGGGAATGTGAAACAGTGGTGCTTAGGGTCAAAGAACTGAAACAAGACACTCATCATGTCTTCATTGAACCCTGAAGTGACTAGATCCAATAGGTGACCATGTCTCTTGATGAACTGGGAATGACCAGACACCTGAGAAACCAACTCTTTAAGCTTGGGAGGTATCCCCACAAAGTTGATCCTGATGGTGTTTCTACGAGCAGAAGCCATGACCTGCAACAAAGAACAAAGATAAATCCTTTGGTCCTTGAAATGGTTAGTGAAAATGCTATGCTTATGATGCATGATGATGTCATGATGTTATGATCAATCACAAACATGTGGCACACACAAACAAGTCACACAATAGCCCTAGGTTTGAAGGCTTGCATGAGGTTCAATGGTAAGTACCCTCCCCTGAAGTTAGATGGTTCATCCTGTCCTACAAAAGTAACCAGGTTCTAAGGGATCTCAATATCATTGATCCTTCACAAGGGTGGTTGTTCAGAAGGCAACTTACTTGCCAACCAAAACCCTCCAAGTTTAAGATCTCAATGAGTGTAGTATCGAGTGTCAACCAACTTCAGTCTGCACCAAAGCCGGTTACCTCACTACTTTCTAAAGGCCAAGATGAGATAACTAGGGTTCTAAAAGTTAGTTAGTGCATTGACAACATATGGAAGCCTCATATTATCCTCAACTTGACTTAAGGAACATAAGCACCAACCAAGAAGTCGCACTAACTATGGCCACCAGATCAACCGTATCGATATACGTCGTACAGTTTCCTTGGTCTATTGCCATTTACCTAAGGTACACTAGATCCGGGTTAGGACCTTTCACACATAAGAGCACCCCAACAATATAATAAAGCAAACAAGGCAAACAATTTAAAGTGATCTAATTCCTAAGGGTACCCCTCTTAAATAGATCCCCAGCAGAGTCGCCAGTTCTGTAACACGGTGGGAGAACTGACTTTAGTTATGTTGCGGATAGCAAGAGTCGCCACCGACTTTTATTTTATCCAAAAGGAAAGGGTATAAAAGAACAGGAAAGACCTTAAGAGATATTTTTGGGTCCGGGGGGTAGGTTATGTAAAGGGAAGGTGTTAGCACCCTTTACATCCATGGTTATCCATGGGCTCTTAGTTACTTAGCTCACTTTTGAATTGTTTTTGAAAATGTGAAGTGTGTGAATAAAAAATTTTCATATGAGTTAATAATGATCCATGTACGGATGCGTAAAAACTTGTGTTTGAAAATTTGTTTGAAATTTGTTAAGTGTTTGAAAATTTGAAATGAAGTGAGCAAGCAACTAGGAGGTACCTACCCTAAAGTTTAAGTCTTTTCTGTTCTTTATCCTTTAAGTGGTAAGACTATCCCTATTATTAAGGAATAGGTAGTCATTACCTTGGATGTGTGGGACAAGTAAGGGTCATCTGTTTAATGTAGGCAACTGTAGGGTGTATTAAGCACTTTTGGAGGGACTGTCATCTTTATTCGAAAGGGACAAGATCATTACGAAGGCAACATTCGAAAAGGGACTTGATCTTTTATTGTTAAGGGACTAGATGACTTTATTTTGAGGGACTTGCTTTATACACCCCACTTGACCATTATTCGTAGGCAACTTGAGGGATAACCTTAGAAAGTGAGACGGCGATTAAAATCGACTTACGTGTGTGAGTGTTTAATTTAATTATCTTATGATTAAGGTGATCTAATTTATTTTAAATAAAATACATATTTTTCACTCCCTAATTACTAACCATAGCAAAAATAATTAAATAATTATAAAATTTACATCCAGGAGCATTTACATAATAATTATAATAAAAATAAGCAAATTAAAAATAAATAGCAAAAATATAAAAGCAAAATATAAATAATAAGCAAAAATAAATAAATAAGCAGTAATAAATAAATAGGGGTTAGTAATAATAATAATTAAAAATAAGGTTAGTTAAAATAATAAAAAATTTAATAATATTAGTGAAATAATAATAAGCCAAAATTGGTAATAATAATAATAAAAATAATTGAACAAGGTTAATAATAAAAAATATAAAGTTAGGGAAATAATAATAATGAATTAGTGAACAAAATAAAATAGCAAATAAGAATTAGAATTATTAAGAAAATATAAACAATTTAATTTAAAATTATATGCAATTTATTAATTCTAAATATAAAAATTGTAATTATAATATTAGCATAAATTTAATTATTTTTAAACATATATATTAAAAATATAGTTTAGATTATAAACATAGCATATAAAATATATTTACATGTTATAAAAAATAGGTTATAATTAATTATATTTACAAGGTTTTATATTAAATATTATATTTACACAAATTAATTTTATTAAATAAACATGTACATGATAACTATGTTAAAAATTAAAAAATAAACAATTAAGTTTTTTAATAAGTATTTAGAAAAAAATAAATTAAAGTTTCTAAGATTGGGGTTTTATTTATAATTAGGGTTTATGGAATTAGTCTAATCCTAATTATCTAATTTATTTACAAGCATATATACATAATATGAATATATTTACAAAATAAAATAAAAAAACATTTTTATATTTGAGAAAATAAATTATAATATATTTTTTTAGAACACAAAGAAAATAGTATAAGGTTATTTAGAAATTAAGTTTTTTATAATAAACAAAATATAATTAATTAAGAAAATAGAAAAAAAGTGACAAAAAATTAGAACTTACCTTGGCTGGGTTTGAACCCAGGTTTCTATGCTTGCCAGCACCAAAACACACCATCAGACCAACCATGCGTTGGTGATAATGAAATAAGTCCTGCTAGTTTTGTTCTTGATTTGCAAAATATCCTGGAAAAATAAAAGACGCAAAAGGCCTGGGGTGGGATTTGATCCCAGGACCTTTATACGTTCAAACACGCGCATCACCACCCGGCTGGAAGAGCCAATCCTGATGACAAACCACCAAATAATAATAATATATGATATTCAATATATAGATGAAACAAACCAAAAATAATTGCCATGACCAGGATTCGAACACAGGTCATGCTGCCAATACACATACGCCTCCTTCCACTGGGCCACTCATCAACCTGTACAAATTAAATATAAACAAATCTATATAATATAAAAGGAAATTTGAATCCCAGGGACGCGCGCCAAACTTCGTCTTCTTCATTCAAATTTCCTGCGAATTTCCTTTTGAATTTTCCTGCGAATATTGCTACGGGTTCTTCATCCCTGCGAATCACAAACTCAATCCAAACAACAAAATTTCACCAAATTGATTATATCATTGAATTGCTACTGAGTTTTGCAATTGTCCTATGTCTTTAAAATCCATTTATCATTAGGGAATCATGAAACCCTAAAGGGGGCCGTAAACCCTAATCATGGTGGATTCTTGTACCTGCAAGAAAAATCCAATTGAACCACCCAGAATCGTTCTAAGGTCTATTCTAAACATCATACAACAATCAAAAACAAGTTAAACATGGTAAATCAATGGATTCGAAAAAAATATGTTCAAGGTTAAAGTGAGTTCGGGTTAAGCAATAGGGTGCATATGGGATGCATATGGGTGATGATTTATGATCAGAAGGGTCCAAGGAAGCTTGCTATGTCTTCAAAATACCTTGTAGAGCTCTGGAAATCAGAAACCGAAAGTGAGCTTTTGGAAGATTTTTTTTGATTTTGTGAACTTACTTGTGGCTGCTGGAATTCGTGTCTGAGGCTAGGGTTATGATCAGCATATATAGGTGAATGATTCTAGGTTAAAAAATTGATGGATCATGTGGAAGAATTGATTTAAAAAGATTGGGAAAGATGGTGCTTTGAATTTCAAATATTGGCTCATGAAGACTTGCTATTTTTGTATCAATCACATGATTCCATTCCTCTTTGATTCTAATCACCAATTAAGACTTTCTAGAATCAATCACAAAAATAAATCTTCATTTTTAATATTTTATTTAAATTTAAAATGATTTTAAGTATAAAAAATCATAATAAATTAATTAAATAAAATAAAAATTATGAAAATATTATGGAAATTTCGTGCATGATGTTATTGTATGGGTTGGGTCATAATTTGGCCAGCCCATTTGGAGAAAATTGCTTTTAGGCCCTCATTTTCATCATAAACCATCACAAATTTTCCCAACTTTGCAAGGGCACATCTCCCTCAATTTTAAAGGTATGAGGGTGTTCTTGGACTTTTTGGAAATCTTGAATAGTCCTCTAAACAACCCCATTGGTTTCAGGTCCATATCATTTACCAATCTCAAGTTATGCCCTTTTGAAGTTGTTGACTTTTTGTTGACTTTTGAAATGACCTATAATGTCTTAGCTCATATCTTCCAAATGAAGCATTTTTGGGCTTAACTTTCAACATAAAAGTTATAGAGAATTCAATTTCCTTCAAAATGAGCTTTGGATGGAGACTTGGTGATGAAGTATGTGAAAGTTATGGCTGGTCAAAGTTCAGTTGACTTTTACTAAGGAAACCCTAATTTAGAAACTCCTGATTATTGATGACCTGGAATCTCCTTGATGAATCATGATCAACCCTTGATCAAATGATGAATTTTACTTCATATACTTGATGTTGACAAAAAATCATGAAGTTTGACTTTGGTTTGACCACAGTTGACCTCAGTTTGACTTTTTAACTGTACTGATTGATTTTGACTTATCTGATCATCTGACTGAGCAAACTTTTGAGAAAAGTATTGAAACTTGTCATGGGGGTTCTTATACACATATAAGATGTTATGAAGCTCACTTGAGGTATTGGAAGTCCATTTATCCTGATTAAAGTCAAAACCCTAGTTTTGGATGCACTGCTTAGGAGGTGCATTGTCTGAGGGGATTGTCAACTCTTTTGACCAATTGTGAACTTTGTGAACCTTGTGAACCATCATAAAATGTCTTGTGAACCTCATGGGAGGTATTGTGAAGCTTGTGAACCTTGTGAACCTCATGAAGTGGCTTTGTAGACCTCATGAACCTCAGGGGAGCTTTGTAATCATTGTGAATCTTGTGAACCTTGTGAACCTTCAAGAAGTGACTTGTAGACTTCATGAACTTCATGAAAGGTCTTGAATGCATTGGGAAACTTGTGAACCTTGTGAATCTTCATAAAGTAACTTGTAGACTTCATGAACCTCATGAAAGGTTATATAAGCATTGAGAACTTGTGAACCTTGTGAACCTTCTTAGCACACAAAGTCTTGTATTGTGAGGGCAAATTTTGGGGTGCAACACTAAATCGCATAGAGCTTTGTCTATGACGAATTTTCCTATTACACAGGGTATAGAGAAACTTCCTGGATCTTTTAGCTTAGGAGGCATTTTATTCTGAATTATAGCGCTACACTCGGCAGTAAGTGTAACTGTTCCGTTATCCTCTATCTTTTTCTTATTGGATAAGATTTCTTTTAAAAACTTAGCATACGAGGGTATTTGAGTGATTGCTTCTGTAAACGGAATAGTAATATTCAACTGTTTCAGAAGTTCAACAAATTTCTTAAATTGACCCGTCGTCTTGGAATTTATTAATCTTTGAGGGTACGGAATTGGTGGTTTATAGGGTGGTGGAGGCACATAAGGTTGTTCTTTCTCCACTACCTTTTGATTTTCAGCTTCCTTTTCTTCTGGATCATTCACCACTTCAGTCGGTTTATCCGGTTGTTGGTACATGGCTGGATTGTCAAGTCTTGGATCGGTAGGTCCGTCAAGTTCCTTGCCACTTCTTAATATCACAGCGTTAGCATGTCCTTTCGGATTAGGTTGAGGTTGTCCAGGGAACACTCCAGCTGGTGCAGCAGTAGGTGCTTGTTGTTGAGCTACTTGTGAAATCTGGGTTTCTAGCATTTTGTTATGTGTAGCTAATGCATCTACTTTGCTCACTAATTGTTTAATCTGCTCATTAGTGTGAATGTTTTGGTTTAAAAAGTCCTTGTTTGTCTGAGATTGGTTAGCTATAAAGTTCTCCATCATCAACTCAAGGTTCGATTTTCTAGGGATACTAGGAGCAGTCTTTTGATATCCTGGTGATGTAGCTGGTGCTTGACCTGGCGCGTATAAAGCGTTGTTATTCTTATAGGAGAAGTTCGGATGATTCTTCCAACCTGGGTTATATGTGTTTGAGTAAGGGTTTCCTTGAGCATAATTCACTTGATCCGTGGGAGTTCCTGTCAATAGTTGACAATCAGAAACTTCGTGTCCTGAAACTCCACATAAATCACAGTTAGGTGTTACTGCAGCCACGTTGGCTGTTGGTGTTATGGCCAAGTTGTCGATCTTTTGGCTTAGTTGGTCAAACTTTGCATTGACTTGGTCCATACTACTTACTTCGTACATACCTCCCTTTGTTGGTTTCTCAGTTGCGACTCTCTCGCTTCCCCAAAGGTAATGATTTTGAGCCATACTTTCGATAAGTGCATAGGCATCATTATATTCTTTATCCATCAGTGCACCGCCCGCGGCAGCGTCAATTGTCATTCTTGTATTATACAAGAGTCCATTATAGAAGGTATGGATGACCATCCATTCTATTAATCCATGATGTGGACAAAGTCTCAACAGATATTTATAGCGTTCCCAAGCTTCGAATAATGATTCACTTTCTCTTTGCTTAAATCCGTTGATCTGAGCTCTCAGCATAGCTGTCTTGCTAGGTGGAAAATATTTGTTCAAGAAAACTCTCTTAAGCTCCTCCCACGTAGTTACTGAGTTCGAAGGCAGAGATTGAAGCCAAGCTCTTGCTCTGTCTCGAAGCGAAAAAGGAAATAAACGTAGTCTAATAGCTTCTTGGGTAACTCCATTGGCTTTTACAGTATCTGCATATTGCACAAAGATCGAAAGATGAAGATTTGGATCCTCGGTAGGATTTCCGGCGAATTGATTTTGTTGCACGGCTGATATCAATGAAGGTTTTAGTTCGAAATCGTTTCGGTTGATAGCCGGTGCTGCAATGCTTGAATGCGGTTCAGCTTGCGAAGGACTGGCGTAATACTTGAGTGGATGAGTTTGTTCTTCAACCATCTCTGCGTCCTTTGATGTTACGACTGGTTTAGGCGGATCTAATTGAAGATCTGGAATACTGTAACTTTTTTCGTAATCGAATATACGTCTTCTTACGTGTAAGAAACGTTCCGATTCAGGGATTAGAGGTTGCAAGTCTTCGCTTTTAGAGCGAGTACTTGGCATACACTCGGAAATTAAATTAAATAAATAGTTGATACCTTAGTCTAGACAATGCTACCTAAGTGCACTAGTAACTAAATTAAGGAATCCCCGGCAACGGCGCCAAAAACTTGATGGGCTAAAGACGTGTCTACTTATGCGTCTAGCGGTATCTTACTGCAAGTGCACAGCCTATCGAAGTAATATTTAAGATTATCGATCCACAGGGATTCTATGGTTACTTAGTGCTAGGTGAACTTTCTAGTTTAGCTAAGGCGAATGGTTGTCACGATTTTTTGTTGGTTTTTAAGACTATTAAAGGCGGAGTAAAATTTAAGTTTTTAATTAAGTAATTCTAAGGCGGTCGGTATGTAATTATATTAACTTAGGTGGGTCAATCTAACCTAGGCTTATTTAAGATGTTCACTTAATCTATTCGGTAGAGATTACTAGTTTAAATACCCTCAACTCACACTCTCGTGGTCTTATATCAGATCTTATCCCTAAAGCCCTATGCCTGCTCTCGCTAGCCCATAAGTGTTTAGAGGTAATTTTTGGAACCTAAGTAATTCTAATTTATCTTAAAGCGCTCTCGCTGTGTTTAATTTAAATGCCTAACTTTAGCTATCTGGTTAAAATCTCACACTCTCGTGGTCTTGACCTAACCTAATACTCTTTTCTTACTCTCGTAACAAAAAGGTCTTTTTACTTAAAAAGTGTCAGCCAGAATGTTAAGTGATTGACTATTTTTAGCCTATGGTTATATTTTACCGGTTAAGTTTGTTCTAACTACATACCGCCCTAAGGTATTTAGCTACTCATCGATGTTGAACCAGACAGAGACAGAAAATTAAACAAATAAATATTCATGGCAGGAAGATAAATAAACATCATAAATAATTAAATTGCAATATAAATAAAACCTGGTTAACAATATCAGAGCAGACTCCTTCTTCCACAGATCGGAAAGCTCGGAGTTGGCGAAATCAAAAATAAACGAATGCTGAAGGCTTAGAAAAAAATTAAATAACGTATAACAATTTCCTGATGTTGGAAATTGTTATATGGCGGGGTTGGATACAATAAAACAGAAAAATAATGCAGAAAATAAGAACGATTCGTAAATCAGTTCGGCAGAGCTTCCGCAGGAAATTGAATAGAAAAATGCTCTGTACATTCTTCATGAACTTGATGCTATTTATAGAACTTCAATTGGGCTGGATTTTTGGACTTCAATTGGAATGGGCCTTGCTATTTTTGTGGAGAAAATGTAGGTAGTGGAAAAAATTTAGGAAACCACTTCTTCACGTACTGCCTTCACGTTGCCTTGGTCAAAAACCTAGAATATACGTTGTCACGGTCGTGACACTTCTCTCACGGTCGTGAGGCTTCATTTTGGGGTGTCACGGTCGTGACACCCTTGTGACGGTCGTGACTGCTGCAAAATATGCAGTTTTGCAGGAAGCTTCATTTCTTCATCTTTTTATGACCGATTTTGTTCCTTTTTCTCTTGATTCATGATTTAGCTCCACATAATGGTGTACCTGCAAAACGGTAAGAAAAACTCGAGAAATCGAGTGTTAAAACGGTAATTATTCGATAAAACGCCAATGAAAACTAGCAATATAATCGATACGTTTTCTCGTTATCATCTACCAGGTCTTGTACCTTCATGTGCAAGGCTCTGCACTTTTCTGTACTGTGGCCAGGTGCATTTGAATGAAAAGCACATCTGGCGTTGGAGTCATAATTCCTGGGTAGACTGTTGGGATCTGGAGGGGCCAACGTCCTTAGCTCAACTAGGTTGAGTTTCAGGAGTTGTGGCAGCAATGTAGCATATGGCATAGGGATCGGATCGATCACCCTATTAGCTTGAGATGGCCTCTGATGAAATGGCCTTTGCTGGTTGTTGTTGTTGGTGTTGTTATAATTCCTTGGAGGATACTGAGCTTGTTGATGGTACTGAGGTTGTGGCTGATAGTTTTGTTGCGGAGGTTGATAAGCTGGTTGAGGGTGAGCTGGAGCGGGAATGGTGACTGCTGCTACAGACCTGTGAACATACTGGGGCCTGCCCCTGTTGGTGTGGATAGCATTGGTCTCGCCAGTTCTTCTTGGGCCTGCAAAAGGCTTCCTTGCATTACTGGATGAGCTTGCACCGTTGTCCGAGATCTTTCCCATCTTCAATAGGCTTTCAATTCTTTCCCCGGCTATGACAACATCTGCAAAGCTAGTGGAAGAGAAAGCAGCCAGCCTGTCAATATATGTCCCCTGAAGGGTGTTCATAAACATATCTGCCATTTCCCTTTCAGACATAGGTGGCTGAACAACAGCAGCCAGTTGCCTCCATCTCTGGGCATATTCTCGGAAACTTTCCCTTGACGACTGTGACATTCCCATTAGGAGAGTCCTGTTGGGTGCCATGTCTAAATTGTACTGATACTGTCTGATGAAAGCTTCTGCCAAATCCTTCCAACACCTGATGGTTGCCCTTGTCAGGTGAGAGTACCATTCTCTTGAAGCTCCTGTCAAGCTGTCTTCGAAATAGAACATCCAGAGCTTCTCATCCATAGTATAGGCCTTCAACCTCCCCATAAATGATTGTAAATGAGTCCGGCGGCATGAAGTCCCGTTGTATTTTTCGAAACAAGGAGGCTTAAACTTATGGGGAATCCTGACCCCGTCTACCAAGCCCATGTCCATGACATCGAAACCCAAAGAGTTTTGAGACTCTAAGGACCTCAATTTCTCAGCTATCTCATCCAACCTTCTGTCATAAGCCTCTTCCCCGGCACCCATTACTGTGAACTGATCCTCTTGAGGGTCTTCTTGCAGTACCCTGCCTGCAGTGGCAGTCCCCTGAACATTTGCAGGAATATTGACCTCTGGATGAAGATGGGGGCCAAATACAGGGGGGTTAACATGAGGTTGAACTCTTTCATTGTTGCTGGTGCCGGCAGTCCCTATATGCGGATCCTCTTGATTTCTCCCTTCCACCAGTGCTCTGAGCCTCTCCTGGCTTTGAGCCATGTTGTTCATTACCTCCATAAACTGTGTCATTTGGTTCCTCATTTCCAACCTCTCGTTGGTCATTTGGTTCCTGACCTCTGTAAGGTCCTGCTGCATCTGATCCATCTGTATGCCCGGAAGGTTGTTACGGGTTGGATAACGGTGCAGACGGTTGAGGGGAAATACCCGGCGTCGAGCAATAGTTCCTGAACACCACAACAGAGTTAGCAACAATAAAACAAAAACCTACAAAACAAACAAAAGGGTTAGCATGCAATGTAGTATGCTTATTTGTTTTCAAGGTATCCGGCTTGGCATTCAGTTTTGACCCTTCCAGACCCTTGAAGATGCTGTTGATGTTGCTTTCGAAGTAAACTCGGATGGAACAAACTAATACATATAGTACAAAAGGCCAATGGTACACAGTTTGTTTTACAAATACAAGCCCTATGAGGGGTCAAAATACGTTACAAAAAAATGAAAGTACATGGAATGAAAACAACAACAAGCAAATGGTCAAACACCAAGACCAAACTCATCCTCCCGAATTTCCTTGAGAAGTGCTTCGGTCACAGGATCAGCTGGACGCTCCGTGAGATTCCTGATAAGGAGGTTCCGGGTCGTAACAGCTGCAGTTAGCTTCTTGTGCTGACTTTGGTCCTTTGACCTCTTCACTCCAACTCTGATCTTTAGCTCTGATATTTCCCTCTGGGCTGCTGCCAGGGCTTCCTGCTGCTCCTTTGCACTAGCTTCTAGCTGCTCTATCCTGTCTTGGACCCTCTTATCTTCCAGAGTACGAGCCTCGGTGATCCTGACCCACCTAGCCTGACTCTCCTTCAGATACAAGTCTGTCCTCGCTCTCTGGAACTGGGCTTCCTTGCAAGCATTCTTCAGAATCTGTTCTCCAGCTTTAGACTTCTTGATATAATCCCCAGACTTCTCAATTTTAGCCAGATGCTCCACTCTCAGCTTCTCTAACCTCTCAATATCCAACCTACCATCATTCCTCTCCCAGAAGGTCTTCTGCAAAGCCTGAGTCAACTTCTCATTCCTTTCTTTCAAGCTCTCAAACTCCTCTAAGCTGACAGTGGCAGGAGGTGGTGCTGAGGATGATCCAGGCATATCTTCCATGGTAAAGGGCATTCCAGAAAATTGAGCCCTGGCATGGGACCACTCATAATATTGTGCTGATGCTACATTGTTGCACTTCCCCAGAATGGTTACTCCCTTGGTTTGAACATTATCCCAGGCCCAAGCAGCCTGCCTAACAATAGCCAGATTAGGCTTGTTCTCACAATAAAGAGTCTCAGCCAAGTCCTGTGCCTTAGGAGTGTGGACCAGTGCATAGCCCAGTTGCCTTTTGAACAGCAGAGGGTTGTAATTAATACTCCCCTTAACTCCTATCAGGGGCACATTGGGAAAATGCCCACAGCTGGTGATGATATCCCTGCCTTTGGTGCTTTGGGTGCACCATCTGATATCAGCTGAAGTTAGAGCAGTGAGTCTCTTAGCCCAGTTTCTCTGCTGATGAGGATTCAAAAATGCATCTGTCCTGGGTAGATGCCTGAGAAGCCAAGTATGGAATAATGGAGCACAACACCTCACTAATCTTCCCCTCTGCTTTTCATTCCTTTGGTGCACTGAATAGTAGAGATCCCCTAACATGGTTGGCACTGGGTTCTTCAGGATGAAAAGATGGATTGCATTCTTGCTAATGAATCGAGGCTCATCTGCAAACAATACAATTCCATATATGCTCAGGGCCAATAAAGCACAGACAGCTTTCCACTCTCCTAAAGAAGCTTTCAGGGTAGCTTGAGAGATCAAGAAATCCAGATGGAAGCCATGGATTCCAGCTTTAGAGGTCATATGCTGCTCAATCAGGACAGGTTCCAGATGCAAAGCCTTTGCTACTTCTCCATTACCAGGAAAGACCATTTCAGGGTTGAAAGGGATTCCACCCCTGATAGGCATACCAACCAATGATGAGTATTCTTCTAATAGAGGGCCTAGTTGAAAGTCCTGAAAAGTGAAACATCTCAGTGGGGGATCATAAAATTGAAGGCAAGTGTGGATCAGGCTTCTCTGTGAAGGGTCCAGATCCATAACCATATCAAGTATATCCCCATAATGTTCCCTGAACAATGATATGTGATCTGGAGTGATCAGGGTCTGAATCCTCCTGATGTCAGCTAGCTCTGGCTGGAAGAAATGGTAGGTGATGTTACTCTTTTTAGGAGCCATGTTGCTGAGAAGATAGGTGCTGATGATAACACTGAAGAGTGGGCCACTGATTGGCTGGTGCAGGTGACTGAAGTGGATAGCTGATAGCAAATGCTGATGAAGATAGGTCAATACTGAAGATGGGGTCAAAACCAAAACCAAATGAAGATGGATACCCTGAAACACAAATAAACAAATGTCAATATGATGCAATGATTATGTATGCAAATGATATGCAAGGGTTTGTGACTGAGCTGGATCTGATCAAATGCCCTGATATAGGTCCAAGTATGTTCAAGAAATCCAGATGGAGGTCTATAGGTCCAGTAACCAAGGTGGGGGACTCAAATAAAGAGTCACATGTCCAGGGTTTTAGAATCACAAGAATTGTCCCAAAATGGAGTATTCTTACACAAACAAAGTAATAGGGTATTCTGAGGTCAAGTGTACCTGCAAACCTGTAAACAGCCCAACCCCCTCACAGGTGGTGTTCTAAAACAAGGATCCTCAGACTTGGATCAGTTATGAGAAGTGTAAACACTTCTAACCCGGAGGTACAGTGTTTACAATAACCATAAATGTTCCTCCTCTAATTCACCTCAGTTTCTGAAGGTCAATACTAAAAGGTCATCCAGACTTAGCAGGCTTCCCAGATAGCCCTAGTATTGCAGGAAATCTGCAACACAAAGTTCTCAAGAAGAAACCCATATCTGAACCGTGTTTCATATTCCCGCACCAGACCGAGATGGAATGGGAAAGAATATGATTCACTCTAGCCTAGGTGTCACTCAGGTCCCAGGTATAGGACCTTAACTCTCAATGGAACACCCACCCACCAAAGCAAAACCAGATCCAGCCAGACAGCATGACAGTATGATATATGTAAAGCAGTAAAGAAAGTAAACAAACTGTACATAAAGCAAAAATAGAACATATACAAACACAAATAAGCACATAACACCCCAATAAACACAAATCAATCAAGCGCTAGGAGGAACCCACAAAAAGAACCAGAAGCCCTGGTTGCAGTATAAGGTATCCCCAGCAGAGTCGCCAAGCTGTCGCTCCCAAAGATTTGCATCCCGGTACAAGCGCGAACGGTCGGCGAAAGGAACAGTGGGAACACACAGCCGTGAACCCACTGGAGATGAATAGAGTCGCCAGCTAGGCATTTTTATCCCGAAGGAAAGGCAATGCTGCATAGACCTAGAAAGATATGGATAAGACGGTTGCGAACCAGAGAGACTGAGAAAGGGGGTTGGTTACAACCTGGGAAGGTATTAGCACCCAGATTGTCCGCCGTACTCGACGGGATCCACGCTTAAAAGATTTGTGTTTTAAAGGGGTAGTGTCAGTGCAATCTGTGTGTAAAAAAGCTGGAAAAGGATGTACAGGTGTCAGTGTAAAAGAAGTGTGAGGTGTATGAAAGTATGGTGTCAGTGTAAGGACAGGAATGAAATTCTCATGACAATGAGGCTATAAGAATGAAGCTGGAATGAGGGGGAATGTACAGAGACTTTTGTTCGATAACTGTTAAGTTATGCCTACGTATCCTCTCGTGCAATGAGGAAGTCAGAACACCGTAGTTCGACCCAAAGAGACTGAAAGGTGAATTGACTGATGAACTGCTTGCTTGCCTATGCTCAAGTGTATGATCTGTCTGGCACAGATGCAAACTGTCTTGCATTAGACGGAAGAAGCAAGTTCTCGTTTGTGAGTGAATGAGATGAGAAAAGAATCCCGAAGGAGACGATTATTGTTTGTTTTTGTTTTTAGTCTTTTATTGCTTTTTGAGTTTGTCATAAGTTAATGAGCTTAAGCCTGAACCAGTGGGTTAGTAAACTCATCACATCTTCCCTCTGATTAGGGGTAATGAGAATACCTTAAGTGTGAAGTCAGATTCTCACACTTAATCACCTTTGATGTAGGATTAAGATCATTAACCTACTTTGTGATTATTTAGATGTTTTTGTGGTTTTTGTTTAGTGTTAAGTAATGAGGTTAAGCCATAATCAGGGATTTAACAGGCTCATTACACCATCCTAATAGAAGGATAATAGATGAGAATGTTTAAGCTGAGAAAAGCTCCTCAACTTAATCCATGATTAGGGATTAAACTCATGACAAAACAAGCCTTTGATTAAGTGGATTTTATTTAATGGTAAGATGATGAAGTGTATTTTTAGGGTTTGTAAGACAACTTGAGGAGGACTTGTCCATTAACACTAGGGTTAATCCTTCTTAACCAATTAAGGAAGAATTAGAACCCTAATGCAAGGCCCAAGTTACAAGTGTGATGTCTTGATAGTTATTAGATGGATTGATTAAAGGAGTTAAACACATTAAGGGTTTAACACCTAGGATTAAAGTTATGCACTCCATCCTAAGAGAAGGATGCAGGCATAAGCTTAATCACAAAGCCTTAAAGCCTTTAGGGTTTAGTCCCTGATTATGAGGTGAGAAGAGAAGACTCAAAAGAGACACAAAGGTAAAACTAAGAGGGGAGACTAATCAAAACCCTAATCATTGTCATGCTTGGTTGTTCCTAAGGTTTGTGAGGTTTTCAAGAGAAATCTTCAATGGAACCACCAAGAAGCAGATGAAAGGATCAAGAGAAGCAAAGCAACTTGCTTCATTCAAGAAGTCAAGTCACTTGAAGAAAGAAAATGGTAAGAGGAAGAATGAGCAAGCTCAATCTCAAACACATATAAAAATTCAGCATGGATGCAAGAGAGATGAAAATAAAAGTTATGAGAAGTGAAGGCAAATTCACTTCTCAAAGTTACTTACCACCTGAAAGGTTAGAAAAGAAATGCAATGCAATGCAAAATGGGATGAGATGACATGATGAGAAACAAAACCAGAAGCATTTACATGATGCTAATGATGTTATGAGATGCTACAAACATGAGGCAGCACATGGAAATGATCATACAAGTTCATGAATGCAAGTGAAGCAAACTAGGAACCATGAACATACATGAAAAGTTATGAGATGCATATGGCATACAACATGACAAATGCAAGGTGCAATGATCAAACATGTTTTCAATATGTCTTATGATGTCAAATGAATCAAATGGATGCTTGAAATGTCATGGCAAGTCATGTTATGCAAGAGAATGCAAGATGGATGCATATGGAAGCCCAAATTAGGGTTTATGAACAATACATCAAACAAAAATCAAAATCAGAAGCAAACCCTAAGATAAAAAATTGAAAATGCCACTCAAAGGACCCCTAATCCTATATTAACCCACTGCCCAAAGCAGAGGTCTCAACTCTTAACCAATCTCAAGATATGATTTTCTTAAGATTTCTAGGGTTTTAGGGTTCCCAAACAAGAAAATTACCAAACAAATGGAAAATGAAAGATCAAATCATAGCCATTTAATCTCACAAACTACATGCTAAACACAATGCAATGCAAAAAGAATCAATGTCCAACTCTTCATGGATAGGCAGAAATGATTTTCGGAACTTTGGATCAAATTAATGCATAAAATGATTTTAATTCAATGAAAAATTCTCAAAATGAATCAAGATCAAAAAATAAATTTGGTTTGAAGGTTGGACAATGTTTCTAAATGTCTTAGAACATTTCATGAATTTTTTGGTGATTTTTAAATACCTAAAAGTATTTTTAATAAATTAATTTTCATTAATCAATTAAAAATAAACTTTTAAATAATTAAAAATACTTTTTTAATGCTAAAAATGAAAATAAAAATATTTTTGTGTTTTAAAAATTAATGAAACTCTTGACAAAAAGTTTCATGATTTTTAAAACATTTTTGCTATTTTAAATAAATTATACAAAACAAATGAATTAAAATGAAAATAAATGAATTTAAAACTGAAAAAGGAAAAGGTATTCAGATCCAACGCATGAGATTCAAACTGGCCAGGGCGGGAGTTGACTGCGCGCGGGTTTGGACGACTCTCATTCAAACTGACTTAATTACACTTAGCCCTAATTAGTCAAACCCTAATTACTCTCAGGTGACCGGAACACTGTTCCGGTCGTCTTCTCCGGCTATACCATTTCCCTATCTCTCTCAATACGCCATGAAATCATGCCAAACTCTCCAGAATCAAACCTTAGCTCATTCTAAACAAGATTCCAGCAACAAACATCATTTATTTCAACACACAAACAAGATTCGAATCAAACATTCAAAACTGCAAAAATTTCAGAAACATCATACAGGCTCATTTCTCACTCTTTTTCAAAAGTAACAAGTTCAGTGTGATCAGTGAAGCATGTTTTACCATCTAGAAACTTAAAAAGCAAGTTCTGGAAAAAAAGTTCATGGAGTCACCTGAGATTGAGCTTTTGATTCAGGAGCTTTCTGGATGGTTCTTTGGCTCAAACAGGTCCCAATGATCCCCCTTTGAAGCTTTGGACACGTGGTTGGAGTTTAAACAACTTCTTGAGTGAGTTTGCAGAAGCTCAGGCCAAGGGAGTGTGAAAATCGTATTTTGGTTTCAAGGTGTTTCAGGCCAGGATGAAGGGTGGTTTCTGGTCAGTGAAGTGAGCAGAGATGATTTGTGAAGTTTGTCTTTGTGTTTGAGGTTTGTGGAGAGAGATTCGAAGGAAAATGCAAGTGAGGGTGAGTTTGTGAATGTTGTGTTGTGTTCAGCTTCAGCCTTGCTTGATGTATGAAATGGCTAGCATTTTGTCCACATAAACATCTCTCATTGGTCAGATGATGTGACCTGCCCTTTATTGATTGGTATGGCCACTTTTGCAAATTGTCAACTTTTGTGTAAGAGAAAGTATGGGCAACTTCTAGGCTAGTACATGGGCTGTGTGATGCGCAGCAAGGTGAGGGGAGAGGGCTAGGGTGGTTCAGCATCCAAGGCAGCAAGTGGATGAAAGTGTGATGATGATTTTGCAACTTGATCACTTTTGGTTCTTATGAAACTATCTTGCCTTACAAGCCATAAAACATGAGGAAATCTTGGTCCAATCTGAACTTTAGGACTTACATGATGCTTTTGTAATGGTTTGATGTCAATTAGAAGTCACAAGAAGGCTTGGTACATGAAATTGCAAGTTTCTCATTTGAGGCATAACTTGAAAATTAGTGATTTTTGCCAACTTTGACACACCATAACTTTTGATCCAAAATGAATTAGATCATGTTCTTGTACTTTTTGAAAAGGGAAAGATCTAATCTACAACTTTCATGACCAAAGTTTTTCCATTTGAAGCATTTTTGGATCAAAAAGTAAGGTTTGAAAAGTGACCTAAAATGACATATTCTTTAAAAGTCAACCATGCCCTAAAAAAGTCAACTTTGCAAAAACTTGTAATTCTTGAATTTTGTGAACTTCATCCTTCTTATATGATCAAATAAAGATCATATACACTCAAAATGATGAAGATCACCCCTTGGTTGGGTCATTGGGGGCCTCAGATGCCCTGATCTTGCACTGACTTGTCTGAAAAGTCAACTCTTGATCAGATGACTTCCCCATGGAATTTCTTCATGAAAATTGATATGCATACTCCCTATACCATATAGAGACCAATGGAAACAAGAATGACCAAAAAATTTGGAGTCATGGCCTCTGAAACCAAAACCCTAGTTTTAGGTCAACTGTGCAGTCAAACTTGGCTCTGCTTCCATACCAATCCCAGTTCTTGTGATTCTTTGGCATTTTTGACTTTGAGAGGATGTGATATGATATAAGAACACACATGGATCCCTTTGAAGTGATTGATGGCCTTCGGAGTGGCTCAAGAAGCTCTTGGATTGCTCAGATCACAAACCCTAGATGCAGATGACTTTGAATCTATGCAGTGAATCAAAAATGAGATATGAGATGATATGATTGTGTTTATGCATATGAAATGATCACAAGCCATGGTGTGAATGGGTGAGGGCAAATTTGGGGTGTTTACAAGGGGGTCTTTGAATTTGCGGGGCAAAGAGACGTCCGCTTCGAGTGAAGCCTCCGCCTCCTCCCACATTGTCTATTTGTGGTGAAGAAGTTGATGATTCGAGAGTGATTTTCTGTCCTTCGCAGTATAGATCAGAGCCGTAATGCCAAGGGATGGCATTACTGCTTTCATAAGGTACTGGCCCAGGCATTGTGATAGTGACTGGACTGATTGCAGCTGCAGAAGGGACCATGATAGTCTGTGGATCATAGTATATTGTGACTGGTGCTCTGATAGGAGTGGCGTTTTGTGAGTTGTAGGCAGAATCATTTTCAGGATCATAATAAATTGTAACAGTTGAGACATCTTCATTGTTTGCTGTGGATGTTGTAGGAGACATTGTTGAACGGATGGGTGTTGTTGTTGTAGGAGATTCCGAATGAAGGGGTGCTGAAGTTGTAGAAGGGATGTTTGCTGATATTTGGTCCGTTGAAGTAACAGATGAAGCATTTGTTGATGAGACTGAAAAGTTGTTTGGAACAATGGTTGTTGCAGTTGTAGAAGACTCGGGAACTGTTGTTAAGGAGATTGCTGGATTGGTAGGTATTGATGTTGTGATTTGAAGCAGGCCACTCTGGATGAGACCATCTATGCCATCTCTCAAGTTATCACATCCATTCACTGAAATGTTGCAATAAGCACACCCTAGCTCGCATCCAGGGAACATTTGACATTCAAGGAGTTGAGCTTTGATCTCTACCAAGGGTGTCCGAATCTGACCCACACTGGTTATCAAGTAAGACGGCTTGTCTTCTTCAATAGCATTGATTTTGGGGCCACCATGATTTGGCATAGGGTTCTTGTTAACATTTGGTGGTGGTGCGAAGTTTAGAGCTTTAGAATCTACCAAGTCCTGTACCTTCATGTGCAAAGCTCTGCACTTCTCTGTACTGTGGCTAGGTGCATTCGAATGAAAAGCACATCTGGCGCTGGCGTCATAATTTCTGGGTAGACTGGCAGGATCTGGAGGTGCCAACGTCCTTAGCTCAACCAGGTTGAGTTTTAGGAGTTGTGGCAATAATGTGGCATAAGGCATAGGGATCGGATCGATCACCCTATTGACTTGAGACGGTCTCTGTTGAAATGGTCTTTGCTGATTGTTGTTGGTGTTGTTGTAGTTTCTCTGAGGAGGATACTGAGTGTGTTGCTGATAATTTTGTTGCTGTGGTTGATAAGCTGGTTGTGGATGAACTGGAGCGGGAATGGTGACTGCTGCCACAGACCTATGAACATATTGGGGTCTGCCCCTGCTGGCATGGATAGCATTGGTCTCACCAGTTCTTCTTGGGCCTACAAAAGGCTTTCTTGTGTTGCTGGATGAGCTGGCACCGTTGTCAGAAATTTTGCCCATCTTTAATAGACTCTCAATTCTTTCTCCAGCTATAACGACATCTGCAAAGCTGGTAGAAGAAAAGGCAGCTAGCCTATCAATGTATGTCCCTTGGAGGGTGTTCATAAACATATCAGCCATCTCCCTCTCTGACATGGGCGGCTGGACAGCAGCAGCAAGCTGTCTCCACCTCTGGGCGTACTCTCGGAAGCTTTCTCTGGATGACTGTGACATTCCCATCAGGAGGGTCCTGTTGGGTGCCATATCCAAATTATACTGGTATTGTCTAATGAAGGCCTCTGCCAAGTCCTTCCAACATCTGATGGTTGCTCTGGTCAGATGAGAGTACCATTCCCTTGAAGCTCCCGTTAAGCTATCCTCAAAATAAAACATCCATAGCTTTTCGTCCATGGTATATGCCTTCATCCTCCCCAGAAAGGATTGCAAGTGGGTCCGTGGACAAGAAGTCCCGTTGTACTTTTCAAAGCATGGTGGTTTAAATTTGTGGGGAATCCTGACCCCGTCCACTAAGCCCATGTCCATAACATCAAAACCCAAAGAGTTTTGAGACTCCAAGGACCTTAATTTTTCAGCAATTTCATCCAGCCTTCTGTCATAGGCCTCCTCCCCAGCTCCCATCACTGTGAACTGATCTTCCTGGGGGTCTTCTTGCAGCACTCTGCCTGTGGTACAATTCCCTTGAACATTAGCAGGGATATTGATCTCTGGATGAAGGTGGGGTCCAAATACAGGTGGGTTGATATGAGGCTGAACCCTCTCATTGTTGCTTGTCCCAGCAGTCCCTAGATGGGGGTCTTCCTGATTCTGCCTCTCTACCATTGCTCTTAATCTCTCTTGGCTCTGAGCCATATTATTCATCACCTCCATAAATTGTGTCATCTGAGCCCTCATTTCCAATCTCTCATTGGCCATTTGGTTCCTGACCTCTGTAAGGTCCTGTTGTACCTGGTCCATCTGTATACCCGGAAAGTTGTTGCGGGTTGGATATCTGTGTGGACGGTTGAGTGGGAACACCCGACGTCGAGCAATATTTCCTGAAGTCACAACAGAGTTAGTAACAAAAACAAAACAAACCTACAAAACAAACAAGGGTTAGCATGCAATGCAGTATGCCTATTTGTTTCCAAAGTATCTGGCTTGGCACTTGGTTTTGACCTTTCCAGACCCTTGAAGATGCTGTTGATGTTGCTTGAAAGAAACTCAGATGGAACAAACTGATACATATATTACAAAAAGCAAATGATACATAGTTTGTTTCTTACAAATCATGCCCCCTGAGGGGTCAAAATACAACATAAGAAAATAAAAGTACATGAAATGAAAGCAACAACAAGCAAAAGTCAGACACCAAGACCAAACTCATCCTCCTGAACTTCCTTGAGAAGTGCTTCAGTCACAGGATCAGCTGGACGCTCTGTGAGATTCCTGATAAGGAGATTCCTGGTAGTAACAGCTGCAGTTAGCTTCTTGTGTTGACTCTGGTCCCTTGACCTCTTCACACCAGCTATAATCTTCAACTCTGAGATCTCTCTCTGGGCTGCTAGCAGGGCTTCCTGCTGCTCCTTTTCACTAGCCTCCAACTACTCAATCTTGTCCTGAGTCCTCTTACCTTCCAGGGTACGAGCTTCGGTGATCCTGACCCACCTAGCTTGACTCTCCTTCAGATATAAATCAGTCCTGGCCTTCTGGAACTGAACCTCCTTACAGGCATTTTTCAAGATCTGTTCTCCAGCCCTGGACTTCTTAATGTAATCCTCTGACTTTTCAATCCTGGCCAGATGCTCCACCTTCAACTTTTCTAACCTCTCAATGTCCAGGCGACCATCACTCCTCTCCCAGAGGGTCTTCTGTAGAGCCTGAGTCAGCTTCTCATTTCTCTCTTTTAGTTTCTCAAACTCCTCTAGACTGACAGTAGCAGGAGGTGGTGCTGAGGATGGTCCAGGTATATCTTCCATGGTGAAGGGCATCCCAGAAAATTGAGCCCTGGCATGGGACCACTCATAGTACTGTGCTGAGGCCACATTGTTGCATTTCCCAAGAATGGTTACTCCTTTAGTCTGGACATTGTCCCAAGCCCAGGATGCTTGCCTGACAATAGCCAGATTAGGCTTAATCTCACAGTAAAGAGTCTCAGCCAAGTCTTGTGCCTTAGGAGTGTGGACCAATGCATAGCCCAGTTGTCTTCTGAATAGCAGAGGGTTGTAGTTGATGCAACCATTAACTCCTATCAGGGGTACATTGGGAAACTGCCCACAACTGGTAATGATGTCCCTGCCTTTTGTGCTTTGAGTGCACCATCTGATATCAGCTGAAGTTAAAGCAGTGGGTCTTCTAGCCCAGTTCCTCTGCTGATGAGGATTCAGAAATGCATCAGTCTTTGGCAAATGTTTGAGCAGCCAAGCATGGAACAAAGGAGCACAACACCTCACTAATCTTCCCCTCTGCTTTTCATTTCTCTGGTGGACAGAGTAGTAGAAATCTCCCAGTAAGGTGGGCACTGGGTTCCTCAGGATGAAAAGATGGATTGCATTCTTGCTAACAAACTTAGGCTCATCTGCAAATAATATGACCCCATATATGCTAAGGGCCAATAAAGCACAGACTGCCTTCCATTCCCCTGAGGAGGCCTTCAGAGTAGCCTGAGAAGTCAAGAAATCCAAATGTAGACCAGAGATTCCAGCCTTGGTAGTCATATTCTGCCCAATCAGAACTGGTTCCAGATGTAATGCCTTTGCTATCTCTTCATTACTTGGAAAAGCCATCTCAGGGTTGAAGGGGACTCCACCCCTGATAGGTACACCAACCAATGATGAATACTCTTCTAACAAAGGGCCCAACTGAAAATCCTGAAAAGTGAAACACCTCAGAGGGGGATCATAGAACTGCAGGCAAGTATGAATCAGGCTCCTCTGTGAAGGGTCCAAATCCATAACCACATCAAGTATGCCTCCATAGTGTTCTCTGAATAGTGGTATATGGTCTGGAGTAATCAGGGTCTGAATCTTCCTGATGTCAGCTAGCTCAGGCTGAAAGAAATGGTAGGAGATATTACTCTTCTTAGGTGCCATGTTGTTGAAGAAGAGTTGAGAAAGGTGCTGATGATGGAGAATGATACTAATGATGGGCCACTGACAGGCTGAGACTGGTGACTGAAGCAGGTAGCTGATAGCTGAAGTAGATGCTGATGAGGATAGGTCTATGATGATGATGGGGTCAAAACCAAGCCAAAATAAAGTATGGATACCCTGAAAAACAAATACGCAAATGTTAAAATGATGCAATGATGATGTATGCAAATGATATGCAAGGGTTTGTGACTGAGCTTGATCTGATCAAGTGCTCTGATATAAGTCCAGGTATGTTCAAGAAATCCAGATGGAGGTTCAAAAGTCCAGTAACCAAGGTGGGGGACTCAAATAAAGAGTCATATGTCCAGGGTTAAGAATCATAAGAACTGTTCCAAAATGGAGTAATCTTAATCAAAACAAAGTAACAGGGTATGCTAAGGTCAAGGGTACCTGCAAACCTGTAAACAGCCCAACCCCCTCACAGGCATTGTTCTAAAACAAGGATCCTCAGACTTGGATCAGTTATGAGAAGTGTAAACACTTCTAACCCGGAGGTACAGTGTTTACAATAACCATAAAAGATCCTCCTCTAATTCGCCTCAGTTTCTGAAGGTCAATAGTAAAGGTCATCCAGACTTAGCAGGCTTCCCAGATAGCCCTAGTACTACAAGAAATCTGCAGCACAGAGTTCTCAAGAAGAAACCCATATCTGAACCGTGTTTCATATTCCCGCACCAGACCGAAATGGAATGGGAAAGAACATGAACCACTCTAGCCTAGGTGTCACTCAGGTCCCAGGTATAGGACCTCATCTCTCAATAGAACACCCACACAAGCAACAAAACAGACCCAGCCAGCACAGTATGACAGTATGATATATGTAAAGCTATAAAGAAAGCAATAAAACAACTGTACATAAAGCAAAAATAAAAGCAAATATACAAACACAATTAGCACATAACACCCCAGTAAACACAAATCAATCAAGCGCTAGGAGGAACCCACAAAAAGAACCAGAAGCCCTGGTTACAGTATAAGTGTCCCCAGCAGAGTCGCCAAGCTGTCGCTCCCGCCAGATGAAGCCGGGTCAAATGGGGTACAGACACGAACGGTCGGCGAAAGGAGATGCGAGAACACACAGGAGTGAACTCACAGGGAATGAAAAGAGTCGCCAGCTAGGCATTTTTATCCCGGAGGAAAGGCAATGATGCATAGACCTAGAAAAAGAATGGATAAGACGGTTGCGAACCAGAGAGACTGAGAAAGGAGGTTGGTTACAACCTGGGAAGGTATTAGCACCCAGATTGTCCGCCGTACTCGACGGGATCCACACTTAAAAGATTTGTGTTTTAAAGGGGTAGTGTCAGTGCAATTTGTGTATAAAAGAGCTGGAAAAGGATGTACAGGTGTCAGTGTAAGAGAAGTGAAGTGTACAAGTGAAGTGTCAGTGTAAGAACAGGAGTGAAATGCTCAAGATCATGAGGCTTAAAGAATAAAGCTGGAGGAGGGGGAATATATAGAGACTTTTGTTCGATAACTGTTAAGTTATGCCGACGTATCCTCTCGTGCAATGAGGAAGTCAGAACACCGTAGTTCGACCCAAAGAGACTGAAAGATGAATTAACTTGTGAACTGCTGACTTTTCTATGCTCAAGTGTATGACCTGTCTGGCTCAGGTGCAAACTGTCTTGCATTAGACGGAAGAAGCAAGTTCTCGTTTGTGAGTGAAGGTGATGAGAAAAGAATCCCGAAGGAGACGATTATTGTTTATTTTTTTTGCATTTTCAGTCTTTTATTGCTTTTGGAAGTTTGTCATAGATTAATGAGCTTAAGCCTAAACCAATGGGTTAGTAAACTCATCACATCTTCCCTCTGATTAGGGGTAATGAGAATACCTTAAGTGTGAAGTCAGATTCTCACACTTAAACACCTGTGGTGTAGGATTAAGATCATTAACCTACTTGTGATTATTAGATGTTTTTGTGATTTTTGTTTAGTGTTGAGTAATGAGGTTAAGCCATAATCAAGGATTAAACAGACTCATTACACCATCCTAATAGAAGGATAATAGATGAGAATGTTTAAGCTGAGGAAAGCTCCTCAACTTAATCCATGATTAGGGATTAAACTCATGACAAAACAAAGCCTTTATTAGATGGGTTTTAATTAATGATATGATGAAGAAGTGGATTTTATGATTTGTAAGACAACTTGAGGGGGACTTGTCCATTAACACTAGGGTTAGTCCTTCTTAACCAATTAAGGAAGAATTAGAACCCTAATGCAAGGCCCATGTTACAAGTTTGATGTCTTGATGATTATTAAGTGAATTTGATTAAAGGATTTAAACACATTAAGGGTTTAACACTTAGGATTAAAGTTATACACTCCATCCTAATAGAAGGATGCAGGCATAAGCTTAATCACAAAGCCTTAAAGCCTTTAGGGTTTAGTCCCTGATTATGAGGTGAGAAGAGAAGACTCAAAAGAGACACAAAGGTAAAACTAAGTGGGGAGACTAATCAAAACCCTAATCATTGTCATGCTTGGTTGTTCCTAAGGTTTGTGAGGTTTGACAAGAGAAATCTTCAATGGAACCACCAGGAAGCAGATGAAAGGATCAGGAGAAACAAAATAACTTGCTTCATTTAAGAAGACAAGTCACTTGAAGAAAGAAAGTGAGAAGAAGAAGAATGAGCAAGCTCAATCTCAAACACATAACAAAATGCAGCAAGGATGCATGAAAGAGATGAAAAGAAATGTGAGAAGTGAAGGCAAATTCACTTCTCAAAGTTGCTTGCCACCTGAAAAGTTAGTGAAAGGAATGCAATGCAATGCAAAATGGAATGAAATGGCATGATGCAAATAAAAACCAGAAGCATATATGAGATGATAATGATGCTATGGGATGATGCAAACATGAATCAAGACATGGGGATGATCACATGAACAAATGGATGCAAATGAAACAAGTTTAGAACCAAGAACACACATGAAAAGTTATGAGATGCAAATGACATACAACATGGCAAATACATGATGCAATGATCAAACATGCTTTTAATATGTCTTAAGATGTCTAATGAATCAAATGGATGCACAAAATGCTATAGCAAGTCATGGTATGCAAGCAAATGCAAAATGAATGCAAAAGGAAGCCCAAATTAAGGTTTATGATCAATGCATCAAACAAAAACCAAAATCAGAAGCAAACATTAAGATAAAAAATTGAAAATGCACTCAAAGGGACCCTAATCCTATACTAACTCACTGCCCAAAGGAGAGGTTCCAACTCTTAACCTAATTAGGGTTATGAATTTCCTAATTTTTCTAGGGTTTTAAGGTACCTTAACAAGAAAAATGCCAAACAAATGGAAAATGAAAGATCAAATCAAACCAATTTAATCTCACAAACTACATGCTAAACACAATGCAATGCAAGAAGAATCAAAGTCCAACTCTCAAAGGTTAGGCAGAAATGATTTTTTGAAGTTTGGATCAAAATAATGCCTTGAAATGACTTTAATTCCATGAAAAATTCTCAAAAGACATCAAGATCAAAAAGGAAATTTGGTTTGAGGGTTGGAAAATGTTTCTAAATGATTATGAAGGTTTCATGAATTTTTTGGTGATTTTTAAATACCTAAAAGTATTTTTAATTAATTAATTCTCATTAATTAATTAAAAATAAACTTTTAAATGATTTAAAAATATTTTTTAATGCAAAAAAATAAAAATAAAATTTTTTTTGGGTTCTGAAAATTAGTAAAAGTTTATACAAAAAATTTCAGAATTTTTAAAATGATTTTGCTATTTTTAATAAATATGAGAAAACAAATGAATTAATATGAAAAAGAAAATGAATTTAATCTAAAAAATGGAAAAGTATGCGCATCCAAGGGTCCAGGTTTGAATTCACACGCGCGGGAAGAGACTTGGCGCCACATCCAAGGGCTGACATTCAAATTCACTAATTAACTGATTAAACCCTAATCCATGCCCTAATCACTCTCAGGCGACCGGAACACTGTTCCGGTCGTCTTCTCCGGCTAGGTCATCTCCCAATCTCTCTCAATACGCCATGAAATCATGCCAAACTCTCCAGATCAACTAAACTAACATCCCTAAACAATAATCCAGCAACAAAATCCATTTATTTCAACACAAAATCAAGATACGAATCAAACATCAAAAACTGCCAAAATTTCAGAAACACAATACAACCTTATTTCTCAATATTTTTCAAAAGTAACAAGTTCAGTGAACTCAGGGAAGCATGCTTTATCATTTAGAAACAAGAAATAGAGGTTCTGGAAAAATGAAATGCCATAGCTACCTGAATCGAAGCTTTCAAAACAGGAGCTTCTGGGCCAGTTTCTTGCTTCTAAATAGCTCTAATGACCTCTCCAAAGTGTTTTCCAGGCTTGTTTGAAGTTTATTTGGGCTGGTTTGAGAGTTTGCATAAGTTCTGTTTAAGGTGGTGTGATGATCGTGTTTTTGATTCTTTGAGTTTCAAGCTGTTTTGAAGGGTGCTTTGTGACCGGGAAGATGTGTTGAGTTGGTTTATGAAGTTAGTTTGTGTGTTTGTGAGTTGTGTGATGAGTTTCAAATGCTTTTGCTCAAGAGGGTGAAAATGAGAATGATGTCTTGTTGTGTGTTTCAGGCTTGCTTCTTGTTGTGTTTGGCTTGCATTTTCTTTGTATAAACAAGTGCCATTGGTCAGAAGAAGTGACATGTGCTTTATTGATTGGTATGGGTGCTTTTGCCAAAATGTCAAAGTTGTGTAAGAAGGGCATGGGCTACTTGCTAGCTGAGTACAAAAGGCATGTCCTGCGCAGCATGATGTGAGGAAAGGCCTAGGATTGATCAGCAAACTAGCCAGCAAGTGGATGAGAAGCTATGATGAGTTTTGCAACTTGGTTCACTTTTGCCTCTTATGAAAAATCTTGTTCCATAAACCATAAAAATGTGTAATTCTTTGGTCCATTCTGAACTTTAGATGTCACATGATCATGTTGTGTGGATTAGAAGTGCATTTGATAGCTTTAGAACACTTGATCAAGTCATTTTGCAAAATACCTCTTTGGTAGAAACTTTGAAATTTTGTGATTTTTGCCAACTTTGACAAGCCATAACTTTTGATCCAAAATGAATTAGGTCATGTTCTTGTACTTTTTGAAAAGGGGAAGATCTATTCTACAACTTTCATGACCAAAGTTTTTTCATTTGAAGCTTTTTTGAATCAAAAAGTAAAGGTTGAAAAAGTTGCCTAAAATGGCAATTTCATTAAAAGTCAAACTTGCCCAAAAAGTCAACTTTGCAAAAACTTGAAATTATTGAATTTTGTAAGCTTCCAACATCTTCCATGATCAAATAAAGATCATATACAATCAAAATGATGAAGAATGCCCTTTGGTTGGGTCATTGAGGGCCTCAGATGCCCTGATTTTGCACTGACTTGCTTGAAAAGTCAACTCTTGATCAGATGACTTCCCCATGGAATTTCTTCATGAAAATTGATATGCATACTCCCTATACCATATAGAGACCAATAGAAACAAGAATGACCAAAAAATTTGGAGTTATGGCCTTTGAAACCAAAACCCTAATTCTAGGTCATCTGTGCAGTTAAACCTGGCTCTGCTTCCATACCATTCTCAGTTCTTGTGATTCTTTGACATTCTTGATTTTGAGAGGATATAATATGATACTTGAACACACATAGAACCCTTTGAATTGATTGATGACCTTTGGTGTGGCTCAAGAAGCTCTTGGATTGCTCAGATCACAAACCCTAGATGCAGATGACTTTGAATCTATGCAGTGAATAAAAAATGTGATATGAGATGGTATGATTGAGTTTATGCATATGAAATGATCACAAGCCATGGTGTGAATGGGTGAGGGCAAATTTGGGGTGTTTACACATCACTTTGAAGTTTGTGGACAAAGGTTCTTAGCTCTTCTTGCCCCTAAGCTAAACTTTGAATAAGAACCACCTGGTCATTCATCTGGATCTTCATTTCTGTCATCTCAGCTTGCAGTTGTTTCAGATGATCATCCTTGTTGTCCTCAGGATTCTTCTTCCTATCCAGCAGTGTCTTCAACTCATCTTGTCCCTTGGACAAGTTCAGAATCAACTCTTGGAATTGTGCATTCTGAGCCTGGAGATCTTTGACAGTTTGTTCAAGAGCCATTGCTGAAATAAACAGCGAGAAGATAAGAAACCTGTGCACAAGAAACCTGTGATGCAATGATATGGTATGTCAATGCGTATGCAATGTTTTCAAGGACCGCAGGATTTAAATTTGTTTAAACAATCAAGAAGGTAAACTTTTATTAGCAATAAATTTGTTTGCCCTTTGGGCTTACAAAATGAAATGAAATAAATACAAAAGATGGGGTTTTAAGTCTCCCATGGACTCTTCCTCTTTGTGTTGAGGTATGAGTTGAGATTCCGTTCCTCGTGAAGTTGCTTTGTTAGTTCCAGGATTCTTTCTTGGCTTGCTTTGTAATGAGCCTCGAAAGTATCCCTTTGCTCCTTCAACTGGACCCAAGATCTCTGTAAGTCTTCCATGTCAGTAGGCATGTCTGGGTGAAGGATGGTATAAGAAGTATCTCCTTCAGCAACAGGTTCCATGGTAACTGGCAGGATAGCAGGATATGGCATCATAAGAGTCTGAGCACGAGATCGCACCCACCTGAGGTAAGCTTCCATAGGAATAGTGTACTTGGGCTCCAGAGTCTTGCTGTCAACCTTGTTCACTTTCCCCCATGCTCGTATGAACCTTTGACGGCAACCTTGCAGATCGTTGTCGTAGTCAAACACAATACCCTGAATCAACATGTCATGAGGACCATCACTCCGAGCATAACCAAACTGTCGTAAAGCTAAAGAAGGGTCGTAAGTAATGCCTCCTCTTATGCCTAGAAGTGGCACATTAGGAAAATCCCCACAACGGTCAATGATAGTGACATTCTCCATAGATCTGGAGCACCAATGAATATCTGAATGCGAGAGTGACATGATCCTTTTGGACCACCCGAACCCTTGTTCATTCTTCATTACTGAGCGAGGAAGGTGAGAAATAAACCACCTAGATAACAAAGGTATGCAACACATCAAAGTTCCTCGTGCCCTTGTAGTACGAGTATGAAGAGAGTGCAGAATGTCCCCAAGTAATGTAGGCACTGGATTGTGACTCAGGAATATATTGATGGCATGAACGTCTATGAACTGATCAGGATTGGGGAACAACACTAAGCCATAGATCAACAAGGCTAAGATCTCCTCAAAAGCATCATAGCTCATAACCTTCAAGAACACTTGAGCCTTCTCTATCAACACCTTAGCAAGAATACCTTTAACTCCGCTTCTCGTTTCTAGAACAATGTCAGACTTCTTCAGATGTAGAGCTGCAGCAATAACCTCCGGTTTAGGCTCTTTTTCCAAGCCTGTGAATGGTTTCTGATCAAGTACAGGTATACCCAGAAGTTTAGAGAACTCTTCCATTGTAGGAACCAGCTGGTAGTCGGGGAATGTGAAGCAATGGTGCTTAGGATCAAAGAACTGAAACAGAACCCTCATCATGTCTTCATTGAACCCTGAACATTTCCCAACTTTGCAAGGGCAAATATCCTTCAATTTTAATGCTATGAGGGTGTTCTTGGACATTTTGGAAAGCTTGAAGAGTCCTCTAACCAACCCCATTGGTTTAATGTCCATATCATTTACCATTCTCAAGTTATGCCCTTTTGAAGTTGTTGACTTTTTGTTGACTTTCAAAAGGACCTATAATGTCTTAGCTCATACCTTCCAAATGAAGCATTTTTGGGCTTGGCTTGTGAGACACAAAGTTGTAGAGAATTCAATTTCCTTATAAATGAGATTTGGATGGAAAAAATGTGATGAAGCATGGGAAAGTTATGGCTGGTCAAAGTTCAGTTGACTTTTCTTGAGGAAACCCTAATTTAGAAACCTCTGATTCTTGATGATCTGAAATATCCTTGATGAATCATGATCAAACCTTGATCAAATGATGAATTTTACTTCATATACTTGATGTTGGCAAAACAATTATGAAGTTTGACTTTGGTTTGACCACAGTTGACCTCAGTTTGACTTTTTAACTGCTTTGACTGATTTTGACTTATCTGATCATCTGACTGAGCAAACCTTTGATAAAGGTTCTGAAATTTGTCATGGGGATTCTTAAACATATATAAGATGTTATGAAGCTCACTTAAAGTCTTGGAAGTCCATTTAGCCTGATTAAAGTCAAAACCCTAGTTTAGGATGCATTGCTTAGGAGGATGCATTGTCTGAGGGAATTGTCAAATCTTCTGACTATTTGTGAACTTTGTGAACCTTGTGAACCATCATAAAATGTCTTGTGAACCTTGTGAACCTCATGGGAGGTCTTATGAACCTCATGGGAGGTCTTGTGAACCTTGTGAACCTCATAAGGTGTCTTGTGAATCTTGTGAACCTCTTAGCACACAAAGTCTTGTATTGTGAGGGAAAATTTTGGGGTGCAACAGTTGTGTTATGTGACAGATTTAGAATGGATGAGAGGAATGATGCAACACTTTCCGCTGCTATGCAAGTGATGGCACAGGTTGTGCAAAATCCGAGGAATGTTGGAGATCGCGAAAGTGACGAATTCAGGAAGAATGATCTGCCAACATTCAATGGGAAGTAAGATCCTAATGGAGCACAGGATTGGCTCAAAGAGATTGAGAGGATCTTCAGATTCATGGAGTGTTCAAAAGGAAGCAATGTGCGATTGGATCCGCATAGACTGGTATCTGAGGCTGATGATTGTTGGGTTGGCACTCGCCAACGATTGGATGCATCTAGTGAGGAAATCACATGGGATGTGTTCAAGAGGGAACTCTTGAGGAAGTTTTTTCCTGAAGATGTTTGGGGAAAGAAGGAAATAGAGTTTTTGGAGGTGAAACAGGGCAGCATATCTGTGATTGAGTACACTGTGAAGTTCACTGATTTGGAAAAGTTCTATCCATATTACAGTGAAGCAACTGCTGAGTTTTCGAAGTGTGTTAAGTTCGAGAATGGTTTGAGGCCTGAGATTAAGCAGGTGATTGGCTATCAGAGGATCCGTAGGTTTCCGGATCTGGTGGATTATTGCAGATTCTTTGAAGAAGACAGTAAGGCTCGATCTGAGCACTTCAGAGGCTTAGCTGAGAGAAGAAGTGAGCAGCAAGTGAGTCATGAAAAACCTTATGCAGCTCCTGCTGATAAGAGTACGCAGAAATAGAATGAGTGGAAGAGGCCAAGTGGGGGAGGTGCTCCTACTCCGCTTAAATGCTATAGGTGTGGTGAGATGGTCATCATTTCAGTGAGTGCACGAGTGACGTGAAGAAGTGTCTCAAGTGTGGTCAGCATGGGCACTTGATTGTTGAGTGCAAGGAAAATCTGGTTACTTTCTACAACTGTGGGGAGAAAGTTCCCATCAGTACACATTGTGAGAAGCCCAAGAAAGCTGCGATTGGAGGAATGGTGTTTGCTTTGATGGGGACACGGACTTCCTGCGAGGATCGTTTGATAAGAGGTATTTGTCATATTAATAGTATTCCGTTGATTTCTATGATTGACACTGGTGTGACATATTGTTTTATTTCTCTTGATTGTGTGAGGAAATTAGGACTTGTTGTGTCTCCGATGCAAGGAGAGATGGTTATCGAGACTCCTGTTGATGGGTCATTAACTACTTCTCTTGTATGTCTGAATTGTCTGTTATCAATATATGGTAAGGACTTTGGTGTAGATTTGGTTTATTTTCCGTTGAGAGGTATGGATGTGATTTTAGGTATGAATTGGTTGGAGTACAACCATGTTCATATAATTGTTTCAGTAAGTTGGTTTGGTTTCTTACTCTTGGTGAAGAAGCAAAGGAAGCTGGTTATTTGTCTGCCCGAGAGTTGCAAGAGCTTATGGATGATGAAGCGCAAGTTTTGGTGTTGTTTGCATCGTTGTCAGTGGAGAATGATATGACAATTAATGAATTGCAAGTGGTGAGAGATTTCCCTGAAGTGTTTCCAGATGATGTTGTGGATGTGCCGCCGGAGCGAGAGATTGAATTTAGTATCGATCTTGTTCCAGGAACGAAACCTATTTCGATGGCACCGTATCGTATGTCGGCTTCCGAGTTATCTGAGTTAAAGAAACAATTAGAGGAACTGTTAGAAAAGAAATTTGTGAGACTGGGTGTATCTCCTTGGGGAGCACCAGTATTGTTGGTGAAGAAAAAGGATGGTAGCATGAGGTTGTGTATTGATTATAGACAACTGAATAAGGTGACGATTAAGAATAAGTATCCACTTCCAATGATAGATGATTTGATGAGTCAGTTGGTTGGTGCTCATGTGTTCAGTAAGATTGATTTGCGATCGGGGTATCATCAGATAAGATTGAAGGATGAGGATATTCAGAAGACTTCTTTTAGGACTCGGTATGGACATTATGAATATATAGTGATGACATTTGGATTTACTAATGAACCTGGTGTATTCATGGAGTATATGAATCAGATTTTCCATGAGTATTTGGATCCGTTTGTTGTTGTGTTTATAGATGACATCCTAATTTACTCTAAGTCAGAAAAAGAGCATGTTGAACATTTGCGAATTGTGTTGCAAGTGTTGAAAGAGAAGAAGCTTTATGCGAAACTGTCGAAGTGTGAATTCTGGTTGAAAGAGGTGAGTATTTTGGGCCACGTGATTTCGGAACAAGGGATTATCGTTGTCGCTCCCACCAGATGAAGCCGGGTCAAATGTGGTACAGACGCGAACGGTCGGCGAAAAGAGGATGCGAGAACACACAGCAGTGAACTCACAGGGAATGAAAAGAGTCGTCAGCTAGGCATTTTTATCCCGAAGGAAAGGTAATGCTGCATAGACCTAGAAAAGATGGATAAGACGGTTGCGAACCAGAAAGAATGAGAAAGGGGGTTGGTTACAACCTGGGAAGGTATTAGCACCCAGATTGTCCGCCGTAATCGACGGGATCCACGCTTAAAAGATTTGTGTTTTAAAGGGGTAGTGTCAGTGCAATCTGTGTATAAAATAGCTGGAAAAGGATATACAGGTGTCAGTGTAAAAGCAGTGCAAAGTGTGATATGTACAGTGTCAGTGTGAGAACAGGAGTGAAATGCTCATGATCATGAGGCTAAAAGAATAAAGCTGGAAGGAAGGGGAATATACAGAGACTTTTGTTCGATAACTGTTAAGTTATGCCTACGTATCCTCTCGTGCAATGAGGAAGTCATAACACCGTAGTTCGACCCAAAGAGACTGAAAGGTGAATTGACTTGTGAACTGCTTACTTGTCTATGCTCAAGTGTATGACCTGTCTGGCTCAGGTGCTAACTGTCTTGCATTAGACGGAAGAAGCGAGTTCTCGTTTGTGAGTGAAGGTGATGAGAAAAGAATCCCGGAGGAGACGATTATTGTTTGTTTTTTGTGTTTTCAGTCTTTTATTGCTTTTGAAAGTTTGTCATAAGTTAATGAGCTTAAGCCTAAACCAATGGGTTAGTAAACTCATCACATCTTCCCTCTGATTAGGGGTAATGAGAATACCTTAAGTGCGAAGTCAGCTTCTCACACTTAAACACCTTCGGTGTAGGATTAAGATCATCAACCTACTTGTGATTAATTAGATGTTTTTGGTGTTTTTGTTTAGTGTTAAGTAATGAGATTAAGCCATAATCAGGGATTAAACAGACTCATTACACCATCCTAATAGAAGGATAATAGATGAGAATGTTTAAGCTGAGGAAAGCTCCTCAACTTAATCCATGATTAGGGATTAAACTCATGACAAAACATGCCTTTGATTAAGTGGATTTTAGTTAATGGTAAGATGATGAAGTGAATTTTAGGGTTTGTAAGACAACTTGAGGGGGACTTGTCCATTAACACTAGGGTTAGTCCTTCTTAACCAATTAAGAAAGAATTAGAACCCTAATGCAAGGCCCAAGTTACAAGTTTGATGTCTTGATGATTATTAAGTGAATTTGATTAAAGGATTTAAACACATTAAGGGTTTAACACTTAGGATTAAAGTTATACACTCCATCCTAATAGAAGGATGCAGGCATAAGCTTAATCACAAAGCCTTAAAGCCTTTAGGGTTTAGTCCCTGATTATGAGATGAGAAGAGAAGACTCAAAGAGACACAAATGTAAAACTAAGTGGGGAGACTAACCAAAATCCTAATCATTGTCATGCTTGGTTGTTCCTAAGGTTTGTGAGGTTAACAAGAGAAATCTTCAATGGAACCACCAGGAAGCAGATGAAAGGATCAGGAGAAACAAAGTAACTTGCTTCATTTAAGAAGACAAGTCACTTGGAGAAAGAAAGTGAGAAGAAGAAGAATGAGCAAGCTCAATCTCAAACACATAACAAAATTCAGCAAGGATGCATGAAAGAGATGAAAAGAAATTGTGAGAAGTGAAGGCAAATTCACTTCTCAAAGTTGCTTACCACCTGAAAAGTTAGTGAAAGAAATGCAATGCAATGCAAAATGAGATGAAATGGAATGATGCAAATCAAAACCAGAAGCATATGTATGATGTTAATGATGCTAAGAGATGATGCAAACATGAGACAAGGCAAGAGGATGATCATACAAACATATGGATGCAAGAGAGGCATGCTTAGAACCATGAACATACATGAAAAGTTATGGAATGCAAATGACATACATCCTGGCAAATGAAAGATGCAATGATCAAATATGATTCTAATATGTCCTAAGATATGTAATGAACCAAATGGATGCATAAAAGGTCATGGCAAGTCATGGTATGCAAGCAAATGCAAGATGAATGCAAAAGGAAGCCCAAATTAGGGTTTATGACTAATGCATCAAACAAAAACCAAAATCAGAAGCAAACATCAAGATAAAAAATTGAAAATGCAATCAAAGCAACCCTAATCCTATACAAACTCACTGCCCAAAGGAGGGGTTCCAACTCTTAACCTAGTTAGGGTTATGAATTTTCCAAGATTTCTAGGGTTTTAGGGTACCTTAGCAAGAAAAATGCCAAACAAATTGAAAATGAAAGATCAAATCATGCCAATTTAATCTCACAAACTAAATGCTAAACAAAATGCAATGCAAAAAGAATCAAAGTCCAACTCTCAATGGTTAGGCAGAAATGATTTTTTGAAGTTTGGATCAAAATAATGCCTTGAAATGATTTTAATTCCATGAAAAATTCTCAAAAGACATCAAGATCAAAAAAGAAATTTGGTTTGAGGGTTGGAAAATGTTTCTAAATAATTATGAAGGTTTCATGAATTTTTTGGTGATTTTTAAATACTTAAAAGTATTTTTAATTAATTAATTCTCATTAATTAATTAAAAATAAACTTTTAAATGATTTAAAAATATTTTTTAATGCAAAAAATAAAAATAAAAATGTTTTTGGTTTCTGAAAATTAATAAAAGTTTATACAAAAATTTTCAGAATTTTTGAAAAGGTTTTACTATTTTTAAATAAATGGACAAAAGAAATATAAAACAAATGAATTAAAATTAAAGAAAATGAAAAGTAAACGCAATGGAGAGCCAGAATTGAATCTGGGAAATAAATGGTTGACTGCGCGCGCAATCTAAAGGCTGACATTCAAACTTCATTAATCCCAATTAAAAATTAATTAATCTGAATTAATAAAGTCAACTTATGATTAGGGCAAAATAGAGTGATCCTGGGCGTCCAAATGCGCGCGAGTCAACACATCCAAGGGGCAATATTCAAACTTCATTAAACACAGGGATTAGCCCTAATTGTTTTCAGGTGGCCGGAGAAGACCTCCGGTCGTCTTCTCCGGTGGGAACCCCACCTGAAAATCTCCAAAATCCTCTAAACTTCACTAAAACGAAAACTAAAAGCCCAGAAATCATCCCCACATCCCACTGAATCAAAACCCCCACTCAAATCTCATTTATTCTTCATCAATCTAACGAATCGAAGCCAAACAGTTTCTAGGGCAAAAGTTTCAGACATTGCATACATCCTGGTTTCTCAACCATTTTCAAAAATAATCACATATTCATGATCAGGGGAGTGCATAGAAGCTATTAAGAACTTAAAAACATGCTTCTGGAAAAAAGTTTTGAGTTGACTACCTGAACTGAAGCTTTCGATTCAGGAGATTTCTGGCTGTTTCTTTGGCTCAAATGCACTCCAATGATCCCCCTAAGAAGCTTGCAATGTTTGTTTGAAGTTTGCAATGGCTGGTTTGGAAGATGGCAGTGGTTCTGCTCAAGGTGAGGTGAGAATCGTATTTGTGATTCTGGGAGTTTAAGGCAATGGTGATGGGTGCTTTGTGACCAGGAAGGTGTGTTGAGTTGATCTGTGAAGTTAGTTTGTGTGTTTGTGACTTGTGTGTGGAGTTTCGAAAACTTTTGCAAATGGAGTGAGAGGTGAGAATGCTATGCTATGAAGTGTTTCAGGCTTGTGTTGTGGTTGCTTTGGCTTGCTTTTTTCTTGTATAAACAATTGGGATTGGTCAGAAGAAGTGATGTGTGCTTTTGTGATAGGTATGGCTCAAGTTGCCAAAATGTCAAAATTGTGTAAGAGAAGCATGGGCTACTTTCTAGCCAAGGACAAAAGGCATGTCCTGCGCAGCATGATGTGGGGAGAACCCTAGGTTTGATCAGCAGGCTAGCAAGCAAGTGGGTTGTGACTTATGATGAGTTTTGCAACTTGCCTTGCTTTTGCTTCTTATGAGATATCTTGCTCCATAAGCCACAAAAATGAGAGATTCTTTGGCCCATTCTGAACTTTAGACATTGTATGATCATGTTGTGAAGATTATAAGCCCATTTGATAACTTAATTTGCCTTGAGAAGTGAATTTGCAACTTTGCCTCTTTGGTGCATAACTTGAAATTTAGTGATTTTTGCCAACTTTGACAAGCCATAACTTTTGATCCAAAATGAATTAGGTCATGCTCTTGTACTTTTTGAAAAGGGAATGATCCATTCTACAACTTTCATGACCAAAGTTTTTCCATTTGAAGCTTTTTTGAATCAAAAAGTAAAGGTTGAAAAAGTTGCCTAAAATGACAATTTCATTAAAAGTCAAACTTGCCCAAAAAGTCAACTTTGCAAAAGACTTGAAATTCTTCAATTTTGTGAACTTCCAACTCCTTTTATGATCAAATAAAGATCATATACCATCAAAATGATGAAGAACACCCTTTGGTTGGGTCATTGGGGGCCTCAGATGCCCTGATTTTACACTGACTTGCTTGAAAAGTCAACTCTTGATCAGATGACTTCCCCATGGAATTTCTTCATGAAAATTGATATGCACACTCCCTATACCATATAGAGACCAATAGAAACAAGAATGACCAAAAAATTTGGAGTTATGGCCTCTGAAACCAAAACCCTAATTTCAGGTCATCTTCAGTTAAACCTGGCTCTGCTTCCACACCATTTTCAGTTCTTGTGATTCTTTGACATTCTTGACTTTGAGAGGATATAATATGATGCTTGAACACACATGGACCCCTTTGAAGTGATTTATGACCTTTAGAGTGGCTCAAGAAGCTCTTGGATTGCTCAGATCACAAACCCTAGATGCAGATGACTTTGAATCTATGCAGTGAATCAAAAATGTGATATGAGATGCTATGATTGTGTTTATGCATATGAAATGATCACAAGCCATGATGTGAATGGGTGAGGGCAAATTTGGGGTGTTTACAATCGTGGATCCATCCAAAGTAGATGCAGTGCTACAATGGGAGACTCTAAAGTCAGTGACAAAAATTAGAAGTTTCTTAGGATTGGCCGGTTATTATCGAAGGTTTATTGAGGGGTTTTTGAAGTTGGCACTTTCGTTGACCCATTTCACTTGTAAGAACAAGACGTTTGTGTGGGATTCTCAGTGTGAAAAGAGTTTTATTGAAATGAAGAAGAAGTTGACTACTACGTCTGTTTTGATTTTACCGAAGGCAGATGAATCGTTTGTGGTTTATTGTGATGCTTATATAATGGGTTTAGGTGGAGTATTGATGCAAGATGGTCAGGTTGTGGCGTATGCTTCATGTTAGTTGAGAATTCATAAGAGGAACTATCCTAATAACGATTTAGAGTTAGCAGCGGTGGTTTTTGTCTTAAATATTTGGAGACATTAGTAATATGGTTTGAGGTTTGAATTTTATAGCGACCATAAGAGTTTGAAATACTTATTTGATCAGAAATAGTTGAATATGAGACAGAGACGTTGGTTGGAATTTCTGAAGGATTATGATTTTAGTTTGAATTATCACCCAAGTAAGGCTAATGTTGTAGCTGATGCCTTGAGTCGGAAGAAATTGCATATGTTGGCTATGATGGCTAGAGAGTTAGAGTTGATTGAGCAATTCAGAGATATGAGTTTGGTTTGTGAACATACACCTCATAACATGATGTTGGGGATGCTGAAGGTTAATAATGATGAACGAGTTGGATATATTGAGTTTCGGGTTGATGATCAGGGAGTACTGAAATTTCGAGATCGTATATGTATTCCTAATGATGTTGATTTGAAGAGAATGATTCTAGAAGAAGGGCATAGGGTGGGTCGATTATTCATCCAGGAGCGACAAAAATGTATCAGGATTTGAAGATGTTTTGGTGGCCTGGTATGAAATGAGATGTGGCTCAGTTTATGTATGTGTGTTTGACTTGCCAGAATTCGAAAGTGGAACATCATAAACCTGCTGGTTTGATGCAACTGTTGGATATACCCGAGTGGAAATGGGATAGTATATCGATGGATTTTTTTACGGGATTACCTACTACTCCAAGAGGGCATGATGCCATTTGGGTGATTGTTGATAGGTTGACGAAGTCAGCACATTTTATTCCGATTGGAATTACTTATTCCTTGCAAAGATTGGCTGAGATTTATGTGGGTGTAATTGTGAAGTTGCACGGAATACCTTTGAATATTGTGTCGGATAGAGATCTGAGGTTTACTTCAAGGTTTTGGGAAAGCTTGCAAAAGGAATTGGGTTCAAAATTGAAGTTGAGTTCCACTTATCATCCTCAGACTGATGGACAAACAAAGAGGATGATACAATCCTTGGAGGATTTGTTGAGGGCTTGTGTGCTTGAACAAGGAGGTGCTTGGGATAGTCATTTGCCGTTAATTGAGCTTACATATAACAATAGTTATCATTCCAGTATCGAAATAGCACCATTTGAAGCTTTGTATGGTCGAAGATGTAGAACACCTTTGTGTTGGCATAAGTCGGGTGAGAGTGTTGTACTTGGACCTGATATTGTGCAATAGACTACTGAGATGGTGAAGTCAATTCGAGATAAAATGAAGACTTCACAGAGTAGGAAGAAGAGTTACCATGATAAAAAAAGAAAAGATCTTGAGTTTTAAGAAGGAGATCATGTGTTTTTTAGGGTTACCCTGGTGACCGGTGTGGGGAGAAATTTGAAGTCGAGGAAGCTTACTCCTAAGTTTATTGGGTCGTATCAGATTTTGGCGAGGGTTGGACCTGTTGCTTATAGAGTGGCGTTGCCACCGAGATTAACAAATTTGCATGACGTGTTGCATGTGTCACGGCTTCGGATGTATGTTCCGGATCCGTCCCATGTGATACCGATGGATGAAGTTGAGGTAAGAGATAATCTTACAATTGAAGCATTACCGAAATGAATCGATGATTGGGAGGTAAAGCAGTTGAGAGGCAAAAAGATTGTCCTTGTGCGAGTGGTTTGGAGAGGAGATGTTTGTGGGCATGAGACTTAGGGATTGGAAAGCAGGATGCGAGAGTCGTATCCAAATATTTTTGCTTGAGGTAAGTTTTCTATGACGAAAACCTTTTTAAGTGGGGGAGAGTTGTAACGCCCCGACTGATATGTCATTGACTACTTCTATAACGCCCCGAATTTATTTAAATATTTTATTGAGAATGTGTGTTGTGGTGTGTGAAGAATAATATATATTATCGAATATTATTGTGATCTTAAATTATATTTGGTGGATAATTCTATTGTTAGTTGTTAAATAAAATAAATGGAATAAATAAGAGATGAGGACAAGGTGGTCAATTAGTGAAAGTAATAAGGTTAAAAGGGGAAGATCATAAGTTGGGTCTTAGGGGTTATGTTGGAAATAAGGAAAAGGGGAAAACATAATTGTGTTAGAGAAATTGGAAAGCGATCGTGAAAGGTGTGAAGAGAAGAAGAAGAGGAAAAGGCTTGATTGGGAAGAAGAGTTCGCGAAGGAGAAGAATTCCTCAAAGAAACCTAAGGTAAGGATGGGATTCTTCCATCTTAAGGGTTTATAATGGGAATTGGGTATGTTGAAAATTAGGGATTGAGATTGTGATGAACGGTTGAAGAATTTTGTTGAATTAAGAGTTATTTGTTGATGTTTTGTTGATTATTGCGGAAAGAGTCAATCGGAGATTCGAAGAGGCCACCGATTAAGGTAAGGGTGAGGTTCAATCTTTATAATAGGGTTTGATAAATAATATATAAATTTGGGTGGTTTAGGTTGTTATGTATTTTGTTCATTTCGATACTATTATGAATAATCTGTATTTTGTTGTTGCAATGGTTGCTGGTATAGAATTGGTTGTCCGATTATGATTTTTGGTTGATTAAAAAGTTATTTTCGATTATGTTGAATTAATGTTGATAATTTTTACGTTGAAAAGTTCCTGAAAAAATTTGATCGGGGATGATGATTAGAAATTGCAGAGACCGGTAGATGGGGTTGGAGAAACCCAAGTGGCGCAAGCCATATAAAAATGCGGCAAGAGCCACATGAAACAACTAAAGTGGCGCAATCCACTATTGGAGGTGGCGGATGCCACCAATTGTGTGGGTGGGGGCCACTTGGAAGTGGCGCAAGCCACTCACAAATGTGACAGGAACCACATTGTGCTTTGGTTAGGGATTTTAATTAATGGAATTTTAATTAATGGTTTAATACTTAACTTGTGATTTCAATTACACCACATTTCATAAAATGATTTAATTAAGTTAAGTTTAAAAAAATTAGTAGATTTATGGAACTAATATTATTTATGAATTATGTTGTACTGAATCAGAAGGAATCATGTAATTATACCGTTAGCAAACGAGTATTAGCAGTAAACTGTAATTCTACTGTGATGGAGTTTCTTGACAGAAATTGGAGAAGTTTAGGAATTTAGCAGAAAGATATTGTTGGCCTATTCTTATGAAAGATGAGATTATCAGGAAACATAAAATGGAATTTTTTTTAATAAAATTGAATTAATCGCAGAATGATAAAATCAGAGTCGATTTAGTCGGTTGAGCGGAATTAGGCGAAAAACTTAGTTGCTCGAAATTTGACGAAAACTGACAGGCTAAGTCGGGTAAATTAAGAGTTGGTTTTTATAACGTTATTTTGTCGAAAATGCGTTCTATAGTTGATTTACTGGTACAGTTAAGTTGTTGTATGTTTCTGGTATACTAAATGATTCTAAAGTTGTTAAATTGAAGGCTTTATAGGCCAAAGTCGATTTTAAGCTACCTTATCGTATAAATTTGTTTACGCTGCTTGTTTATGTCATATGAGTTGCTCATGTTGTCTATGTTGTTTTGTGTTGTCGAAGTTGTTGTGTTGTTAAAGTTGAAGACTTATTAGCCAACGTTGATTTAAGTTGTCCATGTCATATAAGTTGTTTATGCTGCTGATGTTGATGATGTTGTGTTGTTTATGTTGTTGAGTCGTACATGTCACATGGCATATGTGCATTTCTAAGTCGGAGCCGTTGCTCACACCATGTTGACCTAGATTGGAAATTAAGTTGAAAGTTGAAGGCTTATGTCTTGATGCCTCGGTAAATTGGCAACATTATTAAGTTGAAGGCTTATGCCTTGCAGATACATTGATAACCTAGTATATTTTAAGTTGGGAGTTTTACTCCAATGGTACCACATGCATATGATAGTTGATTCGCATTGTGTTGCATTGTTGATGTTGGTTATGTGTTTATGTTGTTCAAGTTGATAAGTTGTTTATGTTGTTCAAGGTGATAAGTTGTATATGTCGTTCAAGTTGATAAGTTGTTATGTTGTTTCAAGTTGATTAATGAATTGTGTTAATTAGGCTAATTAATTAGTTCATGTTGAATATATGATAAATGTTAATGTTGTTGTTTTTAAAGTTGAAAATGTGACATCCTATTTTAAAAGGTGATTTTGAAACTCTGATTTATGATTTTCTGCCTGGTAGAATTAGGGTGTTACAAGAACAAGGTGGTCAATTGGTGAAAGTAATAAGGGTAAAAGGGGAAGATCATAAGTTGGGTCTTAGGGGTTATGTTGGAAATAAGGAAAAGGATAAAACATAATCGTTTTAGAGAAACCGGAAAGCGGTCGTGAAAGGTGTGAAGAGAAGAAGAAGAGGAAAAGGCTTGATCGGGAAGAAGAGTTCGCGAAGGAGAATAATTCCTCAAAGAAACCTAAGGTAAGGGTGGGATTCTTCCATCTTAAGGGATTATAATGGGAATTGGGTAGGTTGAGAATTAGGGATTGAGATTGTGATGAACGATATAAGAATATTCGTTGAATTAAGAGTTGTATGTTGATGCTGGTTGATTATTGCATGAATTAGGGAATAAAATTGGTGATTGCTAAGAATTCTGGCTGGTTTTTGTTGTTAGAACAAGATTTTGATTCTACTTTCTTACATAGTTTTTATGATAACAATATTTTATGAGAAAAAATTAAAGCACTAAAATTTTCTATATGTGTAGGATAGAAGTTCTCAAGAAAAAGGAAATTACTAAGGTTGAATAGAATCTTCTATATATACTCAAGCCAAGCGCAACTTCTATAGAAGATTTGCTGATAGAAAGAAGTTCTCATCAAATCCGCTCTCATTGTTGCGTAAATTCAAATACACTCTGATGAGCTTTTATGATATTCTGATTCTCATAATAAAGGATATTTAAGAAGGAATCGAGAATAACGGCTGGGAACATAATCTTTATTTTTGGAAGGACTTTATGGCTATTTATATTCATCCAAATATGGAATCAGATGTTCCCAACGGATCTCATATTCAATGCTTATATAAAGGAGATATCTTGAAGAAATTGAAGCTCTTACACACGCACGCCAACTTTGATCAATTTCTAACTTTGTGCTTAAGTTTTGTAAAAACTATCACGTAGTGATAATTGCTTTCTGAAGAATTTTTGTTACAACAATTTTTTTAAAACTTTGTGATTTCCTTGAGTGACTAGTGTAGTCAGTATACTCAAGAAGACTTTGACTATAGGTCTTTGTGATTGTATTCATTGTTTTTGAATAGTGGATTAAGACCTCATTGAGAGAGGCAAAATCACCTTGGCAGGTGGACTGGGTGTGGTTTGAGTTCAAACAAACCAGGATAAATCAAAGTGTCCTTTTTAATCATTGTTTTATAAAACCCAATTCCGACCCCCCATTCCTTGTGTTTTTCGCTCCTTCAATTGGCATCAGAGCTCTAGATTCTGAGATATACACTTAACCGTGTCAGTAGAAGATCCAGAAAACAAACACAATGGTAGATTCAGTCAACAACAACAATGATTATCAAAATCACAAGATCAACGAAAAACCTCCAGTGTTCAATGGTGACAACTTTGACTACTAGAAGGATGTTCTGGAAAGTTTCTTTCTAGCTCTGGATGGAGATCTTTGGGATATGGTAACAGATGGATACACTCATCCTGTTGGATCAAATGGCCAGAAGATCGAAAGAAAGAATATGTTAGCTCAACAGAAGAAGGAATTCAGAAACCATCACAAGGCTAGAACCATACTTCTGAGTGCTATCTCTATGAGCAACTCTCTCTTTTGGATTAATTTTGCATGATAGCAAATTTCTATGCCTTTTGCTTCTTGTGCATTTGTTTACTTGATAAGTTGTTCAACTTTGTATTTTGACTTATGAATTGGCACATATCATAAATGAAAGCTTAAAAACAATTTTAATCATGTATGTATTGATACATGTTGGCTTGCATCGATACATGTTTCCTTGGTGTTTCTGGAAACAAATTATGCATCGATTCATTCGCATAATGCATCGATACATGTTGTATTTCTGTTTCTGGAAATAAGCCTTATATCGATACATTCGTAACATACATCAATTCATACTGATGTTATTTTTCTGAATTTCTACATTGGTTCAGTATGTATCGATGCGTACCTCCATGTATTGATACATAACAGTTGGGAAATTCACATGTATCGATACGTGCGTGTTTTGTATCGATTCATAAGTCTGTTTATTTTCTAACAACTTCTGTTATGTGTATATAAGCTCCTGTCAATACAGTTTTTCTCACGGTACACAAGTCAATCAAATTGAAAGTGAAGAATTGAAGAACACACTGTCAAAGAGAGGTTTGAATGTGCAATCAATTGGTCAGTCGTATTCAAAATCTGAAAGAGACTTCATTTTCATCATCTTCTCAATCTCCTTAATTCAAGAACATCAACACATAATCATTCTTGTTCTTGGTATTAACGAAGCAACGAGATAACGTTCAGTGGTACAATCGAGGATCTAGCTGAGTTGAAGGTTGGAAGGGGATTTCGAGGAAAAACCATTTGATTTGTCCTTTAAGAACGGACGTGTTCTTGAGGGTTTGTGAGTCACGTTTATAGAACAGATTCAGCCGCAGCGTAAGGTTTGGAAATTGGGTTATTTCGCAAACAGATCGTGGAACCGGTGAATTGTTTGTAATACTTGCAGGAAAGTCTTGATCTTGCTTGATCAAGTGAAGATTCATACAATAGGAAGATTTTTGTGTTTAGATTTCTGGTTTTTGTATTGCAACCTTGTAAAAGACAGAATCAACATTATTGATATAAAAGTTCTCAATTTCGGTTTGAAATTGAGAGGGAGACGTACCCACACGCGAGGACGAACATGGGGAACTTCCTTTCCAAATCTCTGAGTATTGTATTCTCTCTCTAACTCTATTTACGTTTTCATTAGTTTTGATTCATTGGAAATAGCCTTTAGTGATAAGTGCATTCAATTGTTTATCATTTCTTGTGTTCAAGTCTTTGTCATATTAATATCAAATCCAACACTCTATCGCATGTCTGGTTTTCTAATGGCTGGTTCATAATAGACGGAAGTCGATTCGAGATCATAGTTTTTCCGCTAATTTTCAAAAACTCTGAAAAGTTTTATTAAAAGCTTGTGAAAAAGGAGGTGATCTATTCACCCCCTCTTGATCACTATCCACACCGTCTAACAAGTGGTATCAGAGAACCGGTTCGCTGGTGCTTTGTGGCTGCCTGTAATGATATGGATTCTGACCCAAAGGGGGCGTATAATAGAGCGCATGTTTTCAACGGTGAAAATTATGGCTACTTGAAAGACTGCATGCGAATTCACATAAATTCTGTGGATAAGCGCGTATGGACTGCCATTCAAAATGGTCCTTTTCAAATTACCATGACGAATGCAGCGGGCACCATAGTTCCTAAACCTGATGATGATTGGGATGAGAAAGATGAGAAAAAGTGTTCGAGTGATTGGAGAGCTAGAAATATACTAATTTCAGCACTTAGTGCTGATGAGTATTTTCGAGTATCCCATTGCTCGACAACTAAAGAAATGTGGGATGCTTTAGAAATTGCCCATGAGGGTACTACTGAAGTAAAACAGTCCCGTATTAACACACTTAATCTAGAGTTTGAACTCTTTCGCATGAAACAAGGAGAATCTATCTCTGACATGCAAAAGAGATTCGCTCATCTCATCAATCGTTTGAATGCACTTGGAAAACCTGTTTCCAATGAAATAGCTACTAATAAAATTATGAGATGTCTTAGCAGGGAATGGCAACCTAAAGTAACAACTATTAAGGAAGCCAACGATCTCACGACACTCACAACTATAACTTTGTTTGGTAAGCTAGAAGAACATCAACAAGAACTAGAATGTCTTGAAAAAATTGAGAACAAGAGTAAAAAGGGAAAGGAGAAGAATAAAGACAAAGAGGGTAAGAAGAAGCCAATAGCTCTTATGGCCTCTAACTCAAAGTCCTCACAAAAAGAGCAAAGCAACAATGACTCAAGTAATGACGAAGACTTCGGTGATGAGGAAATGAGACTTTTTGTTAGGATATACAATAGATTCATTCGAAAGAATGAAATCAAGCATTCCGACAAAAATCTCATGAATTTTAGAAGACAATCCATTGACTCAAAACAGGAAGAGAGTAAGAAGAATAGAGGAAATGGTTCTTGTTTTAATTGTGGTAAATCTGGACATTACAAGACGGAAAGTCCTATGAAGAAAAAGGATAAAGGAAAAGCTCCGCCAAAAGGTTACAATAAACAAAGAAGAGCTTATATTGCTTGGAAAAGTGATAGTGATTCATCAAGCACACAAAGTTCAAGCGATGGTGATGAAACCGCAAATTTGTGTCTTATGGCTCACACCAATCACCATTCCTACCACAAGAAGAAAAACCATGATAAAAAGGTAAAACAAGCATATTATAATAACTTCTCTTCTATGTCTTTTTTTTGAACTGAAAATAGTTTTTGAAAAACTGCATAACGAAGCTTTAGATGCTTTTAAAAGATTAGCTTCCGATAAACATATCTTTTCATTTTTGGAAGGTAAAGTACAATATGCTAAAAAATATTTAGAAAGGTTGAAAGCTAGTATTGCAGAAAATTCAAAAGATATTGATATTAATGGTTTTAATAAACTTAGGTATTGTGAATCTTGTCATATTTGGCAACGATAGGTTAACACTCTTAAGGTCGAGTTGGAAAAAGCTTTACAACCTAAGATTAATTACGCCGTTGATTCTAGGTTGTTTAAAAAGTCATTAAATCCATCATATGAAAATTACTCTTTTATACCAAAGGATTTAATGAACAAAATAAACAACAACATCATCCTGGTTTATGTCATTATTGTTGTCGCGCTGGCCACACCATTGAAAAATGCAAGTTTAGGAGATTTCTTATTCCTAAAGGCATTTATCAATGGAAGCCTAAAGGCAACCATGTTACCACTTACCCAATTGGACCCAATGAAAATTGGGTACCTACTTCTCTCTTTTGATATTGTAGGATGAGTGCCTTACATTCGTAGATAGAAGATGGTTTCTTGACAGCGGGTGTTCAAGGCACATGACGGGTGACATATCATTTTTTATTTACTTCAAAGCAAAGAAGAAGGGATATGTTACTTATGGAGACAATAACAAAGGAGCAATACTTGGAAAAGGTAGTGTAGGTAATTGTCGCTCCCGGGATTTTCATCCTAGTACAAACGCGAAAGTGGCGCGGAAAAGGTAGAGTCGCCAGCCATGCATTTTTATCCCGAAAGAATGGGAAAGGTAATGCTGCACAAACCCGAGGAAGAAGGAAAGGACAAGGTCCTGCGAACCAAAGATCTGGGTTCGGGAGTCGGTTACGACCTGGGAAGGTATTAGCACCCCAGATCGTCCGTCGTACCCGACGGGATCCACGCTTGCTTGTTTGTTTCAAAGGGTGAGAAATAAAGTGATGCTGAACAAATGAACTGCTAACTGGAATGGGAATGAAAATGAGAAAGGAACTGAAAAAGAAGATGAAAAGAAAGAGGGAAATCTAGGGAAAATAAAGAATGTACTCGAACGAGCCCTACCCCGTTGCCTACGTACCTCATCGGGATAATGAGGATCAGAGTCGACATAGTTTGCCTAACCAGGTGGGAACTTTGTTTGTGTTTTTTATGGCTGGAACTGCGTATGCCTGTGCTCAGGTGTTGCAGGCTCATCTGGTACGAGTGCGTTTACCGTCTTGCATGTGAGACAACTCGTCATGAGTTCACGTTTAGAGTGAATGAGATGAGAAGAGAAGTTCCCACAGGATAGTCGCTTATTGTCTTTTTTTTTTGCCTTTTAAGAGTTTTGCATGAATTTGGCACAAGGAAGTGAATTCAAACTCTTTTCCATGGAATGTGTACTTGCTACTACATTCCAAGATGGAATAATAGAACAAGCACATTGTCGCTCCCGCCAAATGACACCTGGTCAAGAGGGGTACAGACGCGAACGGTCGGCGAAAAGAGGAAGAGAACACACAAGGGTGAACTCAGGAGAAAAGAGTCGCCAGCTAGGCATTTTTATCCCGGAGGAAAGGTAATGTTGCATAGACCTAGGAAAAGATGGATAAGACGGTTGCGAACCAGAGAGACTGAGAAAGGGGGTTGGTTACAACCTGGGAAGGTATTAGCACCCAGATTGTCTGTCGTACTCGACGGGATCCACGCTTAAAAGATTTGTGTTTTAAAGGGGTAGTGTCAGTGCAATTTGTGTATTAAAGCTGGAAAGAATGCAAGTGTCAGTGTAAAAAGAAAGTGAAATGTATAAGATAAGTGTCAGTGTAAGAATCAAAGTGAAATGCTCAAGATATTGAGGCTCAAAGAAATAATACTGGAAGAAAGGGGAATGTACAGAGACTTTTGTTCGATAACCGTTAAGTTATGCCTATGTATCCTCTCGTGCAATGAGGAAGTCAGAACACCGTAGTTCGACTCAAAGAGACTGAAAGATGGATTGACCTGTGAACTGCTTACTTGTCTATACTCAAGTGTATGACCTGTCTGGCTCAGGTGCAAACTGTCTTGCATTAGACGGAAGAAGCGAGTTCTCGTTTGTGAGTGAAGGTGATGAGAAAAGAATCCCGAAGGAGACGATTATTGTTTGTTTTTGAGTGTTTTCAATCTTCTATTGTTTTTTGAGGTTTGTCATTAGTTAATGAGCTTAAGCCTAAACCAATGGATTAGTAAACTCATCACATCTTCCCTCTGATTAGGGGTAGTGAGAATACCTTAAGTGTGAAGTCAGCATCTCACACTTAATCATCCTGGAGTAGGATTAAGATTATTAACCTACTTGTGATTATTTAGATGTTTTTGTTGTTTTTGTTTAGTGTTACGTAATGAGTTTAAGCCATAATCAGGGATTTAATGGACCCATTACACCATCCTAATAGAAGGATAATAGATGAGAACATTTAAGCTGAGAAAGACTCCTCAACTTAATCCATGATTAGGGATTAACCTCATGATTAAACAAAGCCTTTATTAAAGTGGATTTTAGTTAATGGTAATATGAAGAAGTGATTTTTATGGTTTGTAAGACAACTTGAGGGGGACTTGTCCATTAACACTAGGGTCAGTCCTTCTTAACCAATTAAGGAAGAATTAGAACCCTAATGCAAGGCCCAAGTTACAAGCTTGATGTCTTGATGATTATTAGGTGAATTGATTAAAGGATTTAAACACATTAAGGGTTTAACACTTAGGATTAAAGTTATACACTCCATCCTAATAGAAGGATGCAGGCATAAGCTTAATCACAAAGCCTTAAAGCCTTTAGGGTTTAGTCCCTGATTATGAGATGAGAAGAGAAGACTCAAAGATGACACAAAGGTAAAACTAATGGGGGGACTAATCAAACCCTAATTATTATCATGCTTGGAGGTCCTAGGGTTAATGAGTTTTGCAAGAAGATCTTCAGAGAAACCACCAGGAAGGAAGCAGATGAAAGGAGCAAAGAGAAGCAAAAAAACTTGCTTCACTTAAGAAGACAAGTTGCTTGAAGGAAGAAAGTAAGATGAACAAGATTGAGCAAGCTCAATCCAATACACAAGGTAAAATGCAGCAAATATGCAAGAGAGATGAGAAGAGATTGTGAGAAGTGAAGGCAAATTCACTTCTCAAACAACTTACCACCTGAAATGTTAGCCAAAAGAAATGAAATGCAATGCAAATGAGATGCAATGCCATGATGCAAACCAAAACCAGAAGCATGAGTGTGATGTTAATGATTCTAAGAGATGATACAAACATGAGGCAAGACATGAGGATGATCAAACAAGCATAAGTATGCAAATGAGGCATGTATTGAACCATGAATGTACATGAAAAGTTATGAAATGTTATGGACATACAACATGGCAAATGAAAGATGCAATGATCAAACATGATTCTAATATGTCCTAAGATGTATCATGAATCAAATGAATGCATAAAATGTCATGGCAAGTCAATGGATGCAAGCAAATGAGAAATGGATGCAAAGGAAAGCACAAATTAGGGTTACATGCATCATGCAAAGCAAAAATCCAAAACCAGAAGCAAGTGACATGATAAAAAATTGAAAAGGCAATCAAAGATACCATAAAGCTATACCAACTCACTGCCCAAAGGAGAGGATCCAACTCTTAACCTATTGAAAGTTATGAATTTCCTAAGATTGTTAGGGTTTTAAGGTACCTCACCAAGAAAAATGCTAAACAAATTGAAAATGCAAGATCAATTCAAATAAAATTTATCCTATAAACTACATGCTATGAAAGATGCAATGCCAAAAGAATCATCATCCAACTCTCAATGGTTAGGCAGAAAGGAATTTTTGAAGTTTGACACAAAATATTGCCTTGAAATGAAATTAAATCCAATGAAAATGATCAAAAGGCATCAAGAACAAAAACGAAATTTGGTTTGAGAGTTGGACAATGTTTCTAAATGTTTTTAAATGCTATGAGGATTTTTTTGTGATTTTTAAATACCTAAATGTATTTTTAATTAATTAATTTTCATTAACTAATTAAAAATAATCATTTAAATGATTTAAAAATAATTTTCAATGCAAAAAATAAAATAAAAATCATTTTCTGATTAAGAAAAATATTTGAAACAAAAATGCAAAAGGAAATATTTTTAGGATTTTTCTAACTATTTTAAAATAAATATGAAAGATAAATGAATAAAAATGAAATAAAAAGAAAATAAATGGGAAGTATGCAGGATCTAAGGCTGAGATTCAAACTGAACACGCGGGAGTTGACTGGCGCGCTATTGGAAGGTCATGATCTCTTCTGGCTTAATTAACTTAAATATGATTTATTAAATTAATAAAACAGATTAGGGTTTTAATGATGTGATCTGGGCCACACACGCGCGTGGGAGTCAACCCCAGTCTACCTCATCTACGGTCCAAATTCAAACTCTCATTAATTACGTAATTAGGGCAAATGACTTTCAGGTGACCGGAACAGTGGTTCCGGTCATCTTCTCCGGCGAGTCAAAAGAGGAACTCTCTCCCTAGGCCATTTCTGGAGCTCTAAAGCTCCAGATCAAACCTTCTAACCTCCCTGAATCCAAACCTACCCTCAAAACAAATTTCTATGACCTACAAAACAAGATTCGAATCAAAACTCTTAAAATGACAAAAGTTTCAGACAACCAGTACACACTCAGATCTTAACCATTTCAAAAAGTAAAAACATCTGGATGATCAGCAAGGCATAAGGAACAATCTAGAAACTTAAATTTTCATTTCTGGAAAAAAAGTTCTTGAGGTACCTGAGCTTGAGCTTTCTCAGTTTGGCAACTTTCTGGCCAGCTCTTTGCTTTCAATCACTTCCAATGATCCCCCTGAGAAGTTTGCAAGGCTTGATTGGAGTTTAAAATGGCTGGTTTGTGAGATTGATCAAGTTCTGTTCAGTGAGGGGTGAGAATCGTGTTTCTGATTGAGGAGGTTTCAGGGATGAATGAGGGTAGGGAAATGATCAGGGGAGCATGCTGAGTGATTCTATGAAGTTTGTTTTGATGTTTGATGCTTGTGTGATGTGTTTCGAATGAAAATGCATAAGAGGGGAGTTTTTGTGAACTATGGCTTGGAGAGTGTTTCAGGCCTGTGTGTGTTATGAAAATGAACCCTTGGAGTGTGTTTGTAAGGTCTGGATTGGGCAGAGAGTGGGTGGTGGACTGTTGTGATTGGTATGAGTGTTTTTGCCAAAAAGTCAAAAGTGTTGTACTTGAGGTATGGGCAATGGTGTAGCTGGCTCATTGGCTTGTCCTAGCTCAGATGAGATTAAGGATGTCCATGGAATTGGTTTTGAGATAGTTCAGCAAGTTGAGTGAAGTTTATGTAGTGTTTTGCAAATTTGTGAATTTTTGGCCCCTTTGGAATTTCTTAATGCACAAGTCATGAAATTGGACAAACTCTTGGTGCATTCTGAACTTTAGGCAATGGTTTATGTTTGTGCAAAGATTATAAGTCCATTTGAAAGCACAATTTGCCTTGGCAAGGGATTTTGCAACTTTGCCTCTTTGGTACATAACTTGAAATTATGTGATTTTTCCCAACTTTGACAAGCCATAACTTTTGATCCAAAATGAATTAGCATGAGTTCTTGTACTTTTTGAAAAGGGAATGATCCATTCCACAACTTTCATGACCAAAGTTTTCCCATTTGAAGCATTTTTGAATCAAAAAGAAAGGGTTGAAAAAGTTTCCCAAAATGGCAAGTTTCCATTACAAGTCATTTTCCCCAAAAGGCAACTTTGCAAATGGCTTGAAATTCTTCAATTTTGTGAACTTCTAACATCTTCTATGATCAAATAAAGACCATATACATTCAAAATGATGAAGAATACCCTTTGGTTGGGTCATTGGGGGCCTCAGATGCCCTGATTTTGCATTGACTTGTTCAAGAAGTCAACTCTTGATTAGATGCCTTCCCCATAGAATTTCTTCATGAAACTTGATATGCATGATCCTTATAACATATAGAGACCAATAGAAACAAGAATTACCAAAAAATTTGGAGTTATGGCCTCTGAAACCAAAACCCTAATTCTAGGTCATCTGTGTAGGTAAACCTGGCTCTGCTTCCATGCCTTTCCCAGTTCTTGTGATTCTTTGACTTTTTTGACTTTATGGGGATACAATATGAGGCTTGAACATACATGGACCCCTTTGAAGTGATTGAAGACCTTTGGAGTGGCTCAAATGGCTCAGGGATGGCTCAGATCACAAACCCTAGATGCAGATGACTTAGAAACAATGCAGTGAAGTAAAAATGCAATATGAGATGCTATGATTGAACTTATGCATATGAAGATATCACAAGCCATGGTGTAAATGGGTGAGGGCAAATTTGGGGTGTTTACAGCTGCCCCTATTCAAACATGAGTTAGCTGTGCAGGATGTAAGCGACGGCTTAACAGGCAAACAAGATAACTTGTGGTTGAATACCAAAGACAGTCCAAAATTTGCACTCACAGAAATGAAGAAGAAGCGGGATATAGATTGTAAAAAGAAAATTCAGTTTAATTACAAAGTGCGGGCGACGGAAGGCGACCGTCGAGCAGAGGACGACTGCTGGGGATGAAGCGATGACGGGGGCGGCCGACAAGCTGGGGATATAAGAGATTATGATGGGGACGGCCATCAAGTAAAGCTATAAGACTCTCTGGGGATTATAGGTAAATGAAATAAATGATGAGGTACGGTCATCAGAGGTGAAGGACGATCACCTAGCAGGGGACGGCTGCTCTGTTGGGGATAAGATGAGGGACGGTCATCTTAAGGTGAAGGACGATCACCTGGCAGGGTACGGCTGCCGAAAGCATCACAACATAGGGCGAATGTCGAATAAAAAAGTTTGACGATGGGGACGGCCATCGGATAAGCATGATGAAGGACGATCATCAAGAGGTGAAAGATGATCACCTAGCAGGGTACAACTGCTCTCAGGGTTTATCATGACATATGACGAATGTCAGATAACAAGATCAACGATGGGGACAACCATCAGATGAAATGATGAAGGACGATCATCAAGAGGTGAAGGACGATCACCTAGCAGGGGACGACTGCCAAGAATATCACGACATAGGACGAATGTCGGATAAGAAATGGGTTCTAATGAATAGAGACTCCACTGGGAATGATGAAGGACGATCATCAAAAAGGTGAAGGACGATCACCTGGCAGGGTACGGCTGCCGAAAAGGTATCATGACATAGGACGAATGCCAGATAAAAAGGAAACAGTTCAACAAGCTTTGTTGGGGATTTTGCTGGGGAAGAGTAAACACGGACGAGTGTCTACATCCAAGAAATGAGAGGTATAAGTGTTTGACACGGTGTATAGATTAAATATGCGGACGAGCATCCTTAAGATTATGATACGGACGGGTATCAGGTAGAAACAAACGCTGACACATGTTCAGAGATGATGATACGGACGAGTATCAACTGGTTAACAAAGAACACGGATGAGTGTCGGATCTGAGGGGACTCTTCTGGGGAATAATAGACACAGACGAGTGTCTAGATTCTAAAAAGAGGTAAAAGTAACCGACATTGTGTATGGATTAAAGATGCGAACGAGCATCCTTAAGACTATGATACGGACGAGTATCAAGTAGAAACAAAAGCTTGACGCATGTTCTGAGATGATGATACAGACGAGTACCAACTGGTTAACAAAGAACACGGACAAGTGTCGAATCTGAGAGGAGGAGTGGTGCATACAAGATACAGACGAGTATCTGTATGAGTTAAAAGGATGAAAGGTGTACTGACGAGTGTTTAACTTGCTGGGGAGAGTGACACGGGCGAGTGTCAAGAAAGAGAAAAGTGTAGTATAAACAAATATCTGATTTACAAAGTGTTCGGGTAACTATGTTGGGGAAGGTGACACGGACGGGTGTCAAGAAAGTTGTATATATATGTGTGTGAGTGCAACGAGGACGCTTTGGCTTTATACTGGGGATATGACACGGACGGGTGTCAGGGAGTATCTGTATCTTTAGGGAAAATGCCTTGGCTCTCTGCCGGGGAATTTGGGAAGTTTTCTGTATATCGTCGATGGGTTGCCAGTAATCACAAGTATTTGATTCAGAACATGGCTTATGATTATGCAATATGTTTGATTTTTGCCGTAATGCTCCGTATTAGACGGAATGCTACGCTCTGCGGGGAGAATATGATGTGAATGTTATGATTATACAAAGGTAACGATCCGGGATTCGGATCCCGTCGCTGTGAAGATCCCTGGCTGATCTGCTTGAAGTGGACATCCCAGCTGGGGATGAGACCATTGGTAGATCTTAGCACATGACTCTGCTTGGGGAAATAGATCACTGATGGATCTTTCTTGGCAATGAAGGACCCAGCTGGGGTTTGTAGAAGCCTTCTTCACTCTGTTGTGATTTCTTCGCGCGTTGCTCTTCTGGATAGAGGCTGACACTCTGTGGGGGATGGTTCCCTGACTCTTTTACTTGGCTGAGGAGGAAATAAATGGCAACTCAGCTGGGGAGAAAGCACCTCTGGTGCTAAGACTGAGTAGATATTGATTTGCCAGCTTGCTGGGGTGAAGCCTTCATGCCCCATGTTGTGCTTCGAATACCTGCAATCCTGAAAAGGCATAGAAACGCACAAGTAATCCCAAGGTATCCCTTACCGGATCCCGTCCTAAGAGTTTAGACACTCCCGGGAGTAAGTATATTTCCTGCAAGCACGTATTTTTAGAAGAAAAGCATCTGTATTTATGCAACCAGTATACTAATGACATCGGACATTTTGCAAATAAAAGGGTACGAGACGGTGTGTGACTGAAAATTTGATTTATTAATTTACGTGCCCTGAATTTGGCAAGATACAATCAAAGTAACGGATCCCCTGAAATGAGGAGGTTGTTACAAATTGAGAAAAAAGACGTTGGCAATGTTGATGACGCTTCAGGGAGCTCCCCTTTGCTATGACTCGTATGACATTTGTCGTTCTTCTCGTCTTGCTTTTTGAAGGAGGCTGATTCTGAAAGAAGCTTGATCCTTTCGAAGCTTTCCAAGTTGTAAGCGATACAGATGAATTAAGAGTACAGTTGTTCGCTTATTCCCTTATTTTGCGTGGATCGCCCTTTCGGGTTTTCAATCCACCAGGATACCCATTTTTGCCTGAGCTGTCCAATGCGGCTTTTCAACTCAGCAGGTGTACATTTTTTATTTATTTTCCCTTATTTTTGCCCGAGTCTTTTATTCTGTTTTTGACTCGCCGGGATGCCCTATTTTTGCCTGGACTTACATTCTGTTTTTATGTCCAGCGGGTCATTTTACGCGAAGTATTTTTTAACTGCATCTAAATTTACAGGGGACAGGAAGTCTTCACCATCCATAGTACTGAGCATCAGTGCTCCACCAGAGAAAACTTTCTTTACTATGAATGGCCCTTCATAGTTCGGAGTCCACTTGCCCCTGTGGTCTGTATGAGGAGGGAGGAGTCTTTTCAACACAAGATCTCCTACTTGGTACTCTCGGAGCCTGACTTTCTGATCGAAGGCTTTCTTCATTCTTTTCTGATACAGCTGCCCATGACAGATTGCAGCCAATCTCTTCTCTTCAATCAGACCCAGTTGTTCGTATCGGGATCGGACCCATTCTTCTTCACTCAGTTTAACATCCATTAGTACCCGCAGGGAGGGTAGTTCGACTTCAACAGGTAGGACTTCCTCCATACCATACACAAGTTGATACAGTGTTGCCCCAGTAGATGTTTTGATTGATGTACGGTACCCATGCAAGGCAAACGGTAGCATCTCATGCCAGTCTTTATAGGTGACTACCATCTTCTGTACAATCTTCTTGATATTCTTGTTTGCTGCCTCTACAACGCCATTCATCTTTGGCCTGTAAGGAGAAGAATTGTGGTGTTGGATCTTGAAGTCCCGGCACAGTTCTGCCATCATTTTGTTGTTTAGATTGGAACAATTATCAGTAATGATTCGCTCGGGCACTCTGTACCGACAGATGATGTCTCTCTTCAGAAATCGGGCTACCACCTGCCTTGTAACATTCGCATAAGAAGCTGCTTCAACCCACTTGGTAAAATAGTCGATAGCTACTAGGATGAATCTGTGGCCATTTGAAGCAGTCGGTTCAATTTTGCCAATCATATCAATGCCCCACATGGCAAAGGGCCAGGGTGAAGACATCACATTCAGGGGATTGGGAGGCACATGCACTTTATCCGCATAAATCTGGCATTTATGGCATTTCCTAGCATAAGCACAACAGTCTGCGTCCATTGTGATCCAGTAATAACCTGATCTTAGCAACTTTTTAGCCATAGCATGCCCTCCAGCTTGGGTACCAAAGGATCCTTCGTGCACTTCGTACATCAATAAGTCTGCTTCTGTCTTATCAACGCATCTGAGGAGTACCATATCAAAGTTTCTCTTGTACAGGGAACCGTCAGTATTCAGAAAGAAACTACCAGCTAGCCTTCTTAATGTCTTCTTATCATTGGAAGATGCCCCAGGTGGGTATGCTTGATCCTCCAAGAAGCACTTAATGTCATGGAACCAAGGCTTATCATCTTTGACAGCGTCTGCTGCAAATACATATGCTGGTCTGTCAAGTCTGGACACTGAAATCCGAGGCACAAAATTGGCAGCTTGAACTTTGATCATGGATGACATGGTAGCCAGAGCATCTGCAAACTGATTCTCGTCCCGAGGGATATACTCAAGCTTGACCGTTGTAAAGAAAGTCAACAACCTCCTTGTATAGTCCCGATAAGGTATCAGATGATCCTGGTGTGTGTACCACTTGCCGTTGGTTTGATTAACTACCAGAGCTGAATCTCCGAACACAGTCAAAGTCTTGATCCTGAGGTCAATGGCTTCCTCAAGACCCATAATACAAGCTTCGTATTCAGCTTCGTTGTTAGTGCAGTTAAAGGTGAGTTTTGCCGAGAAAGGCATGTGAACTCCCTTAGGTGTAATGAGTACTGCACCAACACCACGACCATTCATATTAACAGCCCCATCAAACATCATAGTCCATTCTTCTTCCGGGTCAGGCCCTTCAGTGTGAACAGGCTCTTCATGATCTTTTGCTTTTATGAACATGATGTCTTCATCAGGGAAGTCAAATCTCATAGGCTGGTAATCATCAAGGGGTTTCTCAGCAAGATAATCAGACAATACACTGCCCTTGATGGCTTTCTGAGATGTGTACTGAATGTCATATTCTGTGAGGATCATTTGCCATCTTGCAACCCGTCCGGTAAGTGCTGGCTTCTCAAAAATGTACTTGACTGGGTCCATCTTTGAGATCAATAAAGTAGTGTGGGTCAACATATACTGCCTTAGTCGGCGAGCAGCCCACGCTAAAGCACAGCAAGTTTTCTCGAGCAGTGAATAACGTTGTTCACAGTCGGTAAACTTTTTGCTCAGGTAGTATATTGCATACTCTTTTCGACCAGACTCGTCATGCTGGCCCAACACACACCCCATTGACTCTTCTAATACTGTCAGGTACATGATTAGAGGTCTTCCTTCAACTGGAGGCATAAGGATTGGAGGCTCTTGTAAGTATTCCTTGATCTTGTCAAAAGCCTTCTGGCAGTCTTCGTTCCACCTGACCGTTTGCTCTTTTCTCAATAGCTTGAACAAAGGTTCACAGGTTGCTGTAAGATGAGATATGAACCGTGAAATGTAGTTCAATCTACCTAGGAACCCCCAGACTTCTTTTTCTATCTTCGGTGCAGGCATTTCTTGAATGGCTTTAACTTTATCGGGGTCAACTTCAATCCCTTTCTCACTTACAATAAATCCCAGCAACTTACCAGATCGCACCCCGAATGTGCACTTGTTGGGGTTCAACTTCAGTTGGTACTTCCTCAGACGCTTGAATAACTTCAGCAGATTCACCAGGTGGTCTTCTTCTGTGAGGGACTTGGCAATCATGTCATCCACATAACATTCGATTTCTTTATGGATCATGTCGTGGAATAATGTTACCATAGCCTGTTGATAGGTTGCACCAGCATTCTTCAGTCCGAATGGCATCACCTTATAACAGAATGTGCCCCAGGGTGTGATGAAAGTTGTCTTCTCCATGTCTTCAGGTGACATCTTGATCTGATTGTATCCTGAAAATCCGTCCATGAAGGAAAACACCGAGAACTGAGCCGTATTATCAACCAATACATCAATGTGAGGTAATGGGAAGTCATCTTTCGGGCTGGCTCTGTTCAGATCCCGGTAGTCCACACACATTCTCACTTTGCCGTCTTTCTTAGGCACAGGTACAATATTAGCAACCCACGGCGGATATCTAGTCACAGCAAGGAACCCGGCGTCCCATTGCTTTTGCACCTCTTCCTTAATCTTCATTGCCATATCTGGGCGAGTACGGCGCAGTTTCTATTTTACTGGTGGGCAATCTTCTTTTAAAGGTAGCTTGTTGTAAACACCCCAAATTTGCCCTCACTCATTTCACCATGGCTTGTGATCATTTCATATGCATAAACACAATCATATCATCTCATATTGCATTTTTGCTTCACTGCATAGATTCAAAGTCATTTGCATCTAGGGTTTGTGATCTGAGCAATCCAAGAGCTTCTTGAGCCACTCCAAAGGTCAACAATCACTTCAAAGGGTTTCATGTGTGTTCTTATATCTTATTACATCCTCTCAAAGTCAAAAATGCAAGAGAATCACAAGAACTGGAAATGGTGTGGATGCAGAGCCAAGTTTGACTGCACAGTTGACCTAAAATTAGGGTTTTGGTTTCAGAGGCCATAACTCCAAATATTTTGGTCATTCTTGTTTCCATTGGTCTCTATATGGTATAGGGAGTATGCATATCAATTTTCATGAAGAAATTCCATGGGGAAGTCATCTGATCAAGAGTTGACTTTTCAGATAAGTCAGTGTAAAATCAGGGCATCTGAGGCCCCCAATGACCCAACCAAGGGGTGATCTTCATCATTTTGAGTGTATATGATCTTTATTTGATCATGGAAGAAGGTTTAAGTTCACAAAATTCAAGAATTTGAAGTTTTTGCAAAGTTGACTTTTTAGGGCATAGTTGACTTTTAAGGAATTTGTCAATTTAGGTCACTTTTCAAACCTAACTTTTTGATCCAAAAATGCTTCAAATGGAAAAACTTTGGTCATGAAAGTTGTAGATCACATTTTTCCCTTTTCAAAAAGTACAAGAACATGATCTAATTCTTCTTGGATCAAAAGTTATGGTGTGACAAAGTTGGCAAAAATCACTAAAATTCAAGATATGCACCAAAAGGCAAAGTTGCAAATTCTCCTTTCAAGGCCATTTCAGTCATCATTTGGGCTTCTAATTCACTCAACATGATCACACAACTTCTAAAAATCAGATTTGAACCAAGATCCCTCATGCTTCATGGTTTGTATAGCAAGAAAGTTTCATGTGAACTAGAAATGATCAAGTTGCAAAACCACTCATCACACTTCACCAACTAGTTGCCTTGGCTGCTGAGCCACCCTAGCCTCACTCACACACCATGATGCGCCAGCCCATGCTCTTGTACCAAGCTAGAACTTAGCCCATGCTTTCCTTACACCAAAGTTGACAATTTGCAAAAGTGAACATCCCAATCACAGCAGGCCAAGTCACATCAACTGACCAATAAGCTTTGTTTATGTGGATCAAATGCTGGCCATAACACCCATCAAGCAAGCCAGAAGCAAGTCATAGCATCACTTCTCCATTTTCACTCCATAGAGCAAAAGCCTTCGAATTTGTTTCCACAGCTCACAAACACAAAAACAAACCTCATAGGCCAACTCAACTCATCTCCCTGGTCACAAAGAAACCATCATCACAGCCTGAAACCCTCAAAATCCCAAACACGATTCCTGCCCTTCATTGAACAGAACTTGTTCAAACTTCAGAACCAGCCATCATAAACTCTTTCCAAGCATTGAAAGCTTCCTAGGAGGTCAAGTGGAGTAGATTGCAAGCAGGAAACTAGCCAGAAGGTGCCAAAGATCAAAGCTCCAGTTCAGGTGAGCTTCATGAACATTTTTTCCAGGATTTCATTTTTAAGTTCTTAAATGGTTCTCTATGTCCCACTGATCATGATGATATGTTTGGTTTCAAAAATCATTGAGTTTTGAGCATGTATGGTGTTCCTGAAATTTTTTGACCTAAACCCCTTTTGCTTCGATTCAGCTTTGTTGTGTAAAATAAATGAGTTTTGGCTGTTGATTCTTGCTCTATGATGTTTGGGGATGATTTCTGGGCAAGAAAATTGGGTTTTAGTGAGCTAGGGTGAGAGTTAGCATTTTTCAGGGAGGGTGCTGGCCGGAGAAGACGACCGGAAGTCTTCTCCGGCCACCTGAAAGTCATTAACTCCTAATTAGGGTTAGGGCACCAGGTTTGAACGTGAGCCATTGGATTGTGTTTCCCGCGCGCAATTGGAGGGCCTGGATCATTTCATTAAGATTTAATTTTGGATTAATATTTAATTAATTAGAATTAAGGAAGTTTGAATCTGGGCCGTCCAGATGCGCGCCCAGTCAAACCTTGTGAAGCCCAGAGTCAATCTCAGCCTCTCCTTTTGATTACTTCCATTTATTTCAATTTTTATTTCATTTCTTTTTCTTTTATTTTGCACAATTTATTTAAAATAGTAAAAATTGTCTAAAAATTATGAAACTTTTTCTCAAGAGTTTCATTAATTTTTATGACACAAAAATATTTTTATTTTCATTTTTAGCATTTAAAAAGTATTTTAAAATATTTAAAAGTTTATTTTTGATTGATTAATGAAAATTAATTTATTAAAAATACTTTTAGGTATTTAAAAATCACCAAAAAATTCATGAAATGTTCTAAGACATTTAGAAACATTGTCCAACCTTCAAACCAAATTTCTTTTTTGATCTTGATGCATTTTGAGAATTTTTCATTGAATTAAAATCATTTTTATGCATTAATTTGATCCAAAGTTCCAAAAATCATTTCTGCCTATCCATGAAGAGTTGGACATTGATTCTTTTTGCATTGCATTGTGTTTAGCATGAAGTTTGTGAGATTAAATGGCCATGATTTGATCTTTCATTTTCAATTTGTTTGACATTTCTTTTGTTTGGAAACCCTAAAACCCTAAAAAACTTGTAAAAATCATAACTTGAAAGTGGTTAGGAGTTGAGACCTCTCCTTTGGGCATTGGTTTAGTATAGGATTAGGGGTCCTTTGGGTGGCATTTTCAATTTTTTATCTTAGGGTTTGCTTCTGATTTTGATTTTTTTGTTTGATGTATTGTTCTTGAACCCTAATTTGGGCTTCCATATGCATACATCTTGCATTCTCTTACATAACATGACTTGCCATGACATTTCAAGCATCCATTTGATTCATTTGATATCATAAGACATATTGAAAGCATGTTTGATCATTGCATCATGTATTTGCCATGTTATATGTCATGTGCACTTCATAACTTTTCATGTATGTTCATGGTTCCTAACTTGTTTCATTTGCATTCATAAACTTGTATGATCATTTCCATATGCTGCCTCATGTTTGTAGCATCTCATAGCATCATTAGCATCATGTATATGCTTCTGGTTTTGTTTCTCATCATGTCATCTCATCCCATTTTGCATTGCACTGCATTCCCTTTCTAACTTTTCAGGTGGTAAGTGACTTTGAGAAGTGAATTTGCCTTCACTTCTCATAACTTTTCTTTTCATCTCTCTTGCATCCATTGCTGCATTTTTGTTATGTGTTTGAGTTTGAGCTTGCTCATTCCTCTTCTTCTTATTTTCTTTCTTCAAGTGACTTGACTTCTTGAATGAAGCAAGTCACTTTGCTTCTCTTGATCCTTTCATCTGCTTCCTGGTGGTTCCATTGAAGACTTCTCTTGTAAAACCTCACAAACCTTAGGGACAACCAAGCATGACAATGATTAGGGTTTTGATTAGTCTCCCCTCTTAGTTTCACCTTTGTGTCTCTTTTGAGTCTTCTCTTCTCATCTCATAATCAGGGACTAAACCCTAAAGGCTTTAAGGCTTTGTGATTAAGCTTATGCCTGCATCCTTCTCTTAGGATGGAGTGTATAACTTTAATCCTAAGTGTTAAACCCTTAATGTGTTTAAATCTCTTAATCAATTCACTTAATAAGTATCAAGACATCATACTTGTAACTTGGGCCTTGCATTAGGGTTCTAATTCTTCCTTAACTGGTTAAGAAGGACTAACCCTAGTGTTAATGGACAAGTCCCCCTCAAGTTGTCTTACAAATCATAAAACTCACTTCATCATCATACCATTAAATAAAATCCACTTAATCAAAAGCTTGTTTTGTCATGAGTTTAATCCCTAATCATGGATTAAGTTGAGGAGCTTTCCTCAGCTTAAACATTCTCATCTATTATCCTTCTATTAGGATGGTGTAATGAGTCTGTTTAATCCCTGATTATGGCTTAACCTCATTACTCAACACTAAACAAAAACCACAAAAACATCTAAATAATCACAAATAGGTTAATGATCTTAATCCTATACCAAAGGTGATTAAGTGTGAGAATCTGACTTCACACTTAAGGCATTCTCATTACCCCTAAACAGAGGGAAGATGTGATGAGTTTACTAAATCCATTGGTTTAGACTTAAGCTCATTAACTTATGACAAAATCCAAAAACAATAAAAGACTGAAAACTCAAAAACAAACAATAATCGTCTCCTTCGGGATTCTTTTCTCATCATCCTCACTCATAAACGAGAACTTGCTTCTTCCGTCTAATGCAAGACAGTTTGCACCTGAGCCAGACAGGTCATACACTTGAGCATAGACAAGTAAGCAGTTCGCAAGTCAATTCACCTTTCAGCCTCTTTGGGTCGAACTACGGTGTTCTGACTTCCTCATTGCACGAGAGGATACGTAGGCATAACTTAACAGTTATCGAACAAAAGTCTCTGTATATTCCCCCCTCTTTCTAGCCTCATTCTTTTAGCCTCATGATCTTGAGCATTTCACTCCTGTTCTTACACTGACACTTCACTTATATACTTCACTCCTCTCTTACACTGACACCTGTACATTTTGCTTTCCAGCTCTTTTACACACAAATTGCACTGACACTACCCCTTTAAAGCACAAATCTTTTAAGCGTGGATCCCGTCGAGTACGGCGGACAATCTGGGTGCTAATACCTTCCCAGGTTGTAACCAACCCCCTTTCTCAGTCTCTCTGGTTCGCAACCGTCTTATCCATTCTCTTTCTAGGTCTATGCAGCATTGCCTTTCCTCCGGGATAAAAATGCCTAGCTGGCGACTCTATTCATCTCCAGTGAGTTCACGGCAGTGTGTTCTCATTGTCCCTCTCGCCGACCGTTCGCGTCTGTACCTTTATCTGGGCCTGTCCCATCTATCGGGAGCGACAGCTTGGCAACTCTGCTGGGGACCCTTATACTGTAACTAGGGCTTCTGGTTCTTTTTGTGGGTTCCTCCTAGCGCTTGATTGATTTGTGTTTACTGGGGTGTTATGTGCTTATTTGTGTTTGTATTTATTTTTGCTTTATGTACAGTTGTCTATTTGCTTTCTTTACTGCTTTACATATATCATACTGTCATGTTGTCTGGCTGGATCTGGTTTTGCTTTGGTGGGTGGGTGTTCCATTGAGAGTTAAGGTCCTATACCTGGGACCTGAGTGACACCTAGGCTAGAGTGGTTCATATTCTTTCCCATTCCATCTCGGTCTGGTGCGGGAATATGAAACACGGTTCAGATATGGGTTTCTTCTTGAGAACTCTGTGTTGCAGATTTCCTGCAGTGCTAGGGTTATCTGGGAAGCCTGCTAAGTCTGGATGACCTTTAGTTTTGACCTTCAGAAACTGAGGTGAATTAGAGGAGGAACTTTTATGGTTATTGTAAACACTGTACCTCCGGGTTAGAAGTGTTTACACTTCTCATAACTGATCCAAGTCTGAGGATCCTTGTTTTAGAACACCACCTGTGAAGGGGGTTGGGCTGTTTACAGGTTTGCAGGTACCTTGACCTCAGAACACCCTGTTACTTTGATTTGATTAAGAATACTCCATTTTGGGACAGTTCTTGTGATTCTAAAACCCTGGACATGTGGCTCTTTATTTGAGCCCCCCACCTTGGTTACCGGATTTATAGACCTCCATCTGGAATTCTTGAACATACTTGGACCTATATCGAGGCATTTGATCAGATCCAGCTCAGTCACAAAACCTTGCATATCATTTGCATACATAAACATTGCATCATATTGACATTTTCTTATTTGTGTTTCAGGGTATCCACTTTCATCTTTGGTTTTGGTTTTGACCCCATCTTCAGCATTGACCCATCTTCATCAGCATCTGCTTCAGCTATCACCTGCACCAGCCAATCAGTGGCCCTTTCTTCAGTATTATCATCATCACTTGTCTCTACTCATCTTCAGCATCATGGCTCCTAAAAAGAGCAACATCACCTACCACTTCTTCCAGCCAGAGCTATCTGACATCAGGAGGATTCAGACCCTGATCACTCCAGATCACATATCATTGTTCAGGGAACATTATGGGGATATACTTGATATGGTTATGGATCTGGACCCTTCACAGAGAAGCCTGATCCACACTTGCATTCAGTTTTATGATCCCCCACTGAGATGTTTCACTTTTCAGGACTTTCAGCTGGGCCCCTTATTAGAAGAATACTCATCATTGGTTGGTATGCCTATCAGGGGTGGAATCCCTTTCAACCCTGAGATGGTCTTTCCTGGTAATGGAGAAGTAGCAAAGGCTCTGCATCTGGAACCTATCCTGATTGAGCAGCATATGACTTCTAAAGCTGGAATCCCTGGCTTTCATCTGGATTTCCTGATCTCTCAAGCTACCCTGAAAGCTTCTTTAGGAGAGTGGAAAGCTGTCTGTGCTTTATTGGCCTTGAGCATATATGGAATTGTATTGTTTGCAGATGAGCCTCGATTCATTAGCAAGAATGCAGTTCATTTATTCATTCTGAAGAACCCAGTGCCCACTTTATTGGGGGACCTCTACTACTCAATGCATCAGAGGAATGAAAAGCAGAGGGGAAGATTAGTGAGGTGTTGTGCTCCATTGTTCCACACTTGGCTTCTCAGGCATCTACCCAGGACAGATGCATTTTTGAATCCTCATCAGCAGAAAAACTGGGCTAAGAGACTCACTGCTCTAACTTCAGCCGATATCAGATGGTGCACCCAAAGCACCAAGGGCAGGGATATCATCACCAGCTGTGGGCATTTTCCCAATGTGCCCCTAATAGGAGTTAAGGGTAGTATCAATTACAACCCTCTGCTGTTCAAAAGACAACTGGGCTATGCACTGGTCCACACTCCTAAGGCACAGGACTTGGTTGGGACTCTTTATTGTGAGAACAAGCCTAATCTGGCTGTTGTTAGGCAGGCTGCTTGGGCCTGGGATAATGTTCAGACCAAGGGAGTAACCATTTTGGGGAAGTGCAGTAATGTGGCATCAGCACAATATTATGAATGGTCCCGTGCCAGGGCTCAATTTTCTGGAATGCCCTTTACCATAGAAGATATGCCTGAATCATCTTCAGCACCACCCCCTGCCACTATCAGTTTGGAGGAGTTTGAGAGCTTGAAGGAAAGAAATGAGAAGTTAACCCAGGCTTTGCAGAAGACTCTCTGGGAAAGGAATGATGGCAGGATGGAGATTGAGAGACTAGAGAAGCTGAGAGTGGAGCATCTGGTTAAGATTGAGAAGTCTGGGGATTATATCAAAAAGTCTAAAGCTGGAGAACAAATTCTGAAGAATGCTTGCAAGGAAGCCCAGTTCCAGAGAGCAAGGACAGACTTGTATCTGAAGGAGAGTCAAGCTCGGTGGGTCAGGATCACCGAGGCTCGTACTCTGGAGGACAAGAGAGTTCAAGACAAGATGGAGCAACTGGAAGCTAGTGCAAAAGTGCAGCAAGAAGCCCTGGCAGCGGCCCAGAGGGAGATATCAGAGCTGAAGATCAAAGCAGGAGTGAACAGGTCAAAGGACCAAAGTCAGCACAAGAAGCTAACAGCAGCTGTTACGACCCGGAATCTCCTCATCAGGAATCTCACGGAGCGCCCAGCTGATCCTGTGACCGAAGCACTTCTCAAGGAAGTTCGCGAGGATGAGTTTGGCCTTGGTGTTTGACCATTTGCTTGTTGTTGCTTTCATTCTGTGTATTTTTCATTTTTTCTCTTGTAATGTATTTTGACCCCTCCGAGGGCTTGTATTTGTAAACAGACTATGTACCATTTTGCTTTCTGTAATATATGTATCAGTTTGTTCAATCCGAGTTTACTTCGAAAGCAACATCAACAGCATCTTCAAGGGTCTGGAAGGGTCAAAACTGAATGCCAAGCCGGATACCTTGAAAACAAATAAGCATACTGCATTGCATGCTAACCCTTTTGTTTGTTTTGTAGGTTTTTGTTTTATTGTTGCTAACTCTGTTGTGATGTTCAGGAATTATAGCTCGACGCCGGGTATTTCCCCTCAACCGTCCGCACCGTTATCCGACCCGTAACAACCTTCCGGGCATTCAAATGGATCAGATGCAGCAGGACCTTACGGAGGTCAGGAACCAAATGACCAACGAGAGGTTGGAAACGAGGAACCAGATGACTCAGTTTATGGAAGTGATGAACAACATGGCTCAGAGCCAGGAAAGATTGAGGGCCATGGTGGAAAGGCAGAATCAAGAAGATCCACATATAGGAACTGCCGGCACCAGCAACAATGAAAGGGTCCAACCTCATGTTAACCCCCCTGTATTTGGCCCCCATCTTCATCCAGAGGTTAATATTCCTGCAAATGTTCAAGGGACTGCCACTGCAGCCAGGGTACTGTAAGAAGACCCTCAAGAGGATCAATTCACAGTAATGGGCGCTGGGGAGGAAGCTTATGATAGAAGGCTGGATGAGATAGCTGAGAAGTTGAGGTCCTTAGAATCTCAAAATTCTCTGGGTTTCGATGTCATGGACATGGGCTTGGTAGACGGGGTCAGGATTCCCCATAAGTTCAAGCCTCCTTGTTTTGAAAAATATAACGGGACTTCATGCCCCCGGACTCATTTGCAATCATTTCTGGGAAGGCTGAAGGCTTATACTATGGATGAGAAGCTCTGGATGTTCTATTTCGAGGATAGCTTGACGGGAGCGTCAAGAGAATGGTACTCTCACTTGACAAGGGCAACTATCAGATGCTGGAAGGACCTGGCAGAGGCCTTTATCAGACAGTATCAGTACAACTTAGACATGGCACCCAACAGGACTCTCCTAATGGGGATGTCACAGTCTTCAAGGGAAAGTTTCCGAGAATATGCCCAGAGATGGAGGCAACTGGCTGCTGCTGTTCAGCCACCTATGTCTGAAAGGGAAATGGCAGATATGTTTATGAACACCCTTCAGGGGACATATATTGACAGGCTGGCTGCTTTCTCTTCCACTAGCTTTGCAGATGTTGTCATAGCCGGGGAGAGAATTGAAAGCCTATTAAAGATGGGAAAGATCTCAGACAACGGTGCAAGCTCGTCCAGTAGTACAAGGAAGCCTTTTGCAGGCCCAAGAAGAACTGGCGAGACCAATGCCATCCACACCAACAGGGGCAGGCCCCAATATGTTCACAGATCAGTGGCAGCAGTCACCATTCCCTCTCCAGCTCATCCTCAACCAGTTTATCAACCTCCGCAGCAAAACTATCAGCAACAACCTCAATACCATCAACAGAATCAGTATCCTCCGAGAAATTACAACAACACCAATAACAATAACCAGCAAAGGCCATTCCAACAGAGGCTTTCTCAACCCAACAGGGTAATCGATCCGATCCCTATGCCATATGCTACATTGCTGCCACAACTCCTGAAACTCAACCTAGTTGAGCTAAGGACATTGGCACCTCCAGATCCCAACAGTCTACCCAGGAATTATGATTCCAACGCCAGATGTGCCTTCCATTCAAATGCACCTGGCCATAGTACAGAAAAGTGCAGAGCCTTGCACATGAAGGTACAAGACCTGGTAGACTCAAAAGCTCTGAATTTCGCACCACCACCTAATGTCAATAAGAACCCCATGCCAAACCACGGTGGCCCCAGGATTAACACTATTGAAGAAGACGAGCCGTCTTATTTAATAACCAGTGTGGGTCAAATCCGGACACCGTTGGTAGAAATTAAGGCTCAGCTCCTCGAATGTCAAATGTTCCCGGGGTGTGAGTTGGGGTGTGCTTACTGCAATATTTCAGTCAATGGGTGCGATATCCTGAGGAATGGCATAGATGGTCTCATTCAGAGTGGCCAACTTCAGATCACCACATCATTTCCAACAAATCCAGCAATCTCATCAGCGATAACTCCAGAACCTCCTACAACTACAACAACCATTGTTCCTGACAATTCTTCAGCTTCATCTACAAGTGCTCCATCTGTCATTTCGACTGACCAGGCATCAACAAATGTTCCTTCTACAACTCCAGCACCACTTCATTTTGAAACTCCTGCAACAACAACATCCATTCTTCCAACAATGTCTCCTACAACACCAGCAACAAATTATGAAGATGTCTCAACTGTCACAATATTTTATGATCCTGAAAACAACTCCGCCTACAACTCAGAAGGTGTTGCTCCCATCAGAGCACCAGTTACAATTTATTATGATCCGCAGACTATCACAATTCCTTCCGCAGCTGCAGTCAGTCCAGTCACTATCACGGTGCCTGGACCAGTACCTTATGAAAGTAGCAATGCCATCCCCTGGCATTACAGCTCTGACCTGTACTGCGAAGGACAAAGAATCACTTTTGAATCATCAATCCCTGCACCACAAATTGACAATGTGGGAGGAGGCGGAGGCTTCACTCGAAGCGGACGTCTCTTCGCTCCACAAATCCAGAGACCCACTGCCGAAGCAGAAGCTGCTGCCAAGGCAAAAGGAAAAAGCTTGGTGCAGGAAGAGCAGACTGTTAAAGAAGCTTTGAAAACACCCTTCGATCAAGAGGTTGATGAGTTCATGCGAATCATCAAGAAGAGTGATTATAAAATAGTGGATCAGCTTCATCAGACGCCTTCCAAGATCTCAATCCTATCGTTGCTTATGTGCTCCGAAGCCCATCGGAATGCACTACTCAAAGTCTTGCACGCAGCTTACGTGCCTGAAGAGATCACTGTCAATAAGCTAGAAGCTGTAGTTGGAAATGTTAATGCTAGTCACGGACTAGGGTTCACCAATACTGATTTGACAACGGAAGGCCGCAACCATAACAAAGCCTTGCACATAACCATGGAATGTAAAGGTGCTGTCCTTTCCCATGTGCTGGTGGACACGGGGTCATCCCTCAATGTCTTACCTAAGAAGGCCCTGGTGAAGTTAGAATATGACGGATTGGCGTTGAGACCCAGCAACCTGGTGGTGAGAGCCTTTGATGGTTCAAAGAGATCGGTTCTGGGAGAAATTGAATTGCCCATAACGATTGGCCCGCAGACCTTCAAAACGACCTTCTACATGATGGATATACAGCCTGCCTACAGCTGTCTATTGGGTAGGCCATGGATTCACGCCGCTGGCGACGTGACCTCTACCCTTCACCAGAAGTTAAAATATGAGTGGGAGGGTCAAATCGTTACAATCTGTGGAGAGGAGGATATTTTTGTCGGCCACCTGGCTACCTATAAGTATATTGAGATGGATGGGGAGATCCATGAAACAATGAGCCAGGGTTTTGAAGCTTTGAATGTCAATGAAACATCTGCTGTGCCTGGTACTTCAATATCATCATACCAACAAGCCCGGAAGGTTGTTGAGGGAGGAAACGCCCAGGCTGGGGCAAACTGTTATCAGTGGAGAAGAAAGAGGATAGATTTGGGTTGGGTTACAAACCAACTCAACAAGATCAAGCAGAGGCTGCGAAAGAGCCCAACTTTGTGAGTGGGGGGATGCTCACCCCTGATGCTGTCAACTGTCTGGAAGACGAGCTGGAAGAAGAACGCAACCTGGAAAGCTGGATTCGTCCAAAGATCCCGGGGAGCAGTATCTCAAACTGGTCTTCCCAGGAAATTATAAGAGTTACTCATGCAGAGTAATTATTATTTCCTGTATTTTTATAGCATGCATCAAAGTCTTGCATCTTGCCCAAGATGACAAGACTCATTTTGTAATCGGGCCATCTGTACTTTTTGTGCAAACAAGATTAATCAATGAAATATCAGACATCTTTTTGCAAATGAGTCTTTTTCTTTTCCGCTCACTGTTTTTCCATTTTTCTTTTTGTACAAAAAAATAAATGGCAGTGTTTTCAAAATGACAATTTTATTTCACTTTTCTAAAACAAGATTAAAATCAAATCACTAAAATGAACAAACTGAACCCTTGCAGAGAGTGCCTTTCAGACAGCACCGACAACAGCACGACTATGACTTCGTATGACTTTGACAATCCAATCAATCAAGCCGATGAAGGGGTTGAAGAAGAGTATGAGCTTCCTGAAGAGCTAGCCAGGTTGTTAAGACAAGAGGAAAAGGTTATTACTCCTCACCAGGAGGAGGTTGAAGTGATTAATATTGGAACAGATGAAGACGTGAAAGAGGTTAAAATCGGGGCCTGCTTACAAGACTCAGTGAAGAAACAACTGATTGACCTGCTTCAAGAATATGTGGATGTGTTTGCTTGGTCTTATCAAGATATGCCAGGGTTGGACACCTATATTGTTGTGCACAAGCTGCCTTTAAGAGAAGATTGCCCACCGGTTAAACAGAAACTGCGCCGTACTCGCCCAGACATGGCAATGAAAATCAAAGAAGAGGTACAAAAGCAGTGGGACGTCGGGTTCCTTGCTGTAACTAGCTATCCACCGTGGGTTGCTAATATAGTACCTGTGCCTAAGAAAGACGGCAAAGTAAGGATGTGTGTTGACTACCGGGACCTGAACAGAGCCAGCCCGAAAGATGACTTCCCATTACCTCATATTGATGTATTGGTGGATAACACGGCTCAGTTCTCGGTATTCTCCTTCATGGACGGATTTTCAGGATACAACCAGATTAAGATGTCACCTGAAGACATGGAGAAGACAACCTTCATCACACCCTGGGGCACGTTCTGCTACAAGGTAATGCCATTTGGGCTCAAGAATGCCGGTGCAACATATCAACGGGCTACGGTGACATTATTCCACGATATGATCCATAAAGAGATTGAATGTTATGTGGATGACATGATTGCCAAGTCCCTTACAGAGGAAGATCACCTGGTGAATCTGCTGAAGTTATTCAAGCGTCTGAGGAAATACCAATTGAAGCTGAACCCGAACAAATGCACATTCGGGGTGCGATCCGGTAAGCTGCTGGGATTCATTGTAAGTGAGAAAGGGATTGAAGTTGACCCTGATAAAGTCAAAGCCATCCAAGAGATGCCTGCACCGAAGACGGAGAAAGAAGTTCGGGGTTTTCTAGGTAGATTGAACTACATTTCACGGTTCATATCTCACCTTACAGCAACCTGTGAACCTTTGTTCAAGCTGTTAAGAAAAGAACAAACGGTCAGGTGGAACGAAGACTGCCAGAAGGCTTTTGACAAGATCAAAGAATACTTACAAGAGCCTCCAATCCTTATGCCTCCAGTTGAAGGAAGACCTCTGATAATGTACTTGATAGTATTAGAAGAATCGATGGGGTGTGTGTTGGGCCAGCATGACGAGTCTGGTCGAAAAGAGTATGCAATATACTACCTAAGCAAAAAGTTTACCGACTGTGAACAACGTTATTCACTGCTCGAGAAAACTTGTTGTGCTTTAGCGTGGGCTGCTCGCCGACTGAGACAGTATATGTTGACCCACACTACTTTATTGATTTCCAAAATGGACCCAGTTAAGTACATATTTGAGAAGCCAGCTCTTACCGGACGGGTTGCAAGATGGCAAATGATCCTCACAGAATATGACATCCAATACACATCTCAAAAAGCCATCAAGGGCAGTGTATTGTCTGAATATCTTGCTGAGCAACCCATTGATGACTACTAACCTATGAGGTTTGACTTCCCTGATGAAGACATCATGTTCATAAAAGCAAAAGATCATGAAGAGCCTGTTCACACTGAAGGGCCTGACCCGGAAGAAGAATGGACTATGATGTTTGATGGGGCTGTTAATATGAATGGCCGTGGTGTTGGTGCAGTACTCATTACACCTAAAGGAGTTCACATGCCTTTCTCGGCAAAACTCACCTTCAACTGCACTAACAACGAAGCTGAATACGAAGCTTGCATTATGGGTCTTGAGGAAGCCATTGACCTCAGGATCAAAACATTGACCGTATTCGGAGATTCAGCTCTGGTAATTAATCAAACCAACGGCAAATGGTACACCCACCAGGATCATCTGATACCTTACAGGGATTATACAAGGAGGTTACTGACTTTCTTTACAACAGTCAAGCTTGAGTATATCCCTCGGGACGAGAATCAGTTTGCAGATGCCCTGGCTACCATTTCATCCATGATCAAAGTTCAAGCTGCCAACTTTGTGCCTCAGATTCCAGTGTCCAGACTTGACAGGCCAGCATATGTATTCGCAGCAGATATTGTCAAAGACGATAAACCTTGGTTCCATGACATTAAATGCTTCTTGGAGGATCAAACATACCCACCTGGGGCATCATCCAATGATAAGAAGACTTTGAGAAGGCTTGCTGGAAGTTTCTTTCTGAATACTGATGGTTCCCTGTACAAAAGAAACTTTGATATGATACTCCTCAGATGCGTGGATAAGACAGAAGCAGATTTGTTAATGCATGAAGTGCACGAAGGATCCTTTGGTACCCATGCTGGAGGGCATGCCATGGCTAAAAAGTTGTTAAGATCAGGTTATTACTGGATCACAATGGATGCATATTGTTGTGCCTATGCCAGGAAGTGCCATAAATGCCAGATTTATGCGGATAAGGTGCATGTGCCTCCCAATCCTTTGAACATAATGTCTTCACCATGGCCCTTTGCCATGTGGGGCATTGACATGATTGGCAAGATTGAGCCAACTGCTTCAAATGGCCACAGATTCATCCTGGTCGCCATTGATTATTTCACCAAGTGGGTTGAAGCAGCCTCATATGCAAACGTTACAAGGCAAGTGGTAGCCAGATTTCTGAAGAGAGATATCATCTGTCGGTATGGAGTGCCCGAGCGAATCATTACTGATAATGGTTCCAATTTAAACAACAAGATGATGGCAGAGCTGTGCCGGGACTTCAAGATTCAACACCACAATTCTTCTCCTTACAGGCCAAAGATGAATGGCGCTGTTGAGGCGGCAAATAAGAATATCAAGAAGATTGTGCAGAAGATGGTAGTCACCTAAAAAGACTGGCACGAAATGCTACCGTTTGCCTTGCATGGGTACCGCACGTCAATCAGAACATCCACTGGGGCAACGCCGTATCAACTGGTGTATGGTATGGAAGCAGTCCTACCTGTCGAAGTTGAATTACCTTCTCTCCGGGTACTAATGGATGTTAAACTGAGTGAAGCAGAGTGGGTCCGATCCCGATTTGAACAACTGAGTCTGATCGAAGAGAAGAGATTGGCTGCAATCTGTCATGGGCAGTTATATCAGAAAAGAATGAAGAGGGCCTTCGATCAGAAAGTCAGGCACCGAGAGTACCAAGTGGGAGATCTTGTGCTGAAAAGAATCCTCCCTCCTCATACAGACCACAGGGGCAAGTGGACTCCAAATTACGAAGGACCATTTGTAGTGAAGAAAGTTTTCTCGGGTGGAGCACTGATGCTCAGCACCATGGATGGTGAAGATTTCCCGTCCCCTGTGAATTCAGATGCAGTTAAAAAATACTTCGCATAAAAATGACCCGCTGGACACTGTCGCTCCCGATAAGTGACACAGGGTCAGATAAGGGTACAGACGCGAACGGTCGGCGAGAGGGACAATGAGAACACACAGCCGTGAACTCACTGGAGATGAATAGAGTCGCCAGCTAGGCATTTTTATCCCGGAGGAAAGGTAATGCTGCATAGACCTAGAAAAAGATGGATAAGACGGTTGCGAACCAGAGAGACTGAGAAAGGGGGTTGGTTACAACCTGGGAAGGTGTTAGCACCCAGATTGTCCGCCGTACTCGACGGGATCCACGCTTAAAAGATTTGTGTTTTAAAGGGGTAGTGTATGTGCAATCTGTGTATAAAGAGCTGGAAAAGAATGTACAGGTGTCAGTGTGAAAGAAATGTAAAGTGAGATAAAGAAGTAACAGTGCAAGGAAAAGAGTATGCTCAAGACTATGAGTCTTAAAGAATGATACTGAAAGAGGGGGAATAAACAGAGACTTTTGTTCGATAACTTGTTAAGTTATGCCTACGTATCCTCTCGTGCAATGAGGAAGTCAGAACACCGTAGTTCGACCCAAAGAGACTGAAAGATGAATTGACTTGTGAACTGCTTGCTTGTCAATGCTCAAGTGTATGACCTGTCTGGCTCAGGTGCAAACTGTCTTGCATTAGGCGGAAGAAGCGAGCTCTCGTTTGTGAGTGAAGGTGATGAGAAAAGAATCCCGGAGGAGACGATTATTGTTTGTTTTTGAGTTTTCAGTCTTTTATTGCTTTTGAAAGTTTGTCATGAGCTAATGAGCTTAAGCCTAAACCAATGGATTTAGCAAACTCATCACATCTTCCCTCTGATTAGGGGTAATGAGAGTACCTTAAGTGTGAAGTCAGATTCTCACACTTAATCACCTTTGATGTAGGATTAAGATCATTAACCTACTTGTGATTATTTAGATGTTTTTGGTGTTTTTGTTTAGTGTTAAGTAATGAGGTTAAGCCATAATCAGGGATTAAACAGACTCATTACACCATCCTAATAGAAGGATAATAGATGAGAATGTTTAAGCTGAGGAAAGCTCCTCAACTTAATCCATGATTAGGGATTAAACCCATGACAAAACAAGCCTTTTATTAAGTGAACTTTATTTAATGGTATGATGATGAAGTGATTTTTATGATTTGTAAGACAACTTGAGGGGGACTTGTCCATTAACACTAGGGTTAGTCCTTCTTAACCACTTAAGGAAGAATTAGAACCCTAATGCAAGGCCCAAGTTACAAGTGTGATGTCTTGATGATTATTATGTGAATTGATTAAGAGATTTAAACACATTAAGGGTTTAACACTTAGGATTAAAGTTATACACTCCATCCTAATAGAAAGATGCAGGCATAAGCTTAATCACAAAGCCTTAAAGCCTTTAGGGTTTAGTCCCTGATTATGAGATGAGAAGAGAAGACTCAAAGAAGACACAAAGGTAAAACTAAGAGGGGAGACTAATCAAAACCCTAATCATTGTCATGCTTGGTTGTTCCTAAGGTTTGTGAGGTTAAACAAGAAAGATCTCCAATGGAACCACCAGGGAGCAGATGAAAGGATCAGGAGAAGCAAAGCAACTTGCTTCATTCAAGAAGTCAAGTCACTTGAAGAAAGAAAGTGGGGAGAAGAATAATGAGCAAACTCAAGCTCAAACACATGCAAGAATGCAGCAATGGATGCAAGAGAGATGAAAAGAAAAGTTATGAGAAGTGAAGGCAAATTCACTTCTCAAGTTCACTTACCACCTGAAATGTTAGAAAGAAATGCAATGCAATGCTAAATGAAATGAAATGACATGATGTTAGACCAAACCAGAAGCATGTTGATGATGAAAATGATGCTATGAGGTGCTACAAGCAAAAGGCAGCACATGGAAATGCTCATACAAGATTATGAATGCAAATGATGCAAGCTAAGGAGCATGAACAAGCATGGAAAGTTGTGAAACATACAAGACAAATGACATGGCAAATATGCAATGCAATGATCAAACATGTTTTCTATATGTCTTAAGATGTCAAATGAATCATAGGCATGCACAAAATGCAAGGACAAGTCATGTTATGCAAGAGAATGCAAGAGGGATGCAAGGGAAAGCCCAAATTAGGGTTTATGAATCAAACAACAAACACAAACCCAAAACAGAAGCAAACCCTAAGATAAAAAATGGAAAATGCCACTCAAAGAAACCCTAAACCTATACTAAACCAAGGTCCAAAGGGGAGGTCTCAACTCTCAACCAATCTCAAGATATGATTTTTTCTAAGTTATTAGGGTTTTTAAGGTTCCTAAACAAAAGAAATGCCAAACAATTGGAAAATACAAGATCAAATCATGGCCATTTTACCCTAGAAACTACATGCCAAACACAAAACAATTCAAGAAGAATCAATGTCTCAACCTTCTCCAATAGGCAGAGATGAATTTTTAAACTTATGATCAAATTAATGCATAAAAAATGATTTAATTCAATGAGAAATCCTCAAAATGCATCAAGATCAAAAAAGAAATTTGGTTTGAAGGTTGGACAATGTTTCTAAATGTCTTAGAACATTTCATGAATTTTTTTGTAATTTTTAAATACCTAAAAGTATTTTTAATTAATTAATTCCCATTAATCAATTAGAAATAATCTTTTAAATATTTAAAAATACTTTTTTAATGATAAAAAATAAAATAAAAATGTTTTTGGGTCTTAAAAATTAATAAAACTTTTAGGAAAAAGTTTCATAATTTTTAAGAATTTTTAACTATTTTAAAATAATTATGCAAGTTTAATGAAACAAAATGAATTAAAAATCAAATAAAAAAGAAAGTAAGCTAGATGGAGGGCCAGGATGGAGCCTGAGTTTAAATGTGTTGACTGGCGCGTGAATGAAGGGCCCAGATGGCTCCTGAATTAATTAACTTAATTAAAGATTAATTAAACTAATGAGAGAGATTAGGGCTAATGAAAAGGATCTGGGCCATCCAAAAGGGAGGGAAGTCAACAAGTCAAAGGCCATCTACGGCCAAAATTCAAACTGGAGTTAATTACGCAATTAGGGCACAAATCACTTTCAGGTGGCCGGAGAAGACTTCCGGTCGTCTTCTCCGGCCAGCATCTCACCTGAGAAATCCCCAAACCCCTCAAATCGTATCAAAAATGAAAGCTAAGAACTGGGAAATGATCTCCAACCTCTCACGAATCAAACCCCTCTCTCAAAACAAATTTCTTCTTCCTAAACAAACTGAATCGAAAGAAATAAAAACTAGGGCACGCAAGCTTCAGAGACAAATTAAATGCTCAAATCAAAGCCATTTCAAAAACTAAGAACATCAGGATAATCAGTGAATCACATAGAACAAGTTTGGAACAAAAGAAATGATTTCTGGAAAAATAATTTTCGAGCTACCTGAGATTTGGAGCTTTCAACTTGAGGACTTTCTGGCCACTTCTCCTTGTGCAATCTACTCCACTTGATCCCCAGATGATGTTTGAATGCTCAATGAGAGTTTAAGTTGGTTGGATAATGAGTTTCGAAAGCTCCTGCTTCAACTCAGTCAGAAATGGCTATGGGGTATTAAGCAGTTTCAGGCCATGGAAAGGGGTTGTTTGTGATCTTGAGGGTGAATGGAGAAGCTTTGCAAAGTTTGTTTAGGTGTTTGCAAGCTGTGGTGAGAGTTTCGAAGAGAAATGCAGGCTGAGGTGAGAAATGGCTATGGAGTATTCTGGTTGTTCCAGGCTTGTGTTCTTGGTGCTTTGTGGTCTATGGAGCAAGGTGAGTTGAATGGTGAAGTTGGCTTGAGTGTTTTGTGGCTGGGCAGAGAGATTCGAAGCAACTTGCAACTTGGTAGGTTTTTGTGTATGTGATGAATGAGGATGTTTCAGCCTTGCCTTGTGTTATGTCTAGCTTGCAAATTGTCCACATAACTCTCTCTCATTGGTCAGTTGACAAGACATGCCCTTTATTGATTGGTAAGTTACCTTTTGCAAAAAGTCAAATAATGTGTAAGAGAGGTATGGCTCATGATCTAGGCAAGTACATGGGCTGGTTCTGGTGCAGCAAGGTGAGGTGAGAGGCTAGCAAAGCTCAGCATCCAAGGCTGCAAGTAGGAGGAAGCATGATCATGAGTTTTGCAACTTGTGACTTTTTGTTCACATGTGACCTTTTTTGTCCAACCAAACATAAAACCATGGGCATTCTTAGTTCATTTCTGATTTTTAGGACTTAGAGAAAGTTTATGTGCTGGTTTGAAATGAATTAGAGGCTGCAATATGCATTGGTCCAAGATTTTGCAAAATTCTCACTTAGGGCATGCCTTGAAAATCAATGATTTTAGCCAACTTTGCATTGCCATAACTTTTGATTCAAGAAGAGTTTGATCATGTTCTTGTACTTTTTGAAAAGGGAAAAATGAGATCTACAACTTTCATGACCAAAGTTTTTCCATTTGAAGCCTTTTTGGATCAAGAATCAAGGCTTGAAAAATGACCTAAAATGATGCATTCTTGAAAAGTCAACTATGCCCAAAAAGTCAACATTTGCAAAAACCCTAAATTCTTGATTTCTATGAACTTCAACCTTCTTCTATGATCAAATAAAGATCATATACACTCAAAATGATGAAGATCACCCATTGGTTGGGTCATTGGGGGCCTCAGATGCCCTGATTTTACACTGACTTGTCTGAAAAGTCAACCTTTGATCAGATGACTTCCCCATGGAATTTCTTCATGAAAATTGATATGCATACTCCCTATACCATATAGAGACCAATGGAAACAAGAATGACCAAAAAATCTGGAGTTATGGCCTCTGAAACCAAAACCCTAATTTTAGGTCAACTGTGCAGTTCATCCTGGCTCTGCATCCACTCAAACCCTAGTTCTTGTGATTCCTCTGAAATTTTGGCTTTGAGGAGATGGAATATGACATAAGAACACACATGGACCCCTTTGAGTTGATTAGTGGCCTTTGGAGTGGCTCAAGATGCCCTGAGGTTGCTCAGATCACAAACCCTAGATGCAAATGACTCAGAACCAATGCAGTGAATCAAAAATGAGATATGAGATGATATGATTGTGTTTATGCATATGAGGATGATCACAAGCCATGGTGTGAATGGGTGAGGGCAAATTTGGGGTGTTTACAGCTGCCCCTTTTCAAGCATGAGTTAGCTGTGCAGGATGTAAGCGACGGCTTAACAGGCAAACAAGATAACTTGTGGTTGAATACCAAAGACAGTCCAAAATTTGCACTCACAGAATGAAGAAGAAAAGGGATATAGATTGTAAAAGGAAAATAAAGTACATTGTAAAGTGTGGGCAACGGAGGACGACCGTCGAGCAGAGGACGACTGCTGGGTAAATAGCAATGACGGGGACGACCGGCATGCTGGGGATAAAAGGTAAAGCCAAGACGGGGATGGCCGACTAGCTGGGGAAAATAAAATCGTGATGGGGACGGCCATCGAGATAAAGCTGTAAAATTCTCTGGAAATTAATGAAACATGACGGGGACGGCCATCAAGTTCATAAAGGTAAAGTAACCAACGATGGGGACGGCCATCGGGCTAAAAGGAAAAGGGACCACGACGGGGACGGCCATCGGGTTAAAGAATAAATGAAATAAACAGATGATGGGGTACGGCCATCAAAGGTGAAGGACGATCACCTAGCAGGGGACGGCTGCTCTGTTGGGGATAAAAGGAATATGATGGGGACGGCCATCAAAGGTGGAGGACGACCACCTGGCAGGGTACGTCTGCCGAAAATATCAACGATGGGGACGGCCATCGGATAGAAAAGGTCAACGATGGGGACGGCCATCGGACGAGCATGATGGAGGACGACCATCAAGAAGTGGAGGACGACCACTCAGCAGGGTACGGCTGCTCTCGAGGTTTCTCATGACATAGGACGAATGCCAGATAACCAAAATCAACAATGGGGACGGCCATTGGATAAAATGATGAAGGACGATCATCAAAAGGTGGAGGACGACCACCTAGCAGGGGACGACTGCTAAAAACAACGATGGGGACGACCATCGGATGAGCATGATGGAGGACGACCATCAAGAAGTGGAGGACGACCACTCAGCAGGGTACGGCTGCTCTCAGGGTTATCATGACACAGGACGAGTGTCAGATAAAAGAAAATGCTTTGTTGGTGATCTACTGGGGATATAGTGAACACGGACGAGCGTTCACAACCAAGAAAAGAAAGTATAAGCGTTTGGTATTGTATAGATTAAAGATGCGGACGAGCATCCTTAAGGCTATGATACGGACGGGTATCATGTAGAAACAAACTGACACATGTTCAGAGATGATGATACGGACGAGTATCAACGGGTTAACAAGGAACACGGACGAGTGTTGAATCTGAAGGGACTCTTCTGGGGAATAGTAGACACAGACGAGTATCTATGTTCAAGAAGACACAAGTGTTTGACACAGTGTATGGATTAAAGATGCGGACGAGCATCCTTAAGACTTATGATACGGACGAGCATCATGTAGAAACAAACATTAGACGCAATGTTCTGAGATGATGATACGGACGAGTACCAACTGGTTAACAAAGAACAAGGACTATTGCTGAATCTGTGGGGTTATGAGTGGTGTATACAAGATACGGATGAGTATCTGTATAAGTGTACCAAGGAGTGGTGAGTATATATAATGTATAGATGAGTGTTTATCTGCTGGGGATAGTGACACGGACGAGTGTCAAGAGAGAAAAGTATAATATTAACAAGTATATGGGTGATAAAGGTGTAAGCGACTGCGCTGGGAATATGACACGGACGGGTGTCGAGAAAATGTATATATGAGTATATGTGAGTGCAAAGAGGGTATCTTTGGCCTTCTGCTGGGGGGTATGTCACGGACGGGTGTCATGAAGTATCCGTAATACGGGTGATCTTGTTTGTAGAGAAAGTTCAGGCGACTTTACTGGGGAGTGATGACACGGACGGGTGCCAAAAGGTGTATATACTGGTGTTTGTGATTTGTGAGGCAATTGCTTTTGCTGGGACTCTGGTGGGGGTTTTTCTGTATGTATTCTGCATGCCGATAGATTGTCATTATTTACAAACGTTCAATTCACAACATGACTCATGATTATGCTATGCGTTTGATTTTTGCCGTAATGCTCCGTATTAGACGGAATGCTACGCTCTGAGGGGATAATATGGTGCGAATGCCATGATTATGCAAAGATACACAGATCCGGGACTCGGATCCCGTTGCTGCGGAGATCTCTGGTTGATCCGCTTGAAGTGGACATCCCAGCTGGGGATGAGATCATTGGTAGATCTAATGATGTATCTGTTTGGGGATACAGGTCACTGATTGGCATATCCTTGTAATACGGGACCCAGCTGGGGTTTGTAGAAGCTTTCTCCCTCTCTGTTGTGACTTCTTCGTGCGTTGCTCTTCTGAATAGAGGCTTGAAGCTCTGTGGGGATATGATTCCCTGATTTCTGCATTCTGCTGAGGAAGAAAGGTTGGTACTACAGCTGGGGAATGCTGTTGATAACCCAGCTGGGGGAGAGTAATGAGAGGCAACTCGGCTGGGGAGAAAACATCTTGAGTGTTAAGCCCGTTTGTTGGTTTGCCAGCTTGCTGGACTGTAGCTTATATGCCCCAAGTTGCGTTCTGGATACCTGCAATCCTGCAAAGACAAGGAAACGCACAAATGGCCCCGAGGTATCCTTTACTGGATTCCGTCATAGGAGTTAAGCACTTTTGAGAGTAAGTATATTCCCTGTAAGCATGTGTTTTTTTTTATTATTTTTAGAGAAAAACATCTGTACTTATGCAACTAGTTTTTTAGAGACATCAGACATCCTTTGTAAATAAAAATGTACAAGACGAAACATGACTGAAAAATCTGATTTTATTAATTCATGTGCCCTGAATCGGCAAGATACAACCAAAGAAACATATCCCCTGAAATGAGGAGATTGTTACAAATTGAGAAACAAGGTGCTGGCAGTGTTGATGACGCTTTGAGGAGCTTCCTCTTCTGCTATGACTCGTATGACAATGACGTTCTTCTCGTCTTGCTTTCTGAAGAAGGTTGATTCTGATCGGAGCTTGGTCCTTTGGGGTTTTAACCAAGTTGCTGACAATACAGACGAATTCAGAATGCAGTTGTTCGCTTATTCCCTTATTTTGCATGAATCGCCCTTTCGGGTTTTCAATCCATCGGGATACCCATTCTTGCCTGAGTTGTCCAATGCGGATTTTCAACTCAGCGGGTGTACATTTTTTCATTTATTTCCCTTATTTTTGCCCGAGTCTTTTATTCTGTTTTTGACTCGCCGGGATGCCCTATTTTTGCCTGGACTTACATTCTGTTTTTATGTCCAGCGGGTCATTTTATGCGAAGTATTTTTTAACTGCATCTGAATTCACAGGGGATGGGAAATCTTCACCATCCATGGTGCTGAGCATCAGTGCTCCACCAGAGAAAACTTTCTTTACCACGAATGGTCCTTCATAGTTTTGAGTCCATTTGCCCCTGTGGTCTGTATGAGGAGGGAGGATTCTTTTCAGTACAAGATCTCCCACTTGGTACTCTCGGTGCCTGACTTTCTGATCGAAGGCTCTCTTCATTCTTTTCTGATACAACTGCCCATGACAGATTGCAGCTAATCTCTTCTCTTCGATCAGACTTAGTTGCTCGTATCGGGCCCGAACCCATTCTGCTTCACTCAGTTTGACATCCATTAATACCCGTAACGAGGGTAATTCAACTTCAACAGGCAGGACCGCTTCCATACCATACACAAGTTGATACGGTGTTGCCCCAGTGGACGTTCTGATTGAGGTGCGGTACCCATGTAAGGCAAACGGTAGCATTTCATGCCAGTCTTTGTAAGTGACTACCATCTTCTGCACAATCTTCTTAATATTCTTGTTTGCCGCCTCAACAGCGCCATTCATCTTTGGCCTGTAAGGAGAAGAATTGTGGTGTTGGATCTTGAAGTCCCGGCATAGCTCTACCATCATTTTGTTGTTTAAATTGGAACCATTATCAGTAATGATTCGCTCGGGCACTCCATATCGACAGATGATATCTCTTTTCAGAAATCGGGCTACCACTTGCCTTGTGACGTTTGCATATGAGGCTGCTTCGACCCACTTAGTGAAATAGTCAATGGCGACCAGGATGAACCTGTGGCCGTTTGAAGCAGTTGGCTCGATCTTGCCAATCATGTCAATGCCCCACATGGCGAAGGGCCATGGTGAAGACATAATGTTCAAAGGACTCGGAGGCACATGCACTTTGTCTGCATAGATCTGGCACTTGTGGCATTTTCGGGCGTAGGCACAACAGTCTGCATCCATTGTGATCCAATAATAGCCTGATCTTAACAACTTTTTAGCCATTGCATGTCCTCCAGCATGGGTACCAAAAGAGCCTTCGTGCACTTCATGCATCAACAAATCTGCTTCCGTCTTATCCACACATCTGAGGAGTACCATATCAAAGTTCCTTTTGTATAAAGATCCATCAGTGTTCAGAAAGAAACTCCCAGCAAGCCTTCTTAAAGTCTTCTTATCATTGGAAGATGTCCCAGGTGGGTATGTTTGATCCTTCAAGAAGCATTTAATGTCGTGGAACCAAGGCTTATCATCTTTGACAACTTCCGCTGCAAATACATATGCTGGTCTATCGAGTCTAGACACTGAAATCTGAGGTACAAAGTTGGCAGCTTGAACTTTGATCATAGATGAAATGGTAGCAAGAGCATCTGCAAACTGGTTCTCGTCCCGAGGGATATACTCAAGCTTGACCGTTGTGAAGAAAGTCAATAACCTTCTCGTATAATCCCTATAAGGTATCAGATGATCCTGATGGGTGTACCATTTTCCGTTGGTCTGATTGATTACCAAAGCTGAATCTCCGAATACGGTCAGTGTCTTGATCCTGAGGTCAATGGCTTCCTCAAGACCCATAATGCAAGCTTCGTATTCAGCTTCGTTGTTAGTGCAGTTGAAAGTGAGTTTTGCCGAGAAAGGCATGTGAACTCCTTTGGGTGTAATGAGTACTGCACCAACACCGCGACCATTCATGTTAACAGCCCCATCAAACATCATAGTCCATTCTTCTTCCGGGTCAGGCCCTTCAGTGTGAATAGGCTCTTCATGATCTTTTGTTTTAATGAACATGATGTCCTCATCGGGGAAGTCAAACCTCATAGGCTGGTAGTCATTAATGGGTTGCTCAGCAAGATATTCAGATAGTACACTGCCTTTGATGGCTTTCTGAGATGTGTATTGTATGTCGTATTCTGTGAGAATCATCTGCCATCTTGCAACCCGTCCGGTAAGAGCTGGCTTCTCGAAGATGTACTTAACCGGATCCATTTTTGAGATCAATAAGGTAGTGTGGGTCAACATATATTGTCTCAGTCGGCGAGCAGCCCACGCTAAAGCACAGCAAGTTTTCTCGAGCAGTGAATAACGTTGTTCACAGTCGGTAAACTTTTTGCTTAGGTAGTATATTGCATACTCTTTTCGACCAGACTCGTCATGCTGGCCCAGCACACACCCCATTGACTCTTCTAATACTGTCAAGTACATTATCAGAGGTCTTCCTTCAACTGGCGGCATGAGGATTGGAGGTTCTTGCAGATATTCCTTGATCTTGTCAAAAGCTTTCTGGCAATCTTCGTTCCACCTGACCGTTTGTTCCTTTCTTAACAGCTTGAACAAGGGTTCACAGGTTGCCGTAAGGTGAGATATGAACCGCGAAATGTAGTTCAATCGACCTAAGAACCCTCGGACTTCTTTCTCAGTTTTCGGTGCAGGCATCTCTTGAATGGCTTTGACTTTATCAGGGTCCACTTCAATCCCTTTCTCGCTTACAATAAAGCCCAGCAGCTTACCGGATCGCACCCCGAACGTACATTTGTTGGGGTTCAACTTCAGTTGGTACTTTCTCAGACGCTTGAACAGCTTGAGCAGATTCACCAGATGATCTTCTTCAGTAAGAGACTTGGCAATCATGTCATCCACATAACATTCTATTTCCTTGTGGATCATATCGTGGAACAATGTCACCATAGCCCGTTGATATGTGGCACCAGCATTCTTCAGTCCGAATGGCATCACTTTGTAACAGAACGTGCCCCAAGGTGTAATGAATGTTGTCTTCTCCATGTCTTCAGGTGACATCTTGATCTGATTATATCCCGAAAATCCGTCCATGAAGGAGAATACCGAGAACTGAGCCGTGTTATCCACCAATACATCAATGTGAGGTAATGGGAAGTCATCTTTTGGGCTGGCTCTATTCAGATCCCGGTAGTCAACACACATTCTTACTTTGCCATCTTTCTTAGGCACAGGCACTATATTAGCAACCCACGGCGGATAGCTAGTTACAGCAAGGAACCCGGCGTCCCATTGCTTTTGTACCTCTTCCTTAATTTTCATAGCCATGTCTGGGCGAGTTCGGCGCAGCTTCTGTTTAACTGGTGGGCATTCTTCCCTCAAAGGCAGCTTATGCACAACAATGTCGGTATCCAACCCTGGCATATCTTGATACGACCAAGCAAACACATCAACATACTCTTGAAGCAGATCTATCAGTTGTCTCTTCACTGAGTCTTGCAGGCAGGCCCCGATTTTAACTTCCTTCACGTCTTCGTCTGTACCAAGATTAATCACTTCAATCTCCTCCTGGTGAGGAGTAATAGCCTTCTCCTCTTGTCTCAACAACCTAGCTAGCTCTTCAGGAAGCTCATATTCTTCATCAACCCCTTCATCAGCTTGATTGATTGGATTGTCAAAGTCATACGATGTCATAGCCGTGCTGTTGTCGGTGCTGTCAGGAAGGCACTCTCTGCAAGGGTTCAGTTTGTTTATTTTAGTGATTGATTTTAATCTTGCTTTAGAAAAAAAAGTGAAATGAAGTTATCATTTTGAAAACACCGCCATTTATTTTTGTACAAAAAGAAAAAAATGGAAAAACAGTGAGCAGAAAAGAAAAAGACTCGTTTGCAAAAAGATGTCTGATATTTCATTAATTTAATCTTGTTTGCACAAAAGTACAGATGGCCCTGATTACAAAATGAGTCTTGTCATCTTGGGCAAGATGCAAGACTTTGATGCATGCTATAAAAAAATACAGGAAATAATAATTACTCTGCATGAGTAACTCTTATAATTTCCTGGGAAGACCAGTTCGAGACACTGCTCCCCGGGATCTTTGGACGAATCCAATTCTCCAGATTGCGCTCCTCTTCCAGCTCGTCTTCCAAACAGTTGATAGCATCGGGGGTGAGCATCCCCCCACTGACAAAACCTGGCTCTGCAGCAGCCTTTGCTTGATGTCGAGTTGGTTTGTAACCCAACCCAAATTTGTCCTTTTTCTCCTCCACAGCTAAAACTTTGCCCCAGCCTAGGGCAGTTCCTTCCTCAACAACCTTCCGGGCTTGTTGGTATGATGACATTGGAGTACCAGATACAGCAGATGCCTCATGCACATTCAAAGCTTCAAACCCCTGGCTCATTGTTTCATGGATCTCTCCATCCATCTCAATGTATTTATACGTAGCCAGATGGCTAACGAAAATATCCTCTTCCCCACAGATTGTGACAACTTGGCCTTCCCACTCAAATTTTAACTTTTGGTGAAGGGTAGACGTTATTGCGCCGGCGGCGTGAATCCAGGGTCTACCCAACAAACAGCTGTAGGCGGGCTGAATGTCCATCACATAAAAGATAGTTTTAAAGGTCTGTGGGCCAATTGTCACGGGCAGCTCAATCTCTCCCAGAACCGATCTCTTAGAGCCATCAAAGGCTCTTACTACCAGGTTGCTGGGTCTCAATGCCAATCCATCATATTCTAACTTCACCAGAGCCTTCTTTGGTAAGACATTCAGGGATGAACCTGTGTCTACCAGCACATGAGAAAGGACAGCTCCTTTGCATTCCATGGTTATGTGCAAGGCTTTGTTGTGGTTGCGGCCATCCGCCGTCAGGTCAGTATTGGTGAACCCTAGCCCATTGCTAGCAGTAACATTTCCAACCACGGTTTCCAACTGGTTGACAGTAATCTCTTCAGGCACGTAAGCTGCGTGCAAGACCTTGAGTAGTGCATTCCGATGGGCTTCGGAGCACATAAGCAGTGAGAGGATAGAGATTTTGGATGGCGTCTGGTGAAGTTGATCCACAATTTTGTAATCACTCTTTTTGATGATTCTCATAAACTCATCAACTTCTTGATCGAACGGTGTCTTCAAGGCTTCTTTAACAGTTTGATCTTCCTGCACAGGGCTCTTTCCTTTTGCCTTGGCAGCAGCTTCTGCTTCGACAGTAGGTCTTTGCATTGGTGGAGCAAAGAGACGTCCGCTTCGAGTGAAGCCTCCGCCTCCCCCCACATTGTCAATTTGTGGTGCAGGTGTTGATGTTTCAAGAGTGATTCTTTTTCCTTCGCAATACACGTCAGAGCCATAGTGCCAAGGGGTGGCCCTGTTGCTTTCATATGGTACTGGTCCAGGCACCGTGACAGTGACTGGACTGATTGCTGCTGCTGAAGGGACTGTAATTGTTTGTGGATCATAAAAGATTGTAACTGGTGCTCTGATGGGAGCAGCACCTTCTGAATGGTATGCAGAGTTGTTTTCAGGATCATAAAATATTGTGACAGTAGAGACATCTTCATGATTTGTTGTTGGAGTTGTAGGAGATATTGGCGGAAGAATGGATGTTGTCGTTGTAGGAGTCTCGAAGTGGAGTGAAGCTGAAGTTGTAGCAGGGAAATTTGTTGAAAACTGATCAGTTGAGATGATTGATGAAGTACTTGTCGATGAAGCCGAAGAATTGTCAGGAACAATAGTTGCTGCAGTTGTAGGAGGCTCTGAAACCGTTGCTGATGAAATTGCTGGATTTGTTGGAAATGATGTGGTGATCTGAAGTTGACCACTCTGAATGAGGCCATCTATGCCATTCCTCAAATTATCGCACCCATTTACAGAGATATTGCAGTAAGCACAACCCAATTCACACCCTGGGAACATCTGACATTCCAAGAGCTGAGCCTTGATTTCTACCAATGGTGTCCTGATCTGTCCCACACTGGTTATTAAATAAGACGGTCTGTCTTCTTCAATAGCGTTAATTCGGGGACCACCATGGTTTGGCATAGGGTTTTTATTGACATTGGGCGGAGGTGCAAAATTCAGAGCCTTGGAGTCTACCAAGTCTTGTACCTTCATATGCAGAGCCCTGCATTTTTCTGTACTGTGACCAGGTGCGTTTGAATGAAAAGCACACCTAGCATTAGAGTCATAGTTTCTTGGTAGGCTATTGGGATCCGGAGGTGCCAACGTTCTTAGCTCAACCAGGTTGAGTTTCAGAAGCTGTGGCAGCAATGTAGCATATGGCATCGGGATCGGATCGATCACTTTGTTAGCTTGAGAAGGCCTTTGCTGAAATGGCCTCTGTTGACTGTTGTTGCTGGTGTTGCTGTTGTTGTAATTCCTTGGAGGATACTGATTTTGCTGATGGTACTGAGGCTGTTGTTGATAGTTTTGCTGAGGAGGTTGATAGACTGGCTGAGGATGAGCTGGAGCAGGAATGGTGACTGCTGCTATTGACCTTTGAACATATTGGGGCCTACCCCTGTTGGTGTGGATGGCATTGGTCTCGCCAGTTCTTCTTGGGCCTGCAAAAGGCTTTCGTGTACTACTGGACGAGCTTGCACCGTTGTCTGAGATCTTTCCCATTTTTAACAGGCTTTCAATTCTCTCCCCAGCTATGACAACATCTGCAAAGCTAGTAGAAGAGAAAGCAGCCAACCTGTCAATATATGTTCCCTGAAGGGTGTTCATGAACATATCTGCCATTTCCCGTTCAGACATAGGTGGTTGAACAGCAGCAGCCAGTTGCCTCCACCTTTGGGCATATTCTCGGAAACTCTCCCTCGAAGACTGTGACATTCCCATCAGGAGAGTCCTGTTGGGTGCCATGTCTAGATTATACTGATACTGTCTGATGAAGGCCTCTGCCAGGTCCTTCCAGCATCTAATTGTTGCTCTTGTCAGATGGGAATACCACTCCCTCGAAGCTCCAGTCAAGCTATCTTCAAAATAGAACATCCACAATTTCTCATCCATTGTATAGGCCTTCAGCCTTCCCAGAAATGATTGTAGATGAGTCCGGGGGCATGAAGTCCCATTATACTTTTCGAAACAAGGTGGCTTGAACTTATGGGGGATCCTGACCCCGTCTACCAAACCCATGTCCATAACGTCGAAGCCCAAAGAGTTTTGAGATTCTAAGGACCTCAACTTCTCAGCTATTTCATCCAATCTTCTATCATAAGCCTCTTCCCCAGCACCCATTACTGTGAACTGGTCTTCTTGAGGGTCTTCCTGTAGTACCCTCCCTGCTGTGGCAGTCCCTTGTATATTGACAGGGATGTTAGTCTCTGGATGGAGATGGGGTCCAAAAACTGGGGGATTGACATGAGGTTGGACCCTCTCGTTGTTACTTGTGCCAGCAGTTCCCACATGGGGCTCCTCTTGATTCCTCCCTTCTACCAAAGCTCTGAGCCTCTCCTGGCTTTGAGCTAAGTTGTTCATTACTTCCATGAACTGTGTTATCTGAGTTCTCATCTCCAACCTTTCGTTGGCCATCTGGTTTCTGACCTCCGTAAGGTCCTGCTGCATCTGATCCATCTGAATTCCCGGAAGGTTGTTTCTAGTTGGGTACCTGTGTGGCCTGTTGAGGGGAAATACCCGGCGGCGAGCAATAATTCCTGAGATTTACAACAGAGGTTAGTAACAACAAAACAAAAACCTACAAAACAAACAAAAGGGTTAGTATGCAATGCAGTTATGCTTATTTGTTCTCAAGGTATTCGGTTTGGCCTTCAGTTTTGACCCTTCCAGACCCTTGAAGATGATGCTGTTGAAGTTGCTTTTGAAGTAACCCAGATGGAAGCTAACACAAATATATTACAAAAGGCGAAGTAATACAATTTGTTCTTTTTTACAACACAAGCCCTCAAAGGGGTCAAAATACATCACAACAAGCAAAAGTACATGAAAAGGAATAACAACAAGCAAATGATCAAACCCCAAGGCCAAACTCATCCTCACGAACTTCCTTAAGAAGTGCTTCGGTCACAGGATCAGCCGGACGCTCCGTGAGACCTCTGATGAGAAGGTTTCTTGTTGCAACAGCTGCAGTCAACTTCTTGTTCTGACTTTGGTCCTTAGACCTCTTCACTCCAGCTCTGATTTCTAACTCTGATATTTCCTTCTGGGCTGCTGCCAGGGCTTTTTCCATCTGCTCCATCTTGTCCTGGACTCTCTTGTCTTCTAGAGTACGGGCCTCAGTGATCCGGACCCACCTGGCCTGACTCTCTTTCAGGTACAAGTCTGTTCTTGCTCTCTGGAACTGGGCTTCTTTACAAGCATTCTTCAGAATCTGTTCACCAGCTTTAGACTTGTTGATATAATCTCCAGACTTCTCAATTTTAGTCAAGTGTTCCACTCTTAATTTCTCCAATCTCTCAATCTCCCTCACACCTTCACTCCTCTCCCGGAGGGTCTTCTGCAAGGCCTGGGTTAACTTCTCATTTCTTTCCTTCAAGCTCTCAAACTCCTCCAAACTGATAGTGGCAGGGGGTGGTGCTGAAGATGACTCAGGCATGTCTTCTATGGTGAAAGGCATTCCAGAGAAATGGGCCCTAGCATGGGACCACTCATAATATTGGACTGATGCCACATTATTGCACTTCCCCAGAATGGTGATTCCCTTGGTTTGAACATGATCCCAAGCCCAGGCAGCCTGCCTAACAGTTGCCAGACTTATCTTGTTCTCACAGTAGAGAGTCTCCACCAAGTCTTGCTCCCTAGGAGTATGGACCAGTGCATAGCCCAGTTGCCTCCTGAACAGCAGAGGGTTGTAATTGATACTTCCCTTAACTCCTATTAAGGGCACATTGGGAAAGTGCCCACAGCTGGTGATGATATCTCTACCCTTGGTGCTTTGAGTACACCATCTGATATCTGCTGAAGTTAGGTTAGTGAGCCTCTTAGCCCAGTTGCTCTGCTGATGAGGATTGAGAAATGTATCTGTCCTGGGTAGATGCTTGAGAAGCCAAGTATGAAATAATGGAGCACAAATCCTCACTAATCTTCCCCTCTGTTTCTCATTCCTCTGATGCACTGAATAGTAAAGATCCCCCAATAAAGTTGGCACTGGGTTCTTCAGGATGAACAGATGGATTGCATTTTTGCTAATGAATCGAGGCTCATCTGCAAACAACACAATTCCATATATGCACAAGGCCAGCAGGGCACAAACAGCTTTCCATTCTCCTAGAGAAGCCTTCAAGGTAGCTTGAGAAATTAAGAAGTCCAGATGAAAACCAGGGATCCCAGCTTTAGAGGTCATATGCTGCTCAACCAAAACAGGTTCCAGATGCAAAGCTTTTGCTACTTCTCCATTAGCAGGAAAGACCATCTCAGGGTTGAAAGGAATTTCTCTCCTGATAGGCATGCCAACTAATGAGGAGTACTCTTCCAATAAGGGGCCTAACTGAAAGTCTTGAAAAGTAAAACATCTCAGTGGAGGATCATAAAACTGAATGCAGGTGTGGATGAGGCTCCTCTGTGAAGGGTCCAGATCCATAACCATGTCCAGTATATCTCCATAACTCTCCCTGAACAAGGGTATGTGATCTGGAGTGATCAGGGTTTGGATCCTCCTGATGTCTGATAAGTCTGGCTGGAAGAAGTGATAGGTGATGTTGCTTTTCTTTGGAGCCATGATGACAAATGTTGACGAAGATACTGAAGAGAAGGGCCACTGATTGGCTGGAATAGATAGCTGGTAGCAAGTGCTGATGAAGGCAGGTCAAAACTAAAGATGGGGTCAAAACCAAAACCAGATGAAAATGGATACCCTGAAACACAAATAAGCACATGTTAATATGATGCAATGGGTATGTATGCAAATGAAATGCAAGGGTCTGTGACTGAGCCGGATCTGATTAACTGTCTTGGTATAGATCCATGTGTGTTCAAGAATTCCAGATGGAGGTCCAAAAATCCAGTAACCAAGGTAGGGGACTCAAATAAAGAGCCACATGTCCAAGGTTTTAGAATCACAAGAACTGTCCAACATGGAGTATTCTTAACAAAGTCAAAGTAACAGGGTATTCTGAGGTCAAGGTACCTGCAAACCTGTAAACAGCCCAACCCCCTCACAGGTGATGATCTAGAACAAGGATCCTCAGACTTGGATCAGTTATGAGAAGTGTAAACACTTCTAACCCGGAGGTACAGTGTTTACAATAACCATAACAATTCCTCCTCTAATTCACCTCAGTTTCTGAAGGTCAATACTAAAAGGTCATCCAGACTTAGCAGGCTTCCCAGATAGCCCTAGCATTGCAGGAAATCTGCAACACAGAGTTCTCAAGAAGAAACCCATATCTGAACCGTGTTTCATATTCCCGCACCAGACCGAAATGGAATGGGAAAGAATATGATTCACTCTAGCCTAGGTGTCACTCAGGTCCCAGGTATAGGACCTTAACTCCCAATGAATCACCCACCCACCAAGGCAAACAACCAGATCCAGCCAGCAGCAATGACAATATGATATAAATAAATGCAATAAAGAAAGCAGTAAAGTAATTGTACATAAAGCAATAAACAAAAATAAATACAAGCACATAACACCCCAGTAAACACAAATCAAACAAGCGCTAGGAGGAACCCACAAAAAGAACCAGAAGCCCTGGTTGCAGTATAAGGGTCCCCAGCAGAGTCGCCAAGCTGTCGCTCCCGATAAGTGACACAGGGTCAGATAAGGGTACAGACGCGAACGGTCGGCGAGAGGGACAATGAGAACACACAGCCGTGAACTCACTGGAGATGAATAGAGTCGCCAGCTAGGCATTTTTATCCCGGAGGAAAGGTAATGCTGCATAGACCTAGAAAAAGATGGATAAGACGGTTGCGAACCAGAGAGACTGAGAAAGGGGGTTGGTTACAACCTGGGAAGGTGTTAGCACCCAGATTGTCCGCCGTACTCGACGGGATCCACGCTTAAAAGATTTGTGTTTTAAAGGGGTAGTGTATGTGCAATCTGTGTATAAAGAGCTGGAAAAGAATGTACAGGTGTCAGTGTGAAAGAAATGTAAAGTGAGATAAAGAAGTAACAGTGCAAGGAAAAGAGTATGCTCAAGACTATGAGTCTTAAAGAATGATACTGAAAGAGGGGGAATAAACAGAGACTTTTGTTCGATAACTTGTTAAGTTATGCCTACGTATCCTCTCGTGCAATGAGGAAGTCAGAACACCGTAGTTCGACCCAAAGAGACTGAAAGATGAATTGACTTGTGAACTGCTTGCTTGTCAATGCTCAAGTGTATGACCTGTCTGGCTCAGGTGCAAACTGTCTTGCATTAGGCGGAAGAAGCGAGCTCTCGTTTGTGAGTGAAGGTGATGAGAAAAGAATCCCGGAGGAGACGATTATTGTTTGTTTTTGAGTTTTCAGTCTTTTATTGCTTTTGAAAGTTTGTCATGAGCTAATGAGCTTAAGCCTAAACCAATGGATTTAGCAAACTCATCACATCTTCCCTCTGATTAGGGGTAATGAGAGTACCTTAAGTGTGAAGTCAGATTCTCACACTTAATCACCTTTGATGTAGGATTAAGATCATTAACCTACTTGTGATTATTTAGATGTTTTTGGTGTTTTTGTTTAGTGTTAAGTAATGAGGTTAAGCCATAATCAGGGATTAAACAGACTCATTACACCATCCTAATAGAAGGATAATAGATGAGAATGTTTAAGCTGAGGAAAGCTCCTCAACTTAATCCATGATTAGGGATTAAACCCATGACAAAACAAGCCTTTGATTAAGTGAACTTTATTTAATGGTATGATGATGAAGTGATTTTTATGATTTGTAAGACAACTTGAGGGGGACTTGTCCATTAACACTAGGGTTAGTCCTTCTTAACCACTTAAGGAAGAATTAGAACCCTAATGCAAGGCCCAAGTTACAAGTGTGATGTCTTGATGATTATTATGTGAATTGATTAAGAGATTTAAACACATTAAGGGTTTAACACTTAGGATTAAATTTATACACTCCATCCTAATAGAAAGATGCAGGCATAAGCTTAATCACAAAGCCTTAAAGCCTTTAGGGTTTAGTCCCTGATTATGAGATGAGAAGAGAAGACTCAAAGAAGACACAAAGGTAAAACTAAGAGGGGAGACTAATCAAAACCCTAATCATTGTCATGCTTGGTTGTTCCTAAGGTTTGTGAGGTTAAACAAGAAAGATCTCCAATGGAACCACCAGGGAGCAGATGAAAGGATCAGGAGAAGCAAAGCAACTTGCTTCATTCAAGAAGTCAAGTCACTTGAAGAAAGAAAGTGGGGAGAAGAAGAATGAGCAAACTCAAGCTCAAACACATGCAAGAATGCAGCAATGGATGCAAGAGAGATGAAAAGAAAAGTTATGAGAAGTGAAGGCAAATTCACTTCTCAAGTTCACTTACCACCTGAAATGTTAGAAAGAAATGCAATGCAATGCTAAATGAAATGAAATGACATGATGTTAGACCAAACCAGAAGCATGTTGATGATGAAAATGATGCTATGAGGTGCTACAAGCAAAAGGCAGCACATGGAAATGCTCATACAAGATTATGAATGCAAATGATGCAAGCTAAGGAGCATGAACAAGCATGGAAAGTTGTGAAACATACAAGACAAATGACATGGAAAATATGCAATGCAATGATCAAACATGTTTTCTATATGTCTTAAGATGTCAAATGAATCATAGGCATGCACAAAATGCAAGGACAAGTCATGTTATGCAAGAGAATGCAAGAGGGATGCAAGGGAAAGCCCAAATTAGGGTTTATGAATCAAACAACAAACACAAACCCAAAACAGAAGCAAACCCTAAGATAAAAAATGGAAAATGCCACTCAAAGAAACCCTAAACCTATACTAAACCAAGGTCCAAAGGGGAGGTCTCAACTCTCAACCAATCTCAAGATATGATTTTTTCTAAGTTATTAGGGTTTTTAAGGTTCCTAAACAAAAGAAATGCCAAACAATTGGAAAATACAAGATCAAATCATGGCCATTTTACCCTAGAAACTACATGCCAAACACAAAACAATGCAAGAAGAATCAATGTCTCAACCTTCTCCAATAGGCAGAGATGAATTTTTAAACTTATGATCAAATTAATGCATAAAAAATGATTTAATTCAATGAGAAATCCTCAAAATGCATCAAGATCAAAAAAGAAATTTGGTTTGAAGGTTGGACAATGTTTCTAAATGTCTTAGAACATTTCATGAATTTTTTTGTAATTTTTAAATACCTAAAAGTATTTTTAATTAATTAATTCCCATTAATCAATTAGAAATAATCTTTTAAATATTTAAAAATACTTTTTTAATGATAAAAAATAAAATAAAAATGTTTTTGGGTCTTAAAAATTAATAAAACTTTTAGGAAAAAGTTTCATAATTTTTAAGAATTTTTAACTATTTTAAAATAATTATGCAAGTTTAATGAAACAAAATGAATTAAAAATCAAATAAAAAAGAAAGTAAGCTAGATGGAGGGCCAGGATGGAGCCTGAGTTTAAATGTGTTGACTGGCGCGTGAATGAAGGGCCCAGATGGCTCCTGAATTAATTAACTTAATTAAAGATTAATTAAACTAATGAGAGAGATTAGGGCTAATGAAAAGGATCTGGGCCATCCAAAAGGGAGGGAAGTCAACAAGTCAAAGGCCATCTACGGCCAAAATTCAAACTGGAGTTAATTACGCAATTAGGGCACAAATCACTTTCAGGTGGCCGGAGAAGACTTCCGGTCGTCTTCTCCGGCCAGCATCTCACCTGAGAAATCCCCAAACCCCTCAAATCGTATCAAAAATGAAAGCTAAGAACTGGGAAATGATCTCCAACCTCTCACGAATCAAACCCCTCTCTCAAAACAAATTTCTTCTTCCTAAACAAACTGAATCGAAAGAAATAAAAACTAGGGCACGCAAGCTTCAGAGACAAATTAAATGCTCAAATCAAAGCCATTTCAAAAACTAAGAACATCAGGATAATCAGTGAATCACATAGAACAAGTTTGGAACAAAAGAAATGATTTCTGGAAAAATAATTTTCGAGCTACCTGAGATTTGGAGCTTTCAACTTGAGGACTTTCTGGCCACTTCTCCTTGTGCAATCTACTCCACTTGATCCCCAGATGATGTTTGAATGCTCAATGAGAGTTTAAGTTGGTTGGATAATGAGTTTCGAAAGCTCCTGCTTCAACTCAGTCAGAAATGGCTATGGGGTATTAAGCAGTTTCAGGCCATGGAAAGGGGTTGTTTGTGATCTTGAGGGTGAATGGAGAAGCTTTGCAAAGTTTGTTTAGGTGTTTGCAAGCTGTGGTGAGAGTTTCGAAGAGAAATGCAGGCTGAGGTGAGAAATGGCTATGGAGTATTCTGGTTGTTCCAGGCTTGTGTTCTTGGTGCTTTGTGGTCTATGGAGCAAGGTGAGTTGAATGGTGAAGTTGGCTTGAGTGTTTTGTGGCTGGGCAGAGAGATTCGAAGCAACTTGCAACTTGGTAGGTTTTTGTGTATGTGATGAATGAGGATGTTTCAGCCTTGCCTTGTGTTATGTCTAGCTTGCAAATTGTCCACATAACTCTCTCTCATTGGTCAGTTGACAAGACATGCCCTTTATTGATTGGTAAGTTACCTTTTGCAAAAAGTCAAATAATGTGTAAGAGAGGTATGGCTCATGATCTAGGCAAGTACATGGGCTGGTTCTGGTGCAGCAAGGTGAGGTGAGAGGCTAGCAAAGCTCAGCATCCAAGGCTGCAAGTAGGAGGAAGCATGATCATGAGTTTTGCAACTTGTGACTTTTTGTTCACATGTGACCTTTTTTGTCCAACCAAACATAAAACCATGGGCATTCTTAGTTCATTTCTGATTTTTAGGACTTAGAGAAAGTTTATGTGCTGGTTTGAAATGAATTAGAGGCTGCAATATGCATTGGTCCAAGATTTTGCAAAATTCTCACTTAGGGCATGCCTTGAAAATCAATGATTTTAGCCAACTTTGCATTGCCATAACTTTTGATTCAAGAAGAGTTTGATCATGTTCTTGTACTTTTTGAAAAGGGAAAAATGAGATCTACAACTTTCATGACCAAAGTTTTTCCATTTGAAGCCTTTTTGGATCAAGAATCAAGGCTTGAAAAATGACCTAAAATGATGCATTCTTGAAAAGTCAACTATGCCCAAAAAGTCAACATTTGCAAAAACCCTAAATTCTTGATTTCTATGAACTTCAACCTTCTTCTATGATCAAATAAAGATCATATACACTCAAAATGATGAAGATCACCCATTGGTTGGGTCATTGGGGGCCTCAGATGCCCTGATTTTACACTGACTTGTCTGAAAAGTCAACCTTTGATCAGATGACTTCCCCATGGAATTTCTTCATGAAAATTGATATGCATACTCCCTATACCATATAGAGACCAATGGAAACAAGAATGACCAAAAAATCTGGAGTTATGGCCTCTGAAACCAAAACCCTAATTTTAGGTCAACTGTGCAGTTCATCCTGGCTCTGCATCCACTCAAACCCTAGTTCTTGTGATTCCTCTGAAATTTTGGCTTTGAGGAGATGGAATATGACATAAGAACACACATGGACCCCTTTGAGTTGATTAGTGGCCTTTGGAGTGGCTCAAGATGCCCTGAGGTTGCTCAGATCACAAACCCTAGATGCAAATGACTCAGAACCAATGCAGTGAATAAAAAATGAGATATGAGATGATATGATTGTGTTTATGCATATGAGGATGATCACAAGCCATGGTGTGAATGGGTGAGGGAAAATTTGGGGTGTTTACAGACACAAAAACAGAATGTAAGTCCAGGCAAAAATAGGGCATCCCGGCGAGTCAAAAACAGAATAAAAGACTCGGGCAAAAATAAGGGAAAATAAACAAAAATGTACACCCGCTGAGTTGAAAAGCCGCATTGGACAGCTCAGGCAAAAATGGGTATCCCGATGGATTGAAAACCCGGAAGGGCAATCCATGCAAAACAAGGGAATAAGCGAACAACTGCATTCTGAATTCATCTGTATCATCTACAACTTGGTAAGCTTCGAAAAGATCAAGCTTCAATCAGAATCAACATTCTTCAAAAAGCAAGATGATAAGAACGTCATAAGTCATACGGGTCATAGTGAAGAGGAAGCTCCTTAAAGCGTCATCAACACTGCCAACATTTTGTTTCTCAATTTGTAATAATCTCCTCATTTCAGGGGATATGTTCCTTTGACTGTATCTCGCCAATTCAGGGCATATGAATTAATAAAATCAGATTTTCAGTCATGTCTCGTTTTGTACATTTTATTTGCAAAAATGTCTGATGTCTTAAAAGAAGAAACTGATTGCATAAGAATACAGATGTCTATCTTCAAATAAAAACATGCTCGCAGGAAATATGCTTACTCTCAGAAGTATCTAAACTCCTATGACGGAATCCAGTAAGGGATACCTCGGGATTATCTTGTGCGTTTTTCTATCTTTTTCAGGATTGCAGGTATCCAGAGCGCAACATGGGGCATGTAAGCTTCATCCCAGCAAGCTGGCAAATCCACACTCAATTTTAGCACCCGAAGTGCTCTCTCCCCAGCTGAGTTGCCTTTCATGACTCCTCCCAGCTGAGTCGGCCACTTATTACTTATCCCCATCAGAATGGGCAGGTATCACAGAAGATGCTCATATCCCCAGCTGAGTCAAGAAGTTACCGTAACAGAATTTCTAGGGAGGTCTTTCAGTGATTCCTCTCTTTCTCCCCAGCCGAGTTGCCATCTCGCCCTCATCCGAGTGCAGAAATCAGGGAGCTATCTCCCCACAGAGTTCCAGCCTCTATCCAAAAAAAAAAGAAGTAACGCATAAGAACTCACAACAGAGTGAAGAAAGCTTCTACAAACCCCAGCTGGGTCCTATGTTTATTAGGATAGGTCTATCAGTGACCCGAATCCCCAAGCAGATATCATATCATCAGATCTATCAATGATCTCACCCCCAGCTGGGATGCCCATTTCAAGCGGATTGATCAGAGATCTTCGCAGCAACGGGACCCGGAGCCCGGTTTGGTATCTTTGCACAATCATAGCATTTGCATCATATTCACCCACAAAGCGTAGCATTCCGTCTAACACGGAGCATTACGGCAAAAATCCAACACATAGCATAATCATAAGCCATGTTCTCAACCAACACTTGTGAATAATGACAGTTCATCAACATCCCCACCGGAGTCCCCCAGCAAAAGCAGCTGCCTCTCAAATCACAAACACCAGTATATACTCATTTTGACACCCGTCTGTGCCATTCTCCCCAGTAAAGTCACCTGAACACTCTTTACAAACGACACCACCCGTATTACAGATACGTCCTGACACCCGTCCATGTCATATCTCCCAGCAGAAAGCCAAAGACATCATCTTTGCACTCACCTACTTGTATATACATTTCCTTGACACCCGTCCGTGTCATATCCCCAGCGCAGTCGCCTACACTTTGTATATCAGATACTTGTTTATATTACACTCTTCTCCTTTTGACACTCGTACGTGTCAATCTCCCCAGCAGTTAAACACTCATCTATGCAATACTCATACTCATTACTCATGTTACACCCATACAAATACTCGTCCGTATCTTGTATATACCATTCATATCCCCACAGATTCAACACTAGTCCTTGTTCTTTGTTAACCTCGTTGGTACTCGTCCGTACCATCATCTCAGAGCATGCGTCAAGCGTTTGTTTCTACATGATACTCGTCCGTATCATAGCTTTAAGGATGCTCGTCCGCATCTTTAATCCATGCACCGTGTCAAACACTTTTGTTTTCTTGGATATGGATACTCGCCTGTGTCTAATATTCCCCAGAAAAGTCCCCTCAGATTCAACACTCGTCCGTGTTCTCTGTTAACCAGTTGATACTCGTCCGTATCATCATCTTTGAACACGCGTCAGTATTTGTTTCTACCCGATACTCGTCCGTATCGTAGTCTTAGGGATGCTCGTCCGCGTCTTTAATCTATACACAATACCAACACTTATACCTTTTGTTTCTTGGATATAAACACTCGTCCGTGTTTATTACTCCCCAGTAGATCGCCAACAAAGCAAATTTTCCTTCTTATCTGACACTCGTCCTGTGTCATGATAAACCCTGAGAGCAGCCGTACCCTGCTAGGTGGTCGTCCTCCACCTCTTGATGGTCGTCCTCCATCATGCTCGTCCGATGGCCGTCCCCATCATTGATATTTTTAGCAGCCGTCCCCTGCTAGGTGGTCGTCCTCCACCCGTTAATGATCGTCCTTCATCATTTTATCCAATGGCCGTCCCCATTGTTGATTTTGGTTATCTGGCATTCGTCCTATGTCATGATAAACCCTGAGAGCAGCCGTCCCCTGCTAGGTGGTCGTCCCCCACCTCTTGATGGTCGTCCTCCATCATGCTCATCCGATGGCCGTCCCCATCGTTGATATTTTCGGCAGCCGTACCCTGCCGGGTGGTCGTCCTCCACCTTTGATGGTCGTCCCCATCATAATTCCTTTATTCCCCAACAGAGCAGCCGTTCCCTGCTAGGTGATCGCCCTTCACCTTTGATGGCCGTACCCCATCATCTGTTTTATTTCATTTATTCTTTAACCCGATGGCCGTCCCCGTCGTGGTCCCTTTTCCTTTTCTTTTAGCCCGATGGCTGTCCCCATCGTCGGTTACCTTGCTTTATGAACTTGATGGCCGTCCCCGTCATGTTTCATCAATCCCCATAGAATTCTACTGCTTTATCTTGATGGCCGTCCCCATCATAATCTTTTTTTTCCCAGCTAGTCGGTCGTCCCCGTCTTGGCTTTACCTTTTATCCCCAGCATGTCGGCCGTCCCCGTCATTGCCTTACTTCACACTTTGCCCAGCATGTCGGCCGTCCCCGTCATTTCTCTTTACCCAGCAGTCGTCCTCTGCTCTACGGTCGTCCTCCGTCACTTTACAATATACTTTATTTTCCTTTACAATCTATATCCCTTTTCTTCTTCATTCTGTGAGCGCAAATTTTGGACTGTCTTCGGTATTCAACCACAAGTTATCTTGTTTGCCTGCTAAGCCGTCGCTTACATCCTGCACAGCTAACTCATGTTTGAATAGGGGCAGCTGTAAACACCCCAAATTTGCCCTCACTCATTTCACCATGGCTTGTGATCATTTCATATGCATAAACACAATCATATCATCTCATATTGCATTTTTGCTTCACTGCATAGATTCAAAGTCATCTGCATCTAGGGTTTGTGATCTGAGCAATCCAAGAGCTTCTTGAGCCACTCCAAAGGTCAACAATCACTTCAAAGGGGTTCATGTGTTTTCTTATATCTTATTACATCCTCTCAAAGTCAAAAATGCAAGAGAATCACAAGAACTGGAAATGGTGTGGATGCAGAGCCAAGTTTGACTGCACAGTTGACCTAAAATTAGGGTTTTGGTTTCAGAGGCCATAACTCCAAATTTTTTGGTCATTCTTGTTTCCATTGGTCTCTATATGGTATATGGAGTATGCATATCAATTTTCATGAAGAAATTCCATGGGGAAGTCATCTGATCAAGAGTTGACTTTTCAGATAAGTCAGTGTAAAATCAGGGCATCTGAGGCCCCCAATGACCCAACCAAGGGGTGATCTTCATCATTTTGAGTGTATATGATCTTTATTTGATCATGGAAGAAGGTTTAAGTTCACAAAATTCAAGAATTTGAAGTTTTTGCAAAGTTGACTTTTTAGGGCATAGTTGACTTTTAAGGAATTTGTCAATTTAGGTCACTTTTCAAACCTAACTTTTTGATCCAAAAATGCTTCAAATGGAAAAACTTTGGTCATGAAAGTTGTAGATCACATTTTTCCCTTTTCAAAAAGTACAAGAACATGATCTAATTCTTCTTGGATCAAAAGTTATGGTGTGACAAAGTTGGCAAAAATCACTAAAATTCAAGATATGCACCAAAAGGCAAAGTTGCAAATTCTCCTTTCAAGGCCATTTCAGTCATCATTTGGGCTTCTAATTCACTCAACATGATCACACAACTTCTAAAAATCAGATTTGAACCAAGATCCCTCATGCTTCATGGTTTGTATAGCAAGAAAGTTTCATGTGAACTAGAAATGATCAAGTTGCAAAACCACTCATCACACTTCACCAACTAGTTGCCTTGGCTGCTGAGCCACCCTAGCCTCACTCACACACCATGCTGCGCCAGCCCATGCTCTTGTACCAAGCTAGAACTTAGCCCATGCTTTCCTTACACCAAAGTTGACAATTTGCAAAAGTGAACATCCCAATCACAGCAGGTCAAGTCACATCAACTGACCAATAAGCTTTGTTTATGTGGATCAAATGCTGGCCATAACACCCATCAAGCAAGCCAGAAGCAAGTCATAGCATCACTTCTCCATTTTCACTCCATAGAGCAAAAGCCTTCGAATCTGTTTCCACAGCTCACAAACACAAAAACAAACCTCATAGGCCAACTCAACTCATCTCCCTGGTCACAAAGAAACCATCATCACAGCCTGAAACCCTCAAAATCCCAAACACGATTCCTGCCCTTCATTGAACAGAACTTGTTCAAACTTCAGAACCAGCCATCATAAACTCTTTCCAAGCATTGAAAGCTTCCTAGGAGGTCAAGTGGAGTAGATTGCAAGCAGGAAACTAGCCAGAAGGTGCCAGAGATCAAAGCTCCAGTTCAGGTGAGCTTCATGAACATTTTTTCCAGGATTTCATTTTTAAGTTCTTAAATGGTTCTCTATGTCCCACTGATCATGATGATATGTTTGGTTTCAAAAATCATTGAGTTTTGAGCATGTATGGTGTTCCTGAAATTTTTTGACCTAAACCCCTTTTGCTTCGATTCAGCTTTGTTGTGTAAAATAAATGAGTTTTGGCTGTTGATTTTTGCTCTATGATGTTTGGGGATGATTTCTGGGCAAGAAAATTGGGTTTTAGTGAGCTAGGGTGAGAGTTAGCATTTTTCAGGGAGGGTGCTGGCCGGAGAAGACGACCGGAAGTCTTCTCCGGCCACCTGAAAGTCATTAACTCCTAATTAGGGTTAGGGCACCAGGTTTGAACGTGAGCCATTGGATTGTGTTTCCCGCGCGCAATTGGAGGGCCTGGATCATTTCATTAAGATTTAATTTTGGATTAATATTTAATTAATTGGAATTAAGGAAGTTTGAATCTGGGCCGTCCAGATGCGCACCCAGTCAAACCTTGTGAAGCCCAGAGTCAATCTCAGCCTCTCCTTTTGATTACTTCCATTTATTTCAATTTTTATTTCATTTCTTTTCTTTTATTTTGCACAATTTATTTAAAATAGTAAAAATTGTCTAAAAATTATGAAACTTTTTCTCAAGAGTTTCATTAATTTTTATGACACAAAAATATTTTTATTTTCATTTTTAGCATTTAAAAAGTATTTTAAAATATTTAAAAGTTTATTTTTGATTGATTAATGAAAATTAATTTATTAAAAATACTTTTAGGTATTTAAAAATCACCAAAAAATTCATGAAATGTTCTAAGACATTTAGAAACATTGTCCAACCTTCAAACCAAATTTATTTTTTGATCTTGATGCATTTTGAGAATTTTTCATTGAATTAAAATCATTTTTATGCATTAATTTGATCCAAAGTTCCAAAAATCATTTCTGCCTATCCATGAAGAGTTGGACATTGATTCTTTTTGCATTGCATTGTGTTTAGCATGAAGTTTGTGAGATTAAATGGCCATGATTTGATCTTTCATTTTCAATTTGTTTGACATTTCTTTTGTTTGGAAACCCTAAAACCCTAAAAAACTTGTAAAAATCATAACTTGAAAGTGGTTAGGAGTTGAGACCTCTCCTTTGGGCATTGGTTTAGTATAGGATTAGGGGTCCTTTGGGTGGCATTTTCAATTTTTTATCTTAGGGTTTGCTTCTGATTTTGATTTTTTTGTTTGATGTATTGTTCTTGAACCCTAATTTGGGCTTCCATATGCATACATCTTGCATTCTCTTACATAACATGACTTGCCATGACATTTCAAGCATCCATTTGATTCATTTGACATCATAAGACATATTGAAAGCATGTTTGATCATTGCATCATGTATTTGCCATGTTATATGTCATGTGCACTTCATAACTTTTCATGTATGTTCATGGTTCCTAACTTGTTTCATTTGCATTCATAAACTTGTATGATCATTTCCATATGCTGCCTCATGTTTGTAGCATCTCATAGCATCATTAGCATCATGTATATGCTTCTGGTTTTGTTTCTCATCATGTCATCTCATCCCATTTTGCATTGCACTGCATTCCCTTTCTAACTTTTCAGGTGGTAAGTGACTTTGAGAAGTGAATTTGCCTTCACTTCTCATAACTTTTCTTTTCATCTCTCTTGCATCCATTGCTGCATTTTTGTTATGTGTTTGAGTTTGAGCTTGCTCATTCCTCTTCTTCTTATTTTCTTTCTTCAAGTGACTTGACTTCTTGAATGAAGCAAGTCACTTTGCTTCTCTTGATCCTTTCATCTGCTTCCTGGTGGTTCCATTGAAGACTTCTCTTGTAAAACCTCACAAACCTTAGGGACAACCAAGCATGACAATGATTAGGGTTTTGATTAGTCTCCCCTCTTAGTTTCACCTTTGTGTCTCTTTTGAGTCTTCTCTTCTCATCTCATAATCAGGGACTAAACCCTAAAGGCTTTAAGGCTTTGTGATTAAGCTTATGCCTGCATCCTTCTCTTAGGATGGAGTGTATAACTTTAATCCTAAGTGTTAAACCCTTAATGTGTTTAAATCTCTTAATCAATTCACTTAATAAGTATCAAGACATCATACTTGTAACTTGGGCCTTGCATTAGGGTTCTAATTCTTCCTTAACTGGTTAAGAAGGACTAACCCTAGTGTTAATGGACAAGTCCCCCTCAAGTTGTCTTACAAATCATAAAACTCACTTCATCATCATACCATTAAATAAAATCCACTTAATCAAAAGCTTGTTTTGTCATGAGTTTAATCCCTAATCATGGATTAAGTTGAGGAGCTTTCCTCAGCTTAAACATTCTCATCTATTATCCTTCTATTAGGATGGTGTAATGAGTCTGTTTAATCCCTGATTATGGCTTAACCTCATTACTCAACACTAAACAAAAACCACAAAAACATCTAAATAATCACAAATAGGTTAATGATCTTAATCCTATACCAAAGGTGATTAAGTGTGAGAATCTGACTTCACACTTAAGGCATTCTCATTACCCCTAAACAGAGGGAAGATGTGATGAGTTTACTAAATCCATTGGTTTAGACTTAAGCTCATTAACTTATGACAAAATCCAAAAACAATAAAAGACTGAAAACTCAAAAACAAACAATAATCGTCTCCTTCGGGATTCTTTTCTCATCATCCTCACTCATAAATGAGAACTTGCTTCTTCCGTCTAATGCAAGACAGTTTGCACCTGAGCCAAACAGGTCATACACTTGAGCATAGACAAGTAAGCAGTTCGCAAGTCAATTCACCTTTCAGTCTCTTTGGGTCGAACTACGGTGTTCTGACTTCCTCATTGCACGAGAGGATACGTAGGCATAACTTAACAGTTATCGAACAAAAGTCTCTGTATATTCCCCCCTCTTTCTAGCCTCATTCTTTTAGCCTCATGATCTTGAGCATTTCACTCCTGTTCTTACACTGACACTTCACTTATATACTTCACTCCTCTCTTACACTGACACCTGTACATTTTGCTTTCCAGCTCTTTTACACACAAATTGCACTGACACTACCCCTTTAAAGCACAAATCTTTTAAGCGTGGATCCCGTCGAGTACGGCGGACAATCTGGGTGCTAATACCTTCCCAGGTTGTAACCAACCCCCTTTCTCAGTCTCTCTGGTTCGCAACCGTCTTATCCATTCTCTTTCTAGGTCTATGCAGCATTGCCTTTCCTCCGGGATAAAAATGCCTAGCTGGCGACTCTATTCATCTCCAGTGAGTTCACGGCAGTGTGTTCTCATTGTCCCTCTCGCCGACCGTTCGCGTCTGTACCTTTATCTGGGCCATTCCCATCTATTGGGAGCGACACTTGTGCATGACAATATCGGTGTCCAACCCTGGCATATCCTGATAAGACCAAGCAAAGACATCCACATACTCCCGAAGCATATCAATCAGTTGCTCTTTCACTGAGTCTTGTAGGCAGGCCCCGATCTTAACTTCTTTCACATCTTCTTCCGTACCAAGATTAACCGTTTCGATCTCCTCCTGGTGAGGAGTAATAACCTTCTCCTCTTGCCTTAACAACCTAGCTAGCTCTTCAGGTAGCTCATAATCTTCTTCAACCCCTTCGTCAGCTTGATTGATTGGATTGTCAAAGTCATACGAAGCCATAGCAGTGTTGTTGTCGGTGCAGTCTGAAAGGCACTCTCTGCAAGGGTTTAGATTGGTTCATTTTAGTGATCATTTTTAATCTTGTTTAGAAAAAGTGAAATGAAGTTATCATTTTGGAAAACATTGCCATTTTATTTTTGTACAAAAAGAAAAATGGAAAACAGTGAGCGGAAAAGGAAAAGACTCATTTGCAAAAGATGTCCGATATTCATTGATTGATCTGTTTGCACAAAATTACAAGATGGCCCGATTACAAAATGAGTCTTGACATCTTGGGCAAGATGCAAGACTTGATGCATGCTTAAAAATACAGGAAATAATAATTATTCTACAGGAGTAACCCTTATAATTTCCTGGGAAGACCAGTTAAGGACTTGGCTCCCCGGGATCCTTGGACGTATCCAGCTCTCCAGGTTGCGGTCGCTTTCTTTGTCGTCTTCCAAGTTGTTCACTGCATCCGGGGTGAGCATTCCCCCGCTGACAAAGTCGGGCTTTTTGGCAGCCTCTGATTGATCTTGTTGAGTTGGTTTGTAACCCAACCCAAATCTGTCTTCCTTCTTCTCTACGGGCAGCAGCTTGCCCCAGCCTTGGGCAGTCCCCTCTTCAACAACCTTCTTGGCTTGCTGATAAGACGTCATGGAGGTTCCTAGTACAGCAGATGCCTCATTAATGTTCAGGGCCTCAAACCCTTGGCTCATTGTTTCATGGATTTCTCCATCCATCTCATTATACTTATACGTAGCCAGATGGCTAACAAAGATGTCTTCTTCACCACAAATGGTGATGATCTGGCCTTCCCACTCGAATTTCAGCTTCTGGTGAAGGGTAGACGTAACAGCGCCAGCAGCATGGATCCAGGGTCTACCCAACAAACAACTGTAGGCCGGCTGAATGTCCATCACATAGAAGGTAATTTTAAAAGTCTGCGGGCCAATCATCACAGGCAGATCAATCTCTCCAAGCACTGATCTTTTAGAGCCATAAAATGCTCTCACCACCAAATTACTCGGACGCAGTGCCAAGCCATCGTACTCCAGCTTCACCAAGGCTTTCTTTGGTAGAACATTGAGCGAAGACCCGGTGTCCACCAGTACATGAGATAGAACAGCACATTTGCATTCAAGGGTGATATGTAAAGCCTTGTTGTGGTTACGTCCCTCAGATGTTAAGTCAGCATTGGTAAAGCCCAGTCCATGACTGGTGTTGACATTTGCCACCACAGTTTCTAGCTGATTAACAGTGATCTCCTCGGGCACGTATGCAGCGTGCAGGACTTTCAGTAATGCATTCTTGTGAGCTTCAGAACACATCAACAGGGATAATATGGAGATCTTTGAGGGAGTTTGGTGAAGCTGATCCACCACTTTGTAATCACTTCTCTTTATAATCCTCATAAACTCGTCTACATCTTGTTCAAAAGATGTCTTCTGAGTTTCTTTGAGAATTGGTTCTTCAGATATCACACTTTTTCCTTTTGCTTTGGCAGCAGCTTCTGCTTCAGCATTAGGTCTTTGCAGTTGTGAGGCAAAAAGGCGTCCGCTTCTGGTGAAGCCTCCGCCTCCCCCAACATTATCAATTTGTGGAGAAGAGGTTGAAGAATCCAAAGTGATTTTCTCCCCATTGCAGTAAAGATCAGAGCCATAATGCCAAGGTATGGCATTACTGCTTTCATATGGAACTGGTCCAGGCACCGTGATGGTAAATGGACTGACTGTTGCAGAGGCGGGTACTGAAATGGTGTGCGGATCGTAGTAAATGGTGACTGGTGACCTGGCAGGAAGTGCCACTGTTTGTTGCTGAAAGTTGTTGTTTGGAGGAACATCTGATGGATCATAGTAGATAGTGACTGCTGAGATATCTTCATTAATTTCTGTTGGTGTTGTAGAAGATCCTGGTGAATAAATGGATGCTGATGTTGTAGAAGAAAGGGTTGTCGACACCTGATTTGTTGAAGTGATAGATGAAGCCATTGTTGATGATATTGATGAATTGGTCGGAATGATTGTTGTTGCAGTTGCAGATGAGTCGGGAATTGTTGTCAAAGGGATTGCTGGATTTGTAGGCGTCGTTGTTGTGATCTGAAGTATACCACTTTTGATAAGACCATCTATGCCGCTTCTCAAATTATCACACCCGTTGATCGAAATGTTGCAGTACCCACAACCGAGCTCACACCCGGGGAACATCTGGCACTCTAGAAGCTGAGCTTTAATTTCGACCAGAGGTGTCCGGATCTGTCCCACACTGGTGACTAAGAAAGATGGATTGTCTTCCTCAATGGCATTAATTCTTGGCCCTCCATGATTGGACATGGGATTCTTGGTGACACTTGGAGGGGGTGCAAAGTTGAGGGCTTTAGAATCCACCAGGTCCTGGACTTTCATTTGCAAAGCCCTGCATTTTTCCGTATTGTGGCCAGGTGCGTTGGAGTGGAAAGCACATCTGGCGTTGACATCATAATTTCTTGGGAGATTAGAGGGATCTGGTGGTGCCAATGTCCTTAATTCAACCAAGTTGAGTTTCAGGAGTTGTGGCAATAAGGCAGCATACGGCATAGGGATTGGATCAATCACCCTATTTGCCTGTGATGGTCTTTGTTGAAAGGGTCTTTGCTGTTGATTGTTGTTATTATTGTTGTAGGTCCTTTGTGGCGGATACTGAACTTGCTGTTGATAGTGGGGCTGTTGTGGTTGATATGCTGGTTGCTGAGGAATCGAAGCTGGAATTATGACGGCTGCTACTGATCTGTGGACATACTGAGGTCTTCCCCTGCTAGCATGGATGGCATTTGTCTCACCGGTTCTTCTAGGCCCCACAAAAGGCTTCCTGGAGTTACTGGACGAACTTGCACCATTATCAGTAATCTTACCCATTTTCAAAAGGCTTTCAATCCTTTCCCCGGCTATAACTACGTCGGCGAAGCTGGTGGAAGAAAAGGCAGCTAGCCTATCAATATATGTTCCTTGCAGAGTATTCATAAACATGTCGGCCATTTCTCTTTCCGACATGGGTGGCTGGACAGCAGCAGCAAGCTGTCTCCACCTCTGGGCATATTCCCTGAAGCTTTCTCTGGAGGATTGAGACATTCCCATCAAAAGGGTCCTGTTAGGAGCCATGTCCAGATTGTATTGGTACTGCCTGATGAAAGCCTCAGCTAGGTCCTTCCAGCATCTGATAGTAGCTCTGGTCAAGTGCGAATACCACTCCCTTGAAGCCCCAGTCAAACTGTCTTCAAAGTAAAACATCCACAGTTTCTCATCCATTGTATATGCTTTAAGTCTTCCCAGAAAAGACTGCAGGTGAGTTCGTGGACAAGAGGTTCCATTGTATTTCTCGAAGCACGGGGGTTTAAACTTGTGGGGAATCCTCACCCCATCCACTAACCCCATATCCATGACATCAAAACCTAGGGAATTTTGAGACTCCAGAGATCTCAACTTCTCAGCAATTTCATCAAACCTCCTATCATAGACTTCATCCCCAGCTCCCATTACAGTAAACTGCTCCTCTTGAGGATCTTCTTGCAAGATCCTGCCTGCAGTAGTATTTCCTTGTACATTACCCGGGATGTTGACTTCCGTATGTAGATGAGGCCCATATATTGGTGGATTAACATGAGGCTGACCCCTCTCGTTGTTACTTGTTCCTCCAGTTCCCAGGTGGGGTTCTTCCGGGGTTTGTCTTTCTACCAATGCCCTCAACCTTTCTTGACTTTGGGCCAAGCCATTCACTACTTCCATGAATTAGGTCATTTGGTTTCTCATATCCAGCCTTTCATTAGCCATCTGAGTTCTGACCTCTGTCAGATCTTGCTGTACTTGATCCATTTGGATACCAGGAAGATTGTTGCGAGTAGGATACCGGTGCGGACGGTTGAGAGGGAACACCCGACGGCGAGCAATAATTCCTGAACCACAACAGAGTTAGTAACAAACAAAACAAAACCCTACAAAACAAAACAAAAGTTAGTATGCAATGCAGTATGCTTATTTATTTTCCAAGGTATCCGGCTTGGCTCTTGGTTTTGACCTTTCCAGACCCTAAGGAAGATGCTTTGATGTTGCTTGAGAAAAGAAACTCAAATGAAACAAACTGACAAATACATTACAAATGGTGGATCATACATAGTTTGTTTTTACAACACATGCCCCTGAGGGGTCAAAATACAACATAAAAAGAAAAGTACATGAAATGGAAATAAACAACAAGCAAAGAAATCAAACATCTAATCCAAACTCATCCTCCTTAACCTCCTTCAAAAGTGCCTCAGTTACAGGACCAGCTGGATGCTCTGTAATGTTTCTGATGAGAAGGCTTCTGGTGGCAATAGTAGTGGTCAGCTTCTTGTTCCTGTCTTGGTCCTTTGACCTCTTCACACCGGCCCTAAGCTTCAACTCTGAAATCTCCTTCTGGGCTGCTAGCAGAGCCTCCTGTTGTTTCTTTTCATTGGCCTCCAATTGCTCAATCCTGGCTTGAGTTCTCTTATCTTCTTGAGTACGAGCTTCAGTGATCCTGACCCACCTAGCTTGACTTTCTTTCAGATAGAGATCAGTCCTAGCCTTCTGAAACTGGGCCTCTTTACAGGCATTCTTCAAAATTTTCTCCCCAGCTCTTGATTTCTTGATGTAGTCCTCTGCTTTCTCAATCCTGGCCAGATGCTCCACTTTAAGCTTCTCCAACCTCTCGATGTCTAGACGACCATCACTCCTCTCCCAGAGGGTTTTCTTTAGAGCTTGAGACAGATTCTCATTCCTTTCTTTCAGCTTCTCAAATTCTTCCAGGCTGACAGTGGCTGGAGGTGGTACTATGGATGGTCCAGGTGCATCCTCAATGGTGAAAGGCATCCCAGAAATCTGAGCCCTAGCATGGGACCATTCATAGTATTGAGCTGAAGCCACATTGTTGCACCTCCCAAGAATGGCCATCCCTTTGGTCTGGATGTTGTCCCAAGCCCAGGATGCTTGTCTGACAACAGCTAGATTAGGTTTTATCTCACAATAGAGGGTTTCAGCCAAGTCTTGCACTCTAGGAGGGTGAACCAAAGCATAGCCCAACTGTCTTTTAAACAGCAAAGGATTGTAGTTGATGCAACCCTTCACTCCTATTAGAGGTACATTGGGGAACTGTCCACAGCTAGTAATTATGTCCCTGCCTTTAGTGCTCTGGGTGCACCATCTGATGTCATCTGAAGTCAAAGCAATAAGTCTCTTAGCCCAATTCTTCTGTTGGTGAGGATTCAGGAAGGCATCAGTCTTGGGTAAGTGTTTAAGCAGCAAAGTATGAAACAGGGGAGCACAGCATCTTACCAACTTCCCTCTTTGCTTCTCATTTCTTTGGTGAACATAATAATAGAAATCTCCCAACAATGTGGGCACTGGGTTCCTCAGAAGGAACAAATGAATGGCATTCTTGCTGATAAACTTGGGCTCATCTGCAAATAGTATAACCCCATATATACTGAGGGCTAACAATGCACAAACTGCCCTCCATTCTCCCAAAGAGGCCTTCAGGATGGCCTGAGAAATCAGAAAGTCTAAGTGTAGGCCAGGGATCCCAGCCTTTGTTGTCATGTTCTGCTCAATCAAAATAGGTTCCAGGTACAGTGCTTTTGCCACTTCTTCATTGCTGGGAGAAGTCATTTCAGGGTTGAAGGGGAGACCACCCTTGACAGGTACTCCAATCAATGATGAGAACTCCTCCAGCAGAGGTCCTAGTTGAAAGTTCTGGAAAGTGAAACATCTCAGGGGAGGGTCATAAAACTGTAGGCAGATGTGGATCAGACTCCTCTGAGAAGGATCTAGGTCCATAACCATATCAAGGATGCCTCCATAATGCTCTCTGAATAATGAGATATGGTCTGGAGTGATAAGTGCCTGGACCTGCCTGATGCCAGTAAGCACAGGCTCAAAGAAATGGTATGAAATGTTGCTCTTCTTGGGTGCCATGACTGCTGATGAAGAGCTGAAAACAAATGCTGATGATGAAGACTTGATAATGTAAATGAGCCACCGATAGGCTGAAGCTGATGGTAAGAGTAGCTGAAGCAGGCAACTGATGAAGATAGTTGAAGCAGATAACTGATGAACAGAGGTCTATGCAGATGAAGGGGTCAAAACCAAGCCAGATATAATGTGGATACCCTAAAAAACAAATAAACAAATGTTAAATGATTCAATGATGATGTATGCAAATGATATGCAAGGGTTTGTGATCAAGCTGGATCTGATTACTGCCTTGATATAAGTCCATGTATGTCTAAGAAGTCCAGATGGAGGTTCAAAAGTCTAGTAACCAAGGTGGGGGACTTAAATAAAGAGTTACATGTCCAGGGTTAAATCACAAGAACTGTCCCAAAATGGAGTACTCTTAATCAAAACAAAGTATCAAGGTATGATGTGGTCAAGGGTACCTACAAACCTGTAAACAGCCCAACCCCCTCACAGGTGGTGTTCTAAAACAAGGATCCTTAGACTTGGATCAGTTATGAGAAGTGTAAACACTTCTAACCCGGAGGTACAGTGTTTACAATAACCATAAAGGATCCTCCTCTAATTCACCTCAGTTTCTGAAGGTCATAATAAAGGTCATCCAGACTTAGCAGGCTTCCCAGATAGCCCTAGCACTACAGGAGATCTGTAGCACAGAGTTCTCAAGAAGAAATCCACATCTGAACCGTGTTTCATATTCCCGCACCAGACCGAAATGGAATGGGAAAGAACATGAACCACTCTAGCCTAGGTGTCACTCAGGTCCCAGGTATAGGACCTAAAACTCTCAGTAGAACCCCACCCACCAGAACAAGAAACAGATCCATCCAGATGACAATATGACAGTATGATGTATAAAACTGTAAAGAAAGTAATAAATAACTGTACATAAAGCAGTAAATAAAGCAAATATACAAACACAATTAGCACATAACACCCCAGTAAACATAAATCAAACAAGCGCTAGGAGGAACCCACAAAAAGAACCAGAAACCCTGGTTACAGTATAAGGTTCCCCAGCAGAGTCGCCAAGCTGTCGCTCCCACCAAATGACACCTGGTCAAGAGGGGTACAGACGCGAACGGTCGGCGAAAAGAGGAAGAGAACACACAAGGGTGAACTCAGGAGAAAAGAGTCGCCAGCTAGGCATTTTTATCCCGGAGGAAAGGTAATGCTGCATAGACCTAGGAAAAGATGGATAAGACGGTTGCGAACCAGAGAGACTGAGAAAGGGGGTTGGTTACAACCTGGGAAGGTATTAGCACCCAGATTGTCCGTCGTACTCGACGGGATCCACGCTTAAAAGATTTGTGTTTTAAAGGGGTAGTGTCAGTGCAATTTGTGTATCAAAGCTGGAAAGAATGCAAGTGTCAGTGTAAAAAGAAAGTGAAGTGTATAAGAGAAGTGTCAGTGTAAGAATCAAAGTGAAATGCTCAACATATTGAGGCTCAAAGAAATAATACTGGAAGAAAGGGGAATGTACAGAGACTTTTGTTCGATAATCGTTAAGTTATGCCTACGTATCCTCTCGTGCAATGAGGAAGTCAGAACATCGTAGTTCGACTAAAAGAGACTAAAAGATGGATTGACCTGTGAACTGCTTACTTGTCTATGCTCAAGTGTATGACCTGTCTGGCTCAGGTGCAAACTGTCTTGCATTAGACGGAAGAAGCGAGTTCTCGTTTGTGAGTGAAGGTGATGAGAAAAGAATCCCAAAGGAGACGATTATTGTTTGTTTTTGAGTGTTTTCAATCTTCTATTGTTTTTTGAGGTTTGTCATAAGTTATGAGCTTAAGCCTAAACCAATGGATTAGTAAACTCATCACATCTTCCCTCTGATTAGGGGTAGTGAGAATACCTTAAGTGTGAAGTCAGCATCTCACACTTAATCATCCTAGAGTAGGATTAAGATCATTAACCTACTTGTTATTATTTAGATGTTTTTGTTGTTTTTGTTTAGTGTTAAGTAATGAGTTTAAGCCATAATCAGGGATTTAATGGACCCATTACACCATCCTAATAGAAGGATAATAGATGAGAACATTTAAGCTGAGAAAGACTCCTCAACTTAATCCATGATTAGGGATTAACCTCATGACAAAACAAAGCCTTTATTAAAGTGGATTTTAGTTAATGGTAAGATGAAGAAGTGATTTTTATGGTTTGTAAGACAACTTGAGGGGGACTTGTCCATTAACACTAGGGTCAGTCCTTCTTAACCAATTAAGGAAGAATTAGAACCCTAATGCAAGGCCCAAGTTACAAGCTTGATGTCTTGATGATTATTAGGTGAATTTATTAAAGGATTTAAACACATTAAGGGTTTAACACTTAGGATTAAAGTTATACACTCCATCCTAATAGAAGGATGCAGGCATAAGCTTAATCACAAAGCCTTAAAGCCTTTAGGGTTTAGTCCCTGATTATGAGATGAGAAGAGAAAACTCAAAGATGACACAAAGGTAAAACTAATGGGGGGACTAATCAAACCCTAATTATTATCATGCTTGGAGGTCCTAGGGTTAATGAGTTTTGCAAGAAGATCTTCAGAGAAACCACCAGGAAGGAAGCAGATGAAAGGAGCAAAGAGAAGCAAAAAAACTTGCTTCACTTAAGAAGACAAGTTGCTTGAAGGAAGAAAGTAAGATGAACAAGATTGAGCAAGCTCAATCCAATACACAAGGTAAAATGCAGCAAAGATGCAAGAGAGATGAGAAGAGATTGTGAGAAGTGAAGGCAAATTCACTTCTCAAACAACTTACCACCTGAAATGTTAGCCAAAAGAAATGAAATGCAATGCCATGATGCAAACCAAAACCAGAAGCATGAGTGTGATGTTAATGATGCTAAGAGATGATACAAACATGAGGCAAGACATGAGGATGATCAAACAAGCATAAGGATGCAAATGAGGCATGTATTGAACCATGAATGTACATGAAAAGTTATGAAATGTTATGGACATACAACATGGCAAATGAAAGATGCAATGATCAAACATGATTCTAATATGTCCTAAGATGTATCATGAATCAAATGAATGCATAAAATGTCATGGCAAGTCAATGGATGCAAGCAAATGAGAAATGGATGCAAAGGAAAGCACAAATTAGGGTTACATGCATCATGCAAAGCAAAAATCCAAAACCAGAAGCAAGTGACATGATAAAAAATTGAAAAGGCAATCAAAGATACCATAAAGCTATACCAACTCACTGCCCAAAGGAGAGGATCCAACTCTTAACCTATTGAAAGTTATGAATTTCCTAAGATTGTTAGGGTTTTAAGGTACCTCACCAAGAAAAATGCTAAACAAATTGAAAATGCAAGAACAATTCAAATCAAATTTATCCTATAAACTACATGCTATGCAAGATGCAATGCCAAAAGAATCATCATCCAACTCTCAATGGTTAGGCAGAAAGGAATTTTTGAAGTTTGACACAAAATATTGCCTTGAAATGAAATTAAATCCAATGAAAATGATCAAAAGACATCAAGAACAAAAACGAAATTTGGTTTGAGAGTTGGACAATGTTTCTAAATGTTTTTAAATGCTATGAGGATTTTTTTGTGATTTTTAAATACCTAAATGTATTTTTAATTAATTAATTTTCATTAACTAATTAAAAATAATCATTTAAATGATTTAAAAATAATTTTCAATGCAAAAAATAAAATAAAAATCATTTTCTGATTAAGAAAAATATTTGAAACAAAAATGCAAAAGGAAATATTTTTAGGATTTTTCTAACTATTTTAAAATAAATATGAAAGATAAATGAATAAAAATGAAATAAAAAGAAAATAAATGGGAAGTATGCAGGATCTAAGGCTGAGATTCAAACTGAACACGCGGGAGTTGACTGGCGCGCTATTGGAAGGTCAGGATCTCTTCTGGCTTAATTAACTTAAATATGATTTATTAAATTAATAAAACAGATTAGGGTTTTAATGATGTGATCTGGGCCACACACGCGCGCGGGAGTCAACCCCAGTCTAACTCATCTACGGTCCAAATTCAAACTCTCATTAATTACGTAATTAGGGCAAATGACTTTCAGGTGACCGGAACAGTGGTTCCGGTCATCTTCTCCGGCGAGTCAAAAGAGGAACTCTCTCCCTAGGCCATTTCTGGAGCTCTAAAGCTCCAGATCAAACCTTCTAACCTCCCTGAATCCAAACCTACCCTCAAAACAAATTTCTATGACCTACAAAACAAGATTCGAATCAAAACTCTTAAAATGACAAAAGTTTCAGACAACCAGTACACACTCAGATCTTAACCATTTCAAAAAGTAAAAACATCTGGATGATCAGCAAGGCATAAGGAACAATCTAGAAACTTAAATTTTCATTTCTGGAAAAAAAGTTCTTGAGGTACCTGAGCTTGAGCTTTCTCAGTTTGGCAACTTTCTGGCCAGCTCTTTGCTTTCAATCACTTCCAATGATCCCCCTGAGAAGTTTGCAAGGCTTGATTGGAGTTTAAAATGGCTGGTTTGTGAGATTGATCAAGTTCTGTTCAGTGAGGGGTGAGAATCGTGTTTCTGATTGAGGAGGTTTCAGGGATGAATGAGGGTAGGGAAATGATCAGGGGAGCATGCTGAGTGATTCTATGAAGTTTGTTTTGATGTTTGATGCTTGTGTGATGTGTTTCGAATGAAAATGCATAAGAGGGGAGTTTTTGTGAACTATGGCTTGGAGAGTGTTTCAGGCCTGTGTGTGTTATGAAAATGAACCCTTGGAGTGTGTTTGTAAGGTCTGGATTGGGCAGAGAGTGGGTGGTGGACTGTTGTGATTGGTATGGGTGTTTTTGCCAAAAAGTCAAAAGTGTTGTACTTGAGGTATGGGCAATGGTGTAGCTGGCTCATTGGCTTATCCTAGCTCAGCTGAGATTAAGGATGTCCATGGAATTGGTTTTGAGATAGTTCAGCAAGTTGAGTGAAGTTTATGTAGTGTTTTGCAAATTTGTGAATTTTTGGCCCCTTTGGAATTTCTTAATGCACAAGTCATGAAATTGGACAAACTCTTGGTGCATTCTGAACTTTAGGCAATGTTTTATGTTTGTGCAAAGATTATAAGTCCATTTGAAAGCACAATTTGCCTTGGCAAGGGATTTTGCAACTTTGCCTCTTTGGTACATAACTTGAAATTATGTGATTTTTCCCAACTTTGACAAGCCATAACTTTCGATCCAAAATGAATTAGCATGAGTTCTTGTACTTTTTGAAAAGGGAATGATCCATTCTACAACTTTCATGACCAAAGTTTTCCCATTTGAAGCATATTTGAATCAAAAAGAAAGGGTTGAAAAAGTTTCCCAAAATGGCAAGTTTCCATTACAAGTCATTTTCCCAAAAAGGCAACTTTGCAAATGGCTTGAAATTATTCAATTTTGTGAACTTCTAACATCTTCTATGATCAAATAAAGACCATATACATTCAAAATGATGAAGAATACCCTTTGTTTGGGTCATTGGGGGCCTCAGATGCCCTGATTTTGCACTGACTTGTTCAAGAAGTCAACTCTTGATTAGATGCCTTCCCCATGGAATTTCTTCATGAAACTTGATATGCATGATCCTTATAACATATAGAGACCAATAGAAACAAGAATGACCAAAAAATTTGGAGTTATGGCCTCTGAAACCAAAACCCTAATTCTAGGTCATCTGTGCAGGTAAACCTGGCTCTGCTTCCATGCCTTTCCCAGTTCTTGTGATTCTTTGACTTTTTTGACTTTATGGGGATACAATATGAGGCTTGAACATACATGGACCCCTTTGAAGTGATTGAATACCTTTGGAGTGGCTCAAATGGCTCAGGGATGGCTCAGATCACAAACCCTAGATGCAGATGACTTAGAAACAATGCAGTGAAGCAAAAATGCAATATGAGATGCTATGATTGAACTTATGCATATGAAGATATCACAAGCCATGGTGTAAATGGGTGAGGTCAAATTTAGGGTGTTTACACACATCAAGCAAGGAGAATTTATCCAAGACTTGTTTCCTAGGATTAGGGTCTAAGTTCACTAGCTTGTTGAACTTTATTAAGTGTTTTTGTTGCTTTTGTAAAGAAGTGTCTTTTATGTTTTCTTTGTGAAACAACCCCTTGATAAGACTTGTACATCATGCTAGACAAGCCTACACTATTCCAAGATGGAATGAATGTACGTGCCCCATGGAATAAGGCTATAATACACAAGGGATCCTTTCATGCATTTATTAAGTCTTTTTGGATTTTGTTTGAAGATGAGAAAGAAGACTCAAATCGGAAAGGGAAAAACCAAGGGAGACTAAGACACAACCCTAAGTTATTTATTAAAATGGTGGTCCTATGGCTAGTGACGCTTTTCTAATCCTAAAGATCGAAAGGAAAAGAAGAAAAAAAAGAAAAAGGATGCAACTTACTTCCTAAGGAAGATAAGTTGGTCCTAACAATGGGGAATCCTACCAACAACAAATATGGGAGGAAAGAAATGAATTAAATGCATACAGAAAATGCATACAAAAATAAAGGATAAGGTGAAGGAAACTTACCTCAATCTTCCCCTCTACAAAAAAAGGTTAATGTGCATTTTTATTAAAAAAAGGAATGAGGTGAACACATACCAAACAAATCCTAAGGCAACTTGGACCTAAACTAGACTCAATCTTAAGTTTAAAGGTGCCTACACTATGCTAAGCTAAAATTCAGCCACTATTTACAGCACTTAAACACACAAGCAGCTATGAAAGACAACACATAATACAAACAGCATACTACAACTATCAAACAACATGAAAGTAGGTGTAAAAAGTCACAAACAGCATGAACTACACAACAACCATCATACATTTTACAGCCCCTATATGCAACAACAGCTATGAAATGCAAAATCTAGATTTGATTATTTTCATTTTCTAATGCACAAACTCAATGAAAAATGCACCAACCTCATCATGAACATGCATTTGAACATGGATCATCATACATGATTGAAATAACATGAACATTTTTTAGGATTATGCAAGAATGCGTCACATGATGGATTATGCAACAAGTATGCAAAGTATGGCACATGAACATGGCATATGAACATAATGAGCATTGATAATGAATGTGCAACATGTTAGATTAACAAGAATGTCAAACTCAATGCAAAATTCAAAATTGAATTGATGTGAATGATGTAATCAAACATGCAACCAAATGTAACCAAATGCACATACATACATGTGAAATGCAACATATCTTGATACAACGTAAATGCAAAACGATTTAATGCCATGCAAAAGATGTAAAATAGAATGAAACATAATTATTCACATGCCAAATGATGCATAAACATAGCAACAAAATGTAAGAAACCAAACTATGCACAAAGGAACACAAAAACGCATAATACGCAACATGAACGAAAATGCGTCGAAACGACTCGAAATGGGGGAATGAGCTACTGGAAATGGACCCAAAAATTCCCTAAAATCAATACCTAAACATGTATGAACATTAGAGGCACTAGAAATTAGGACTAAGCCATCAAATAAGCAAAAAAAACCAAAAATTAACAGCGTTAACCGGTTAACCAAATGGTTAACCGGTTAACGAACCTAAAACTGCCCTATTTTGTGGCCCATACACACCCGTTAACCGGTTAACCAAATGGTTAACCGGTTAACACTGAACCAGAAGGTGAAAAAAAGTTAAGAAATAAGTGCTTTTGGCCACAAACTTACTTCTAATGATCCCTAACATACCTAGGAACATGCTAATATGAATTTCTACTTAATTAGGGCTTATTTACACATGCTAGAACCTATAACTATCAACACCTTAAATCCAAATCCATCACAAATCATAAATCGCAAGCAACACATAAAGAAAACGAAATCTATCGCACGCAAAACGAGAAGCAATTAAAGAATGCCGAAATGGCGAGATGAAGAGAATAACTTAAAGAAGAAGTGATTTAGATCACCAACCTACGAAGCGGAGAAGTGTTTCGGTGAATGTTGCAAGAATTGGAGCTTGATCGAAGAGAAAACCGAGAAAAACGTAGATCCGCAAAATAAATGCGTTCTTGATGCTTGAACCTTCGTGCGCTTCCGATAATCCGAAATCCTCACAAAATTCAGTAGCTTCTTCTTCCACAATCCATAAAATCAATGGAGGTTGGAGGCTAAGCTTCAAGATCTTCAAGTTTCAATGTGAAACTTGAATAGCTTATTCAAAAAGTTTTGGTGAAAAGGGAAAATGGAGGAAAAGTGAGAGAGAAAAAGTGATTGTGAGAGAGTGAAAAACTTTGAAACTTGTGTGAATGAAAATTGTGAGAGTCCCCCTTGTCGCACCTCGAAAAATACGATCCTAAAATAAACAACAGAGTCGCCACCTAATTCTATTTATTCTACGAGAGAAAAGGGAGATATAGACACAACCTAAATAAAGGATAAGAATGGTCAACGAAACCACTAATCTAAGTTCGGGAGTCAGTTACGCAAGGGGAAGGTATTAGGCACCCCTCACGTCCGTTGTACTCAACGGGAACCGCTTAGTCTAGTTTGCGCTTTAAAATGTTAACTCGTTATTATTGTCTTCTTTTACTGATTAAGATTGCTTATTAATTATAATTTGTTATGGGAAAAGGTTAAGTTTTTTATTATTGTGGTGGGAAAATAATTAATTTTTATTTATTGTGCTCGCGAAGGATTAAAATCCCCGTGCCTACGTATTCCCCTGTGCAATGGGAAAGTCAGAGCTTCGTAGTTCGTGCTACTACGATTTGTGTTTTTTAATTGAACGATTGTTTGAAAGTGATTTCTACCGCTAAGCGTTGGCTTATTTGCGAAATAGAAAGACTTAAACAGTGTTCGTTTTGAGAAAAGATATTTGATCTTTGTTAAAGGTATTTTAAGACGAGAGGGCGAATGAACCACGCGTGGGGCTAGCCCATGTTGCGGTTGCATTCAAGAACGTGCGGAGTGCGAGACTCCGGAGTTCAGTTACTCGCTAATTAATTATGAAACTGATTTGAATTGGTTGGTAATTTTTAATTTGTATTTGAATATTTGATATACGAATGGTGATTGAACCAACGCGTGAGGCTAGCTCAATTGCGGTTCAATCCAGAACGTGCGGAATGCTAGACTCCGGAGTTCCTTTTTCCGTAAATTAATTAAGAATAAATTGAAGTGCAGACGGCGATCAGAAATGACCGACTTACGTGGGTGCAGTGTAGGCTCGATTTTGTTCACTTGGCGCTGGACCAAGATGCTCACTATATTTTTTCTATTTTAATTGTTATTCGAAATATTATGCCCATATCCTGCCTAACAAATTATGATCGAAAACCGGGAATGACATTTATGTTAATAAGTCACGCATTGTCACCGCGACTAAACGATGAACAAAAAGAAAAAAAACACAAGTGAAGCATCTTACCGATATAACAATCAATGAAATAAGATAAACTAAGTACAAAAAATTTCTTTATCAAGAATTGATTAACAAAATAAAATTGGTTAATATTATCATAAAAGAGTCTAGTTCGTTTAATCCCTTTTATTTTTATAAAAAAAAGAATGAAAAAAAGAGTCTAAGAAGGATTATAAAATAAATACTTGAGAAGCAAAAAAGAAAAAATAATAAAAAAAATTTAAAAAAAAATCGTTAAGAGAAAAAAAAAGTGTTGGCTGACCAAACAAAGAGGCCCAACTAGCGGCAGATCCGCGGGTTAGCCAAGCGGGTCAGACCCAATCCCTTGACCCGGTTTGGTCAAAAAAGAAAAGGGAAGGGTTGGAAAACCCTAAACAATGACATACGGCCAAAATGAGAGGACACATAGGTCTGAAATCCAGAAAAACTCACGAAGAACAAACTCGTCTTCCCCAAATTCGTTCCCTAACCCCAAACCTTATTAAAATTGCGTTAAATCACATGTTACAAGCGGCAAAGAGAAGAAAACGAAAACGACGGAGAAGCGAAACAAGCAACAACAACAGCAGCATTTCAAAGGTAAAAGGGTAAATAACAAGCTACCAATCTGAGATCTCTGGAAATTTGTGGTGAGTTTTGTTCTGAGGATCTTGTTTCCTTCACTTCCCGTTTGCTTTTCTCCTTCTTGCGGCCTAGGTTCTCACTCGGCGACGCTTTTGAACCTCACAGGTGGTTAGGTCGGTGACGGTGAACGATGCAATTGGAGATGATGATCGCGAGGGGTTGTGGTAGTGGCAGATGAGGTCGCGGGTGGTGTTGAAGAAAGGTGCGTTGCGACGGTTTCGTGAAAGTTAGCAGTGTTGAAGATGCTAGGTCACAAGACGATCGGTCCTTCAACCTCACAGGTATTTTGTTCTTTTGTTTTGAAAGGAACAAGTCTGTGTTTTTCTTTGATAGTTTTCGAAAACAATCTCCTTTTATACTGTCTTCCTGTATTTTTGTTTTTTAAGGTCCTTGATCTCTTTTTTTTTTTCCCTGTTTAAGTTCAAACCCTGGCTTTTATAGGAGACCTTAGGATTGGTAAAAATTGAAAAGATCTCTCCTTTAAAATGAACTGAATCGGTTGAGTCTTGACTGAGATTGTTTGGTTTTGGATTGAACTCCTTTGTGTGGCTTTCCCTAGGCTATCATTTGTGTCTGCATTTTTCTTATATCTCTTCCTGCATTCTCGGCACACTCTACCACTTTAGTAATCAACATAACTTGTCTGCTCAAGTTATCTTTTCATGCTTGTGCAGGTTCAGAGTGAACAGCCACATCAGCCTGCAGGATATTGTTGAGGGCAGTAAGGTGCAGCCGGGTTAGGCACAGCAGGTAGGTCTGCTCACCCTTTTCGTACTTTCACCTGCTTTATATTAAACCACTTGTCCTTGTTGATGTAAATCTTGATATTATGACCTTGTAGGCTTTGAGGCATTGATGTGAGCTTGCAGTAGGCCTTTTGGAGGTTTGTGTATGCTGCAAGCAAGTAGGTGCAGCTGTATGGCTTTTCCGTGTATCTTCAGCTTCAAGATATTGTACCTTTTGAGTGCTGACTTTGCTTTCAAGGTATCTCCCTGTCCTTTCATTCAAATTTAATGAGGTCTAATGCTATCTCCTTCTGATTCCTCTTTATGGTACAAAAAACCTGCTAGTGCTTTAGACATGCTATGCGGTTATGGTTGGATATGCTAATGCCATGAATAAAACTAAGTTAAGACATGCCATAGAACTCATTCAAATTGAGACAGCAAGATAGATCTTCTTGATACATGGAATAAACTTTTTTCTTTTGTCCAAATGAGATTTCTCTTGGAAAAGGATGCCTTTTGTGGACCAATTTTATGATTTCTTTGTTTCTTTTTCATGTTCACCACGTTTGGAGCCGGCGATTGGGACTAGTGAAGGTTCGGACGGCTGAATTGATACGAGGTCGTCATTTGCAAGCTGCTTGGAAAAGATGAGCTACGGATGGAAACGACACACAGCTATGCCAGGAGGCTGAGCGTTTTGTTGTGCATTGTATGCCGTTGGCCTTGTAATCAATGTGATTGTAATGTACTTGTAATGATTCCAACTTTGTTTGTAATTTCAGTTTTTATTTCTCTTGTAGCATTTGGATTCACTCTTTGAGATTGAAAGTGATGACATAGATTTTGGATTTGAACAAATCCCTTTACTGATTTGTAATTTGGAATGCAACTATCTTGAAAACATTTGAGTTTGGTCATTGTAAATTGGAAATATTTGGAAATCTTGAAAACAGTACAGGACACGCCTCCTTTGAGAGTACCCTTGCGGTTTTGATATTTCTGGTTTGCCTTTATATCATTTTTTTAATACTATCTCCAATGTGTTCTTTGGGACATGACATGAATTTAATTTGTAATTCCCAATTCCAACGTACAACTTGCTGAACTAGGATATACATACTTTGGATTTTCTTTGATGACAACTCTCAAATACGTGCTTGTAAGTCAATAAGCCTTCTTTGCATTGCTTGGCCTTTCATGTTAAACCTCCGTATGCGTTTCCTTACACCGTACCGTTGTGTGACCTTAGCTTGATTCAAATCAAAACTAAATGTGATGGTCGTGACAAACTACTAATTCGTAACATAACTTTTAAATCCACACTTTTTGCCTTTAGTCAGCCGCGAAGCAACTCTCCCATTCGGGAGCTAGAATCAAAACAAGATTCCAACAAAATTAAAATAAAGACCCTCCTCAAATAAAGGATGTGCCTATGATACTGGAGGGTAGACTCCAGCCGCCTCATCTTGAATAATCAAAAGGATTAAGACCAATAGCTCTTTTATTCTATCTTCAAAAAAACTCTAAAAGTCCGTGAATTCTTAATTGGGTATGGTAACTTAATACTAACGGAATTGGCTTTGTTTTTTGCAAAATGATCAATTTTTTGATAAATCAACGGAAACACGTCAGGAATGAACAAAAATTTGAAATTTTTCTGGTCAAAATTTAGGGTATGATAGCTGCCCCTATATAATCATCCTGAACCTGAATGTTTGAGTAACAAAGAGATTTTTTTGGACATTCAAGGTGGAAGATGATTAAATATCAGAATACCTAAAATTTTGACTGAAAATGCGAATGAAATGATATGATGTGCAATGTAAAAATGCAGGAGAAAGGCTACAACGTTACTGGGAAAGAAAATTTGACACTACTGGGGATTAGACGCTCATAACTGGATTACAAGCCACACGAGGAATTTTCTCTTGAGCGAAGCCCGATGACAACTGTCTACAGGTCCTAATATGACTCAAGATCCTTTTGAACAAAAATTCCACTTTGAGGAAATCTACTGCCGAGACTTGCCAGAAATAAAAGGAATCACCCGTCGCTAAATCTTCTGCCGAGATTCAACTAAGGATGTCATTGAACAGAACTCTCACCATACTTCCCTTCTTCTGAAAGAGACAGCCATATGATGGAGAAAAACAACTTCACGCTCAAACTTCTCGACCCGTATGGAAGAGATGGCCATTTGACGGAAATTGGAAAGTTCGCAACAAACTTCTCAACTTGTCTGGAAGAGATAGCCGTTTGTTGGAAAAATAAAAGAGATTCATATCAAACTTCTCAACTTGTATGGAAGAGATAGCCATTTGATAGAAAATTGGAATCACGACAAACTTCCCACCTTGTCTAGATGAGATGTCATTTGTTGAAAATTGAAATCACGACAAACTTCCCACCGTGTCTAGATGAGATGCCATTTGCCGAACAAACTTCTCACCTTGTCTGGATGAGATGCCATTTGTTGAAAACTGAAATCACGACAAACTTCCCACCGTGTCTAGATGAAATGCCATTTGCCGAAAATTGAAATCACGACAAACTTCCCACCGTGTCTAGATGAGATGCCATTTGCCGAACAAACTTCTCACCTTGTCTGGATGAGATGCCATTTGTTGAAAATTGAAATCACGACCAACTTCCCACCGTGTCTAGATGAGATGCCATTTGCCGAACAAACTTCTCACCTTGTCTGGATGAGATGCCATTTGTTGAAAATTGGAGAATCACGACAAACTTCCCACCTTGTCTGGATGAGATGCCATTTGCCGAAAATTGAAATCACGACAAACTTCCCACCGTGTCTAGATGAGATGCCATTTGCCGAACAAACTTCTCACCTTGTCTGGATGAGATGCCATTTGTTGAAAATTGAAATCACGACAAACTTCCCACCGTGTCTAGATGAGATGCCATTTGCCGAACAAACTTCTCACCTTGTCTGGATGAGATGCCATTTGTTGAAAATTGGAGAATCACGACAAACTTCCCACCTTGTCTGGATGAGATGTCATTTGCCGAACAAACTTCTCACCTTGTCTGGATGAGATGCCATTTGTTGAAAATATAAATTCATACCAAACTTCTCCGCTGAATAGGGGAGATGCCATTTGATAGAACGGAAACCTTGCTGAGGATGAACAAATTGCTCGAAAAGAGAATGTCATCTGTTGATTCACTGGGAAATCCGTGGATAAGAAACAAGCTTCTCAAATAAGGAGACGGCCACTTGTTGATTCCGATTAGAGGTCCAGGGATAATAATAAGTTTCTCCAATAAAGAGACTGCCACTATTCGTCAGGTGTAAGTATTCCAAGAGAAAGTTGCAACAACACTGTTGGAGAGCAAAATTTGTCTTCAATGGAAGCCTTCAATACATTTCTTCCGGGAAACCAAGCATCCGAAGGTGCAAAATGAATTCACTTTCCATCTGGAACTGCTGGGGATGGAACGCCTGCTCGGCAAGAGATGGTCATCCGTTGATTTACTTAAAAGTTTGAAGACAAAACAAGTTTCTCAAATAAAGAGACTGTCACTTGTTGTCAGGTGTAAATACTCCAAGAGAATGTTGCAATAACATTGCTGGGGAGCACAGATTTGTCTTCAATGGGGAACCTTCAATTCCTTCTAGGAGACAAAGTGTTAACAGGTGCAAAATAAATGCACTTTCCATATGGGAATTCAATCATCAAAATTGTCAAAGACCAAAATTCAATCCAAGAACGAGCTGGAAAGAAACTGTCAAGCAAGACACTAACCCATGAGGGATGAATTCAATTGGGATTTATCCTATCCAAGTGTGGAAAGGAGAACTAAAGCAAAATCTTCCACGAGGGTAGAATCTCAGTGGGGAATTAGAGAGAATGTACATTTTCTGCCTAAGGCTGACAATTCTATTTGGAGAGAGACACATCACTTGGGGATAAATGTGACCAAGGCGAAGGTATGCATTAATAAATGCAACATGAATATGCATATGAATATGAATATGAATTCAATCATGATGTACATGTATGTATATGTGTTATGTTTATGCTGACGAACAGACAAAAACGACACATAAGATAGATTGGTGAGAAGAATACAACAACCGGATGCCTGACCAGTCTCAACAAGACGTGAGCGACCCATAACGCAGTTGACTTTGACAAGGATGTAATAGTTTATCTTCCGCTAGGAATCAAATCAACAATCTGCTCCAGCAAATTTGAGCAAGCTCATATAAGTGCACCAGGCTTACATCTCACCAAGGGTGATGAGTAACAAAACTTTAACACAGAAAAAAATGAGTCGCATAAGTAACACTTTAATGACCCACATTGAAGAAACCTGAGCATGCCACATTTAACGAGACAATTATTTCACATCTTGCAGTTTTAACCACTCTTGGAACAACCATTAACGTCCGTCTTTCGGTTCGCAAACTTAGTAAGTACACACACATCAAAACAAATATAGTAAAAGTTTTTTTTGTGTTTCGAAAATCATTATTAATAACAGCGTCATTTTTTTGAGATGAAGATAGAATAGGAATTGCAAGCAAAGGCATAGGCTCAAATTTTATTAATGGAATGGTAATCTGCCAATAGCGGGATTCCATAGATCTTTACAAAAGTGGAATAAATGGTAATTAAGTGGAAAAGACTACATTAAAATTACAATGACCATCATTTCCTCCAACTACTTCGAACCCCTGGCATTCTTGAGCTTGAATTAGATTTTTGAAGAAATCTTGGCACACGATATTGTCGTTACCGATACAGTTACTTGCCTTTATCCCTAACTTTTGCCTGGACTGCCCTTTCAGGTTTTCAATCCAGCGGGATAATTAATTTCTGTTTATGTCTCTAACTTTTGCCTGAGTCGCCCTTTCAGGTTTTCGACCCACCGAGACGCTCTTTTTTGCCTAAGTCGCCCTTTCAGGTTTTCGACTTACCGAGCTGTTCTTTTATTTTTATTAGGCGAAGTATTTCTTGACTGTATCTGCGTTTGTAGGACGAGTGAATTCTTCGCCATCCATCGTCGTGAGGATTAGCGCGCCGCCTGAAAAAACTCTCTTGACAACATATGGGCCATCATAGTTAGGAGCCCATTTGCCCCTAGAATCTGATATAAAAGGCTGGAGTTTCTTAATCACGAGGTCGCCTTCCCTGAACACACAAGGATGAACCTTCTTATCAAAAGCCTTCTTCATCCTTTGTTGATATAATTGCCCATGGCATAAAGCCGTCATCCTTTTCTCTTCAATCAAATTCAAATCATCATACCTGCTTTGACACCATTCAGCTTCTGTTAACTTGGCTTCCATCAAAACTCTCATTGACGGGATTTCAACTTCCACAGGGAGTACGGCCTCCATGCCATATACCAAGGAGAAAGGAGTTGCCCCTGTCGACGTGCGAACCGAAGTGCGATATCCGTGTAAGGCAAAGGGAAGCATCTCATGCCAATCCTTATAAGTGACGACCATCTTCTGAATGATCTTCTTGATATTCTTGTTAGCGGCCTCCACTGCTCCGTTCATCTTAGGCCTGTAAGGAGAAGAGTTATGATGTTCAATCTTGAATTCCGCGCACATTTCCTTCATCATTTTGTTGTTCAGGTTTGATCCATTATCAGTGATGATCCTACTCGGGATACCATATCGGCAAATGAGGTTGTTTTTGATGAATCGGACTACCACCTGGCGAGTCACATTGGCGTAAGAAGCTGCCTCTACCCATTTTGTAAAGTAGTCAATGGCCACTAGAATGAAGCGATGTCCATTGGAAGCTTTCGGCTCAATCATACCAATCATGTCGATGCCCCACATGGAAAAAGGCCATGGAGAAGAAAGAACGTTGAGAAGAGTCGGAGGGATATGAACCTTATCAGCGTAAACCTGACATTTATGACATTTCTTCACATATTTGCAGCAATCGGATTCCATTGTCAACCAGTAATACCCTGCCCTCAGCATTCTTCTAGTCATAGCATGTCCATTAGCGTGAGTGCCGAATGATCCTTCATGAATTTCCCTCATTAGTGTCTCCGCTTCATGCTTATCTACACACCTGAGTAAAACCATATCGAAATTTCTCTTGTACAAAACTCCTTGACTCAAAAAGAAGTTATTGGCTAACCTCCTCAGAGTCTTTCGATCCTTGTCGGATGCCCCTAGCAGATATTCTTGGTGTTGTAAGAAACACTTTATATCGTAGTACCATGGTTTATTGTCAACAACCTCTTCCAAGGTGAATACATAAGCAGGTCTATCAAGACGCATAATTTCGATCTTCGGCACATCATTCTGTCGGTTTACAACAATCATGGAGGAAATGGTAGCCAGAGCATCAGCCATTCTGTTCTCGCTTCGAGGTACCTGGTGAAACTCAATTTTATCAAAGAATGTCGAAATCCTTCTCGCATAATCCCTGTATGGAATCAAGTGAGGCTGCAGGACTTCCCACTTCCCCTTGATCTGATTGATCACTAGGGCTGAGTCACCATATACATCCAAGTTCTTGATTCTTAAATCAACTTCTTCTTCCAAGCCCATGATGCAAGCTTCGTACTCGGCTTCATTATTGGTACAATTGAACGTCATTCTTGCAGCGAAAGGGATATGAGCTCCTTGGGGTGTTACAATCATTGCCCCAATTCCTTTTCCGTACAAATTTACAGCTCCATCGAAAACTAATCCCCATTGGGACCCCAGTTCTGGCCCTTCATCGAGGGGAGGCTCATCACAATCTTTCATTTTCAAGTACATGACATCTTCATCCGGAAAATTGAACTTTACGGGCTCGTAATCGTCAATGGGTTGATGGGCTAGATGGTCGGCCAAAATACTTCCTTTAATAGCCTTCTGAGTGTGGTACTCGATATCGTATTCTGATAGTAACATTTGCCAACGAGCAATTCTTCCTGTCAGGGCCGGTTTTTCAAAGATATACTTAATCGGATCCATCCTTGAAATCAACCAAGTAGTGTGATTGATCATGTATTGTCGGAGACGTCGAGCTGCCCAAGCTAAAGCACAGCAGGTTTTCTCGAGCATAGAGTATCGAGATTCACAATCTGTAAATTTCTTGCTCAGGTAATAGATGGCATGTTCCTTCCGTCCAGTTTCGTCTTGTTGCCCGAGCACACAGCCCATAGAATCTTCTAGTATTGTTAAGTACATGATCAATGGTCTTCCTTCAACTGGGGGGACTAAGATAGGCGGCTCTAGTAAATAATCTTTGATGTTATCGAAAGCCTTTTGACAATCTTCGGTCCACTTGCAATTTTGATTCTTTTGCAGGAGTTTGAAGATTGGCCCACATGTTGCAGTCATATTAGAAATAAACCTGGAGATGTAATTCAGACGGCCTAAAAATCCCCTTACTTGTTTTTCCGTCTTTGGTGCGGGCATTTCTCGAATGGCCTTGACTTTGTCGGAATCTACTTCAATACCTTTCTGGCTGACGACGAAACCCAACAATTTCCCTGACCGAACACCAAAAGTGCATTTGCTGGGGTTCAGGCGAAGTTTGTACTTCCTCAAACGTTGGAACAACTTCAACAGGTACTCCACATGCTCTTCCTCGGTTCTGGATTTAGCAATCATGTCATCAACGTATACTTCGATCTCTTTGTGCATCATGTCGTGAAACAGTGTCGTCATTGCTCTTTGATAAGTTGCGCCTGCATTCTTCAAACCGAAAGGCATTACCCGGTAGCAAAACGTTCCCCAAGGTGTAATGAATGAAGTCTTCTCCATATCTTCCGGGGCCATTCGAATCTGGTTGTATCCAGAGAAGCCATCCATGAATGAGAAAACTTTGAACTTAGTTGTACTGTCGACCAACATGTCAATATGGGGTAGCGGGAAATCGTCCTTAGGGCTGGCTTTGTTCAGATCTCTATAGTCGACACACATTCTGACTTTCCCATCTTTTTTTGGCACGGGCACTATATTGGCTAACCATTGCGGATACTCGGAAGTGACAAGGAATCCCGCGTCAATCTGCTTCTGAACTTCCTCCTTAATTTTGATAGCCATGTCGGGACGTGATCTTCTCAACTTCTGTTTGACCGGCGGACAATCTGATTTCAAAGGGAGGCGATGTTCCACGATACGGGTATCCAATCCCGGCATATCCCGGTAAGACCAAGCAAACACATCCGCATACTCCTTCAAAAGTTCTATCATTCTTTCCTTGACATCGGGGATGAGTAGCGCGCCGAATTTGACTTCCTTCCTATCATCTTCCGTCCCCAGATTAATTACCTCCACTGCTTCTTTGTATGGCTGGATAGTCTCCTCCTCATTTTCCAGCAGCCGTGAGATCTCATCAGGGACCTCTTCATCATTATCTTCTTCAGCCTCAAACACCGGGAACTCAAAGTTGGGAGTAGGTAATGGGTCATGCTTTTCAATGGGGTTTTTTATGATTAATCTGCACATGTGATTGATGTTTTATTTTAGCACTAGACAAATGGAAGCGTATGCAGATTTTTTTTGAAAAATGAAACCTTTTATTTATGCAAACATGTAGATGTGTATATTTTTTAGGATTACCACTTTTCCGAAAGGCAAAAAGTAAAAAATGACAAAAGATAAAGGAAGTCGAAAAATAACACTTTCATTAATGATCGTTTAATTCTCGAAACAAAAAGGCCCAACAAAATTACTCTCTTGCTTTGGGCAGGGCAAAGAGGAAACAAAAGTCTTAAATTGCATAAAGAGAAAACCCTACAAAAGTACTCTCTCGCTTCGGGCAGAGCGAGAGGTTAACACAAAATCATTACTTAGATAGGCGAACGACAGATGGGATATCAACAGCAGTCCAATTCTGGCACAAAGCTCCCTGCACAATAACGTCTGGTAAATCTTCTTCAGGATCGTCCTCGGTAATTGCGTCCACTTCTGGTGGAGTTGGACTCATGAATCCTCCACTGCGGAAACTTTCCTGTATTGGGCAGATGACACCTTCATCCCTTGTAATTCTTGCAGACTCGGGCGAAAAACCGACTCCTTCACGGGCCTTGTTCTCGTTTAAAACCACAATCTTTCCCCACCCTTCGGACGAACCACTCTCAACAACCTGCTGAGCATCTTTGAAAGAAGAAATAAATGCTCCTTTCTTCTTCGTTTCTTTATCAGCAATGGTTAGGGCTTGGAAACGGGTTCCAATATCATCTTCGGGTTCCACATATGAAAAAGAGGAGAGATGACTCACAATCATAGCCTGCTCCCCAAACACTGTCACTAACTTTCCTTGACTTACAAACTTGAGTTTTTGATGCAAGGTTGAAGTTACGGCACCTGCTTCATGGATCCAGGGGCGGCCCAGCAAGCAACTGTATGCAGCCTTGATGTCCATTACTTGGAATGTGATTTGGAAGGTATGAGGTCCAACCGTTATAGGCAAATCCACTTCTCCGATGACAGTCTTCCGGGACCCATCGAAAGCTTTGACAAAAACCCCACTGATTCTCATAGGAGTGCCCTGAAAGGCTAACATTGAGAGAGTTGACCTTGGCATAACATTTAGCGAAGAGCCGGTGTCTATCAGCACGCTAGACAAAGCGTCAGTCTCGCAGTTAACAGAGATATTCAATGCCATGTTGTGGTTTCTTCCCTGCTCTGGGAGTTCTTCGTCACAGAAGCTAAGATTATTGCAAACAGTTATATTCGCAACAATATTGTCGAATTGGCCAATGGTGACATCATGATCCACAAATGCTTGCTCTAAAACCTTCTGCAAAGCCTCCCGATGCGCCTCAGAGCTCATCAGAAGAGATAAGATTGAAATCTTCGAAGGCGTGCTCAAGAGCTGATCCACTACGTTGTAATCGCTTTTCCTGATCAGCTTTAGCACTTCATCATCTCCCTTGCTATGATTTGTATTGCTTGACTGGCCTACTGGCTTAAAAGTGTTCTCCGATGGGGTTTCTTTAGGCATCACAGTTTCCTTAGCTTTGTTAGGGAACACCCTCCCGCTTCTGGTAACTCGGCTGACATCAGCAATGTTGACAATGGATGGTAATGGAACCTCCCTCCCGTTTTCAATCATGGTTGCATTATATCTGTATGGTATGGCCCTTTCAGACTGGTATGGCATTGGTCCTGGTACAGCAATGACCAATGGAGTTGCAGCGATCCTCCTACTGTCGTATGTGATCTCTATGGGTCCTGGTTCATTAAATTGTGGTATTATGACAAATGCCTCTTCATCAAATTCGACATCATTAGGGTTTCTGGGATACATTATCCTGATAGACCTTTGATCCAACATCCTCTGAAGATCTTCTCGCACTAAATGACACCCCCGTTGGTTAACAGAACAGATTCTGCACGCATTGTAATCATGTATCCCGTTATGGAAGTAGATAAGCCCTGCCAGTTCTGCATGTTTTTGCACTAAGGACCCTTGGATCAATCTGACGTCGTAAACAGCATATTCCCCTGGACAACCGTGCACCATATTCACCGAGGCCCTTCCGTGTGTAGGCAAAGGATTCGCTTGAATATTCGGATTGGTATCTTTAAATGTCAAAACGCCATTTTTAATCAACCTCTGAACATCGGCCTTAAAGCTATAACAGTTTTCCACATTGTGGCCAGGCCCGCCTTGATGATAAACGCAAAACTGGTCAGCTTTGAATCCATAAGTGGGATTCCTGGGTGGTGGGAGGGGAGGTCTTGTTTGAATATGCCCCTTTTGCAGTAGAGCAGGAAACAATTCTGCGTAAGACATTGGTATGGGATCGTAGGCGAGTGTTCTCGGAACATGATTGTTGTTGTATGGGCGATGAACCTGTTGTGGAGGCTGTTGTTGCCGTTGCTGGAATTGTTGATGTTGATGCTGATGTTGGTGTTGGGTGGTTTGCTGATTTTGAGGGGAAAATGGCCGGTAATTAGGACCTGGAGCTGTATTGATGATCGGGGTGATTGCAGCCACCTGCTGCTGATAACTTCTTCTCTGGTGAATGGCACTAACTTCCTGCTCTTTCTTTTTGTGGAAACCATTTCCGAATTTCTTGATGCCACTGGATGACCCTATTTCTTTGGCTAAACGCCCTTCTCTAACAGCCTCTTCAAGCCGCATTCCCATGTTCACCATTTCAGTAAAATCACTGGGTGCGCTTGCAATCATGCGGTCATAATAGAACGTGCTCAATGTCTTCAGATAAATCTTGGTCATTTCTTTTTCTTCCAAAGGTGGGGATATTTGAGCTGCGACTTCACGCCAACGTTGAGCATATTCTTTGAAACTTTCCTTGTCCTTCTGCGACATGCTCCGGAGTTGATCTCTGTCCGGGGCCATGTCAAGGTTGTACTTATACTGTCGGATGAAAGCTTCTCCTAGGTCATTGAAAGTTCGGATTTTTGTGCTGTCCAAACTCATATACCACTTGAGGGCAGCACCTGTTAAGCTGTCCTGGAAATAATGGATCAGTAACGGGTCATTGTCCTGCTGGGTGGACATCTTTCGGGCGTACATGATTAAGTGGCTTTGAGGACATGAGTTTCCTTTATATTTTTCGAACTCAGGTACCCTGAACTTGTGCGGAACCCTGACATTGGGGACCAAGCAAAGATCAGAAGCCTTTCTTCCAAACAGATCCTGGCCTCGGAGTGCTCTAATCTCATTTTGCATTTCTAGAAAACGATCCTGGAACTCATCCAATCTCTCGTCTACTCCTGCATTTTCGCTTGGTGCCGTGTGGAAAGGGGGATTTTCGTTGTAATGGGCAGTGTGTATTACAGGCTGAGGAGTAGTCATTACAGCAGTGACGTGTGAGACATGTGGTTGACGATTCTCTGGTATGAAATCACGAGGAATGCCCCATGGGAAACCAGTGGTTACAACATGTTGGGAATCATTGCTAGGAGCCTCGGTCGTTGGGATGGCCATGGCCTCGGTCCTCTGTCCTGTCTCCTGAGAATTTTGAGACGTTTGATTTTGCGCAGCGGCCATCGTCTCCATCATATTGGTAAGTCTTTCCAAACTATCCTTCAAGGCAGTCACTTCTCCCCTGAGCTCTTGATTTTCCTGCTCGAGTCTTTCCATCCCCCTGCGACGGTCGGCTCCGGTTTTGTATGGACGAAACAGTTTGACGACTGGGTAAAAAGACACACATGAGCCTCATGTTTTATCGAAATGCAACAAATGATGGAAATGTATGAATGCCATGCCACAAAAATGTAAATTTCAGGAAAAACAAACACCAATATCAAAATTCAAATGTGCAACATTCAAAACATCACAGAGGTCAAGGACTATAGGAAAAACTCCAAACTTCATTCATTCTCAAATAATCAAGACTTAAAATATCAAGTACAAATATTCTGGTTTGTTAACCATTACAGAAATAACACCAATTCTCTTCCGAAATGAACAACATAAATAAAGCAAAATAAATTACAAAGGTAAGACTAATTCTTGGGTCTCTGGGTACTGCATTCTTTCACTTCTTCCTTGAAAGTCTTCAACATGTTTTGGCACATTGAGAGAAAGTAACTCACAGCTGGGTAGGATCCATCGTCTTCGAATTCCCCTCTTGCCATAGAAAGTCGGAAAGGTAGCTCTTCTACCTGCAAGTTGCACCATTCAATAAGCTGATTAAGCTTATCTCGGTACATGTCTCTTTCCTTGATTCGATCTTGTACAGCTTGCTGGTATCCTTGGAAGTGACCCCGCACCTCATTTCTCGCTGACTCCCAAATGTTGCGATCCTTGGTCAAAGCCTCGTATTGTTCCTTCCAGTACTGGGCGTTTCCTTCAGCGCGATTTACCTCTTGGCACTTGAAATCCCAATCTTCCACGGTAAATCGTGAGACATCCGTGGCCTGCATCCTAAGCTCATATTCCTGATTCGAACTTCTTACTGCCTCCTCCAGTGCTGCGGTAAGCTCTGCAATCTTCTTCTCGAATTCTTCTCTTTCGATCTTTGCCTTTTTAGTCGCCCGAACATATCAATCTTCGTTATTCGCGCTCTTCCGGCAAACCCTGTTTAAATCCTCCTTCAAGTGAACCACCGTTCCATAAGTTTGATCCAGACACCCTTTAACATTATTTTTCTTTCGCTCTTCTTCGTTGGCCTTTTCTTGAGTTGCTTCGACTTGAACGGTTTTACGAGCCAAGTCATACCTCAATTCATTCCTTTCGTGGGTGACCCGGTGCAGTTTTGAACTGAGCTCTTCGTTTTCTTTCCCAAGATTGGCTACCTTCATCTGAAGTTCCTCTACTTCTTCAAGGGATACTGGTTCATGCACAGCAGGCTTGGGGAGTGCTTCTCCAGAAAAGGGTAGTTTGACGATTTGGACTCTTTCAAGAACCCACTGGCGGTAGGGCATCCTGACCACCCCATCTCTTTTTCTTAGCTCTGAACCTTTGGTGTGAACTTTTTCCCAAGAACGGCATATCCTGAAGAGTAATGCTGGATCATTCACACCTCTATTGTGAAGTATCATTTCTTCCAATTCGGTGTCTTCCGGTTTCCCTAGCATAGGGTATTCGTGCTGCCGTATAGTCAAAATGGGATTATAACTAATGCACCCTTTTGATCCCATTAGTGGCACGTTTCTGAAATTTCCACAGCTCATAATAATCCGATCAACATCCAACTTGTTGGGATACCAGGCAATGTCTCTTTCGGTGAGGGAAGCTAACATCTGGGACCATTCCCCACTTGTCATCTTGGGAATTAGAGCATTGCGTTTGAAAACGTGAGATGTGAGCCATTTATACAGTAACGGGAGGCAAAAAGTCAAAACAGCACCTTTCTTCTCGTGACGGAGGTGGAGATTATAAAACACGTCTGCCAACAACGGGTATACTGGGCTTTGACCTTCTTTCCAAACCGCCTAGAATATATTAATCGCTGCCGTGTCAATGTAATCCTCAAAAGTTGGAAATAAAACCAGACCGTAAACGAGGAGAGCTAATACGTTGACTAAAGCAGCCCATCAACGTTCCTTTATTAATTTCTTGCTTTCCTGCTCTAAAAATAGCCTATGGAAACCCCAAAACTCCCTCTTTTGCTTCCAGTTAGCTTTAGCTGTGGGAATGGGAATCTGAAGAGCTTCCGCTAATACCTCCACCTCAAGATCCCGACTGACAAGGGTGTAAGGTGCCTTTCCCTTCATAGAAAATCCCAAGAACCCTTCAAATTCTCCCAGAGACGGCGTTAACTGAAAGTCCTGAAACAAGAAGCTTCGCATCGATGGATCATAGAATTGGGCCAAAGCCGTGAGACCCGGGATTTGTACGTCGACTTCTAGAAGATGCAGTACTTGGCCGAACCTTACTTCAATAGCCCTCTTGTAGGAGGCGGGCATTTTTTCTAAGCAGTCCTTAAGAACAGCAGTATTTGGTGAGAAAGCTTTTAGCTGTAGAGTTTTCCTTTTCCCTGAACTCATGACTGTTTTGAATGTGAAACAACAAATAGATGTGTTTTCCTGAAATAACAAGATGTGTAGGTTATGATGCGTATGCTACATGATTATGAATGCACAAAGCTGGATCCGGGATAACAATGGGAGCTTGGAACTCTAAAATGTAGGCTCTAGAGGGTCGGTCTATATCTTTCTACCCATAATGCCCACACACAAGGTAGTTTATATGGTGATGGTATAGGGATACTCAAGGTCACGGACGTTTATCGTACTAACGTCCCGCCGCAGGCTAGCTGCATTGTGATGATAACAACGATAAGGTCTACCTTGAGTGGAGTTCTCATGTTAGGCGTGCAAGGAGCGAGTCCTTGGAGCCTAACATTACACAACTACCAAAATTGAAACAGGTTCTAGGGGGTCCCAGAATCACAGCCCTTTCATGAATCAGGTCCCGCGACAGGCTAGCTGCGTTGTGACAAGATTTACGAAAAGTCTAACTATCTGGGGGAGCTTTCATGTTAGGCGTGCAAGGAGCGAGTCCTTGGAGACTAACACTAATAACATCCAAATCTAAACTTAGGTGTTCCCTCTTCTTTTTCAAAACTCAAATACAAATTCATACCCGTGACATAATCCCGAGATCCAACAGACAGATATAATGAGCAGATAATAAAGAAAGAAGCAATAGATATAATATCAACAGTAAATAAAGAAGATAGTCAAACAAATCAGCAAACAAACGCAAACTGTCCTAAGCTAGGCTTGACTCTCTTATGCACAAGGCATTAACAGTCCCCAGCAGAGTCCCCAGCAGAGTCGCCAGCTGTCGCACCTCGAAAAATACGATCCTAAAATAAACAACAGAGTCGCCACCTAATTCTATTTATTCTACGAGAGAAAAGGGAGATATAGACACAACCTAAATAAAGGATAAGAATGGTCAACGAAACCACTAATCTAAGTTCGGGAGTCAGTTACGCAAGGGGAAGGTATTAGGCACCCCTCACGTCCGTTGTACTCAACGGGAACCGCTTAGTCTAGTTTGCGCTTTAAAATGTTAACTCGTTATTATTGTCTTCTTTTACTGATTAAGATTGCTTATTAATTATAATTTGTTATGGGAAAAGGTTAAGTTTTTTATTATTGTGGTGGGAAAATAATTAATTTTTATTTATTGTGCTCGCGAAGGATTAAAATCCCCGTGCCTACGTATTCCCCTGTGCAATGGGAAAGTCAGAGCTTCGTAGTTCATGCTACTACGATTTGTGTTTTTTAATTGAACGATTGTTTGAAAGTGATTTCTACCGCTAAGCGTTGGCTTATTTGCGAAATAGAAAGACTTAAACAGTGTTCGTTTTGAGAAAAGATATTTGATCTTTGTTAAAGGTATTTTAAGACGAGAGGGCGAATGAACCACGCGTGGGGCTAGCCCATGTTGCGGTTGCATTCAAGAACGTGCGGAGTGCGAGACTCCGGAGTTCAGTTACTCGCTAATTAATTATGAAACTGATTTGAATTGGTTGGTAATTTTTAATTTGTATTTGAATATTTGATATACGAATGGTGATTGAACCAACGCGTGAGGCTAGCTCAATTGCGGTTCAATCCAGAACGTGCGGAATGCTAGACTCCGGAGTTCCTTTTTCCGTAAATTAATTAAGAATAAATTGAAGTGCAGACGGCGATCAGAAATGACCGACTTACGTGGGTGCAGTGTAGGCTCGATTTTGTTCACTTGGCGCTGGACCAAGATGCTCACTATATTTTTTCTATTTTAATTGTTATTCGAAATATTATGCCCATATCCTGCCTAACAAATTATGATCGAAAACCGGGAATGACATTTATGTTAATAAGTCACGCATTGTCACCGCGACTAAACGATGAACAAAAAGAAAAAAAAACACAAGTGAAGCATCTTACCGATATAACAATCAATGAAATAAGATAAACTAAGTACAAAAAATTTCTTTATCAAGAATTGATTAACAAAATAAAATTGGTTAATATTATCATAAAAGAGTCTAGTTCGTTTAATCCCTTTTATTTTTATAAAAAAAAGAATGAAAAAAAGAGTCTTAGAAGGATTATAAAATAAATACTTGAGAAGCAAAAAAGAAAAAATAATAAAAAAAATTTAAAAAAAAATCGTTAAGAGAAAAAAAAAGTGTTGGCTGACCAAACAAAGAGGCCCAACTAGCGGCAGATCCGCGGGTTAGCCAAGCGGGTCAGACCCAATCCCTTGACCCGGTTTGGTCAAAAAAGAAAAGGGAAGGGTTGGAAAACCCTAAACAATGACATACGACCAAAATGAGAGGACACATAGGTCTGAAATACAGAAAAACTCACGAAGAACAAACCCGTCTTCCCCAAATTCGTTCCCTAACCCCAAACCTTATTAAAATTGCGTTAAATCACATGTTACAAGCGGCAAAGAGAAGAAAACGAAAACGACGGAGAAGCGAAACAAGCAACAACAACAGCAGCATTTCAAAGGTAAAAGGGTAAATAACAAGCTACCAATTTGAGATCTCTGGAAATTTGTGGTGAGTTTTGTTCTGAGGATCTTGTTTCCTTCACTTCCCGTTTGCTTTTCTCCTTCTTGCGGCCTAGGTTCTCACTCGGCGACGCTTTTGAACCTCACAGGTGGTTAGGTCGGTGACGGTGAACGATGCAATTGGAGATGATGATCGCGAGGGGTTGTGGTAGTGGCAGATGAGGTCGCGGGTGGTGTTGAAGAAAGGTGCGTTGCGACGGTTTCGTGAAAGTTAGCAGTGTTGAAGATGCTAGGTCACAAGACGATCGGTCCTTCAACCTCACAGGTATTTTGTTCTTTTGTTTTGAAAGGAACAAGTCTGTGTTTTTCTTTGATAGTTTTCGAAAACAATCTCCTTTTATACTGTCTTCCTGTATTTTCGTTTTTTAAGGTCCTTGATCTCTTTTTTTTTTCCCCTGTTTAAGTTCAAACCCTGGCTTTTATAGGAGACCTTAGGATTGGTAAAAATTGAAAAGATCTCTCCTTTAAAATGAACTGAATCGGTTGAGTCTTGACTGAGATTGTTTGGTTTTGGATTGAACTCCTTTGTGTGGCTTTCCCTAGGCTATCATTTGTGTCTGCATTTTTCTTATATCTCTTCCTGCATTCTCGGCACACTCTACCACTTTAGTAATCAACATAACTTGTCTGCTCAAGTTATCTTTTCATGCTTGTGCAGGTTCAGAGTGAACAACCACATCAGCCTGCAGGATATTGTTGAGGGCAGTAAGGTGCAGCCGGGTTAGGCACAGCAGGTAGGTCTGCTCACCCTTTTCGTACTTTCACCTGCTTTATATTAAACCACTTGTCCTTGTTGATGTAAATCTTGATATTATGACCTTGCAGGCTTTGAGGCATTGATGTGAGCTTGCAGTAGGCCTTTTGGAGGTTTGTGTATGCTGCAAGCAAGTAGGTGCAGCTGTATGGCTTTTCCGTGTATCTTCAGCTTCAAGATATTGTACCTTTTGAGTGCTGACTTTGCTTTCAAGGTATCTCCCTGTCCTTTCATTCAAATTTAATGAGGTCTAATGCTATCTCCTTCTGATTCCTCTTTATGGTACAAAAAACCTGCTAGTGCTTTAGACATGCTATGCGGTTATGGTTGGATATGCTAATGCCATGAATAAAACTAAGTTAAGACATGCCATAGAACTCATTCAAATTGAGACAGCAAGATAGATCTTCTTGATACATGGAATAAACGTTTTTCTTTTGTCCAAATGAGATTTCTCTTGGAAAAGGATGCCTTTTGTGGACCAATTTTATGATTTCTTTGTTTCTTTTTCATGTTCACCACGTTTGGAGCCGGCGATTGGGACTGGTGAAGGTTCGGACGGCTGAATTGATACGAGGTCGTCATTTGCAAGCTGCTTGGAAAAGATGAGCTACGGATGGAAACGACACACAGCTATGCCAGGAGGCTGAGCGTTTTGTTGTGCATTGTATGCCGTTGGCCTTGTAATCAATGTGATTGTAATGTACTTGTAATGATTCCAACTTTGTTTGTAATTTCAGTTTTTATTTCTCTTGTAGCATTTGGATTCACTCTTTGAGATTGAAAGTGATGACATAGATTTTGGATTTGAACAAATCCCTTTACTGATTTGTAATTTGGAATGCAACTATCTTGAAAACATTTGAGTTTGGTCATTGTAAATTGGAAATATTTGGAAATCTTGAAAACAGTACAGGACACGCCTCCTTTGAGAGTACCCTTGCGGTTTTGATATTTCTGGTTTGCCTTTATATCATTTTTTTTAATACTATCTCCAATGTGTTCTTTGGGACATGACATGAATTTAATTTGTAATTCCCAATTCCAACGTACAACTTGCTGAACTAGGATATACATACTTTGGATTTTCTTTGATGACAACTCTCAAATACGTGCTTGTAAGTCAATAAGCCTTCTTTGCATTGCTTGGCCTTTCATGTTAAACCTCCGTATGCGTTTCCTTACACCGTACCGTTGTGTGACCTTAGCTTGATTCAAATCAAAACTAAATGTGATGGTCGTGACAAACTACTAATTCGTAACATAACTTTTAAATCCACACTTTTTGCCTTTAGTCAGCCGCGAAGCAACTCTCCCATTCGGGAGCTAGAATCAAAACAAGATTCCAACAAAATTAAAATAAAGACCCTCCTCAAATAAAGGATGTGCCTATGATACTGGAGGGTAGACTCCAGCCGCCTCATCTTGAATAATCAAAAGGATTAAGACCAATAGCTCTTTTATTCTATCTTCAAAAAAACTCTAAAAGTCCGTGAATTCTTAATTGGGTATGGTAACTTAATACTAACGGAATTGGCTTTGTTTTTTGCAAAATGATCAATTTTTTGATAAATCAACGGAAACACGTCAGGAATGAACAAAAATTTGAAATTTTTCTGGTCAAAATTTAGGGTATGACACCCCTCCTTTGGTTTGGATGAAAATTGATTAAATATGGCTTAGGTTTGGGGCCAAAAAAATAGGCTTGGGATCCAAAATTATGGTTTGGTAATGAGGTTAGGATTTAGCAATGGAGCTAGGTTAGGAGAAGGAACATTCTAGAAGATGGTAGAACATGGTATAAGTTTTCAAGGGAAATGGAGTGGAATTGAAATAGGAAAACAAGAGGGGAAGAATGAAAGTAAGTGTGGAAAGAAAGTGGAAGGAAACGTGGAGGGAAATGTAAAACCAACCACTTTTCAAATGATTTTTCTTCTTTGATTTTTTATTTTATGATTCCTCCATCATTTCTTAACCAAGTTTGAACCATAGGATCATTGTAACCCTAATTTTATGATCTCGATCTTAAAAGTCAGGAATCGGCCCTTTTTACCTAGCTCGGTTGCCTTTTCCCTGATTCCTCGATTTTCAGTCGTCTGGCCAGTCGAACCCCTTCCAAAATGAATTTTTGGACGGTATTTGAACCATATGCCTTTGACATCATATATAATACAAAGGAATTCTCTTTGAATCGAAACTTCATGTCGAAGCCCAGTAGAAGTGAAACCCTACTTCGGCCCTTTTCATCCGGAAACATTGCACTGCTTGCCTCCTCTGAACAAATCAAATCTTTCCATGGCTTGTGGCTTCAAATGAAGACTTGTGGGATGTTGTGAACCCCTAGCATGATGTTGAGAAGCTTTGTGACCCTTTGATTGCCTTTGTATAGCCTTCAGTTGCTTCATCCTTTGACCACATACCTATGCCTCAGCTATGCTACACATGATGCAATGTTTTTTTTTTGTTTTTTATTTTATTTTATGAATCTATATATGCAAAATGATATGTGAAATCTTGAGGATATGAGAGGGAAAATTTTGAGGTATTACAGTAATCCCTCTACCACTACTATTTCTGATGTCCATCTTGTAGATGGACTTAAACATAATTTGTTAAGCATTAGTCAATTGTGCGACAAAGGTTACAAGGTTTCTTTCACAAACACTTGCTGCATAATTGAACATGATGAACAAAATGTTGTGTTTAAGGGTGTAAGAGTAAACAATATCTATATGCTTCATTTTTTGGATGTATCTTTAACAAGCACTAGATGTCTAGTTACCTTGAATGATGATTCTTGGCTTTGGCATAAACGTTTAGCGCATGGTAATTTCGATTTGCTCAACAAGGTTGTATCTAAGGATCTAGTAGTCGGTCTTCCAAAAATAAAATTTTCAAAAGACCACCTATGTGATGTGTGCCAAATGGGAAAGCAAACAAGGGTCTCTTTTTAATCTAAAAACATAACTTCAACTTCAAGACCCCTTGAGCTTCTCCATATGGACCTCTTTGGACCTTCTAGGACAAAGAGTTTAGGTGGAAATTACTATGGTTTCATAATCGTTGATGACTACTCTAGATTTACTTGGACTATATTCCTTCATAGCAAAGACGAAACTTTTTCTGCTTTTAAGAGTTTTGCAAAACTGTCCCAAAACAAAAAGAATTCTAATATAGTTACAATTTGAAGTGATCATGGAGGTGAATTTCAAAATTACCTCTTTGATAAGTATTGTGACAATTATGGCATTGAGCATAAGTTTTCAGCTCCTCGAACTCCACAACAAAATGGTGTTGTGGAGCGCAAAAATCGCGTTTTAGAGGAATTGGCTAGAATAATGCTAAATGAGGGTGGATTACCAAAATACTTTTGGGTTGATGCAATTAGCACAGCTTGTTATGTTTTAAACAGGATTTTAATTCACCCTATTTTAAAAAAAAAACTCCTTATGAAATTTTAAAAGGAAGAAAGCCAAACTTGTCTCATCTTCACGTATTCGGTTGTAAGTGTTTTGTTTTGAATAATGGTAAAGAAAATCTTGGGAAGTTTGATGCAAAAGCTGATGAAGGTATTTTTCTTGGATACTCTCAATCAAGTAAAGCATATAGAATATATAATAAGTGTTTACTTTCTGTTGAAGAATATTTCCATGTTTCTTTTGATGATTCTTATTCGAAAAGTGTCTGAAAAGGTATTTCTTTTGATGACGCAAGAGTATCTACAGAAGACATACTCAAGGAAGCTGTAACGGAGAGTGATCAATCCACAACAGCTTCCAATGAGAAGGAGGAAGATATTAGTCATGAAAAAGATAAGGAAGAAGGGACAGCCGAGGTGATCAACCTTCCACCAGCTTGGAGATCTTCAAAATACCATCCCATTGACAACATTTTGGGAGACATTTCAAAGGGAGTATTGACTCGTTCTAAGATAAGTAATTTATGTTCTCACTTCGCTTTTGTTTCACAGGTAGAACCAAAGAATTCCAAAGATGCCTTGATTGATGAATTTTTTTGGCTAATGGCCATGCAATAAGAGCTTAATCAATTTAAAAGAAATGACGTTTGGGAACTTGTTCCTCGTCTGCGAGATCATCATATCATAGGTACTAAATGGGTTTTTAGGAATAAGCTTGATGAAAACGGAGTGATAACTAGGAACAAGGCATGTTTAGTAGCACAAGGGTATAACTAAGAGGAAGGCATAGATTATGAGGAAACTTATGCTCCAGTTGCTCGCCTTGAAGCTATATGTCTCTTGCTTGCCTATGCGTGTTTTATGAATTTCAAGATTTACCAAATGGACGTAAAGAGTGTGTTTCTAAATGGTGTCATAAATGAAGAGGTATATGTCTCACAACCTCCTGGTTTTGAAAATTCTGAATATCTAGATCATGTTTACAAACTAAAACGAGCTTTGTATGGTCTTAAGCAAGCCCCTAGGGTTTGGTATGAAATACTTAGAAAATTTCTACTTGATAATGTATATTCAAGAGGTAAAGTGGATAATACACTCTTCATTAAACACAAAGGAAAGCACATTCTTTTAGTTCAAGTTTATGTAGACGATATAATTTTTTGTTCAACTAACATACACTTGGTCGAAGAGTTTTCTAGTGTTATGCAGGGTGCGTTTGAGATGAGTCTTATGGGGGAGTTAACTTACTTCCTAGGTCTCCAAATAAAGCAGCTTGATGAAGGTACAGTAGTATGTCAAACAAAATACTGCAGAGAACTGCTCAAGCGCTTTGAAATGAATGACTCAAAATCAATCGATACCCCTATGCATACAAATGGAAACTTGGATAAAGTTGAACACGATAAGAGTGTTGATGTCAAAAAGTATAGAGGTATGATTGGATCTATTTTGTATCTTATTGTTTCTAGACCGGACATCATGTTTAGTGTTTGTATGTGTGCACGATATCAATCAAATCCTAAGGAGTCTCACTTAAAAGTTGTCAAGCGTATATTCAAATACCTTCATGGAACATCTAGATACGGGCTTTGGTACTCCAAAGGAAGCGATTGTAGCTTAGTAGGTTACTCTGATTCTGATTTTGCTGGCTGCAAATCAGATAGGAAAAGCACTAGTGGTACATGTCACTTTCTTTCAAATTCTTTAGTAATTTGGCATAGTAAAAAGCAAGTATTTGTGGCATTGTCTACTGCAGAGGCTGAATATGTTGCAGCCGGTAGTTGTTGCGCTCATATTTTGTGGCTAAAACAACAACTACAAGACTTTGATATTCAACTTAAATGTATTCCAATAAAGTGTGACAACACTAGTGCCATTAATCTCACTAAGAACCTTATTTTACACTCATGCACTAAACATATAGAGATTAGACATCACTTTCTTCGCGATCATGTTGAAAAAGGAGACGTTGTATTTGAGCATGTTGATACTAAAAACGAACTTGCTGACATTTTCACTAAACCTTTAGCAACAGAACCATTCTTCAACATTCGTCGTGAATTAGGGATTCTAGATCTCTCATCATTAGTCTCTTAAGTTCATTTGATCATGTTTATATATGTCTCATCGTGTTTGTTGAGATTTGATTGTAGACTTCACTCATACTTCATGAGATTACATCAATGGAGGTAATATTGTTCCTCTCTATATCTTGTTGGAATTGTGTGATTGATGTTTGTTAGAACAAATTGTTTTCGTTTATATGTACTTCTTTACATATGAGTGTTCGAGCATTACTAATTGGTGTGAATTATACTTGAGCATCATTAAAATGACATGATTCATACTGCATCTTAAATGGTTCTTTCAAAAATTACTTATAAATGTGATTTAGCATCAGTATGTATTGATACATCAGACTTATGTGTAGATGTTTAGAATTGGCAGAATTTTTGACCAACAAGAAATATTGAATTCAGTTCAGAATGTCCTATCAGATGTTGGGACATTATCAAACAGAGTATAAGAACTTAATTCAGGATGTCACACCAGATGTTGGGACATTGTGTAAATGATTTAAGTTCAGTTTTTTTTTCCGGATGTCCCAACAGATGTTGAGACATCTCAAACCTGCTACCAGAATTAATTAATGACTAACTGATCTGAGAAATTTAAGGAGAGTTATCTGGAATTAATTATGGATGGACAAAAACAGATTAAGGCGCATCTGTAGGGAGTTTTGTTATGAGGCTTCAGCATAATCAGAAGAACTAAATCACCTAGAATCTAGGAAGTAACAAACCCTAATTCAAGGTGGAAGCTGCATGCGTTTTAGGACTGGATTAACCTACAGAAAGCCCAAAATTCAAACACCTATTTAAGCAACAGAATACCTCAGAATTGAGTACGAATTTAAGAAGACCAAATAGGTTGTTTTGTATTTTAATAGCAAGTTGTTTTTATTGTACCACTTTATGAGCTTTTAAGCATAAGTGCATTTGTGACTTGATTGAAACTGTGAAGTAAGATCAAGCTGTTTTGTTTGAAGTATGACTTCAATTTTATTAAACTTGTAAACTAGATCACTGTGTGATCGAGGGGGAGTGAGTTGGTACTCATATCTAAGTAGTGTCTTAGGTAGAAATTGCATTGGGTAGATATTAAGTGAAAGATTAAACTGGGTTGTTTAAGTCTAGAATTAATATTACTTATAGTGGATTTCCTCCTGGCTTGGTAGCCTCTAGATGTAAGTGTGGTTATACACTGAACTGGGTTAACAAACTACTGTGTTGTTTAATTTTCTTGCACTTTAAGTTTTGGTTAAATCTGTCAAGTGTTGGAACATCTCATAGGACATCTCATACCTGATCACAGAATTTCAATTGGCATCAGAGCAGGCACCCTGCCTGTTTATACTGGGTGAGATCTAGGGAATACAAATTCTGTAAACATGGACAGAGATATAGGATCAGTAAATAGACCACCTATACTGGATGGATCTAATTATGATTACTGGAAACCAAGAATGATTGCATTCTTAAGATCACTTGACAACAGGGCCTAGAGAGCAGTCAACATTGGATGGGAACACCCTATCCAAGACACCAAAGATGGATCAAAAGTGTTGAAACCTGAAGAAGAATGGAGTAAGGAGGAAGAATATTCAACACTAGGCAACTCCAAGGCCTTAAATGCTTTATTCAATGGCATTGATAGGAACATCTTTAGACTTGTGCATCACTGTGAGCTGGCCAAAGATGTGTGGGATACTCTCAAAACAACTCATGAAGGAACATCAAAGGTAAAGATGTCAAGACTTCAACTTCTCACCACCAAGTTTGAGAACTTGAGAATGAAGGAAGATGAGACAGTTCATGAATTCTACATGAACATCTTAGAAATAGCCAATACTTCTGGAGCCTTGGGAGAAAAGATGAATGATGAAAAGCTTGTAAGAAAGATTCTCAGATCTTTGCCAAAAAGATTTGACATGAAAGTCACAGCAATAGAAGAAGCTCAAGACATATGCACAATGAAAGTTGAAGAGCTCATTGGTTCCCTTCAAACATTTGAGATGGGAATGAATGACACAAATGTTAAGAAGAACAAAAGCATAGCCTTGGTGACAAATACTGATGAAGAAGAAGATGATGGATCAGAAACTGGTGAAAGCTTATCAGACAACATTGCTATGCTTGGAAGACAATTCAAAAAGATTCTCAAAAATATGGAAAACAAGTCCAGACCAAGTGGAAGATACACAAACTCTTATGAGAACAAAAGACCTAATGATAGAAGGTCAACTTATGATGAAAAGACCAGTCAAGAAAAAGGAATTAAATGCCATGGATGTGAAGGATATGGACACATCAGGAATGAATGTCCTACCTACTTAAAAAGGCAAAAGAAAGGACTTTCTGTAACCTGGTCTGATGAAGACTCAGGAGGTGATTCAGAAGAAGAATCAGCTAAGCATATCACTGCTCTAGCTGGATTATGTGAATCTGAAAGTGAATCCAGTGATGGGGAGCTTACTTTTGAAGAACTTGAGCAAGCATACAAAGATCTATTCAAAAGAAGCACTGAAATATGCAGTGAGACTATAAAGCTAAAGAAGCAGAATGAAGCACTAAAGAGTGAAAAAGCAAGTGATCAAGAGATCATTGATACCTTGAAAAGTGAAGTAAGTCTTCTCAACTGCAAGTTGGAACACATGTCCTAATCTGTTAGAATGCTGAACAGTAGCTCAAGTACACTAGATGTTATTCTCAACAACAATAAGCATTCAGGGGATAAAAGTGGACTGGGATTTAACAGAGTTCATAATGATGAAGCTAGCTCTAGCAAAACTACTTCAAAGTCCATACAGTCAAACAAGATGTCCCAACAGATGCTTCAACGTCATGAAAAGAACACAAAGTCAAACATAATGTTCAAACAATGTCTCAACATTCTGAAAAGAACATAATGAAGAAGAAATATCAAAGATGGAGATGTCATCATTGTGGAAGATTTGGACATATCAAACCTCATTGCTATAAGTTGCATGGATATCCAAATCAGATGTATCAGCAACCTCCTAAACAGAAGATAGAAGTTACCAAGAAAGTGCTGCATAAACATCAAAGAGATCAGCAACCTCCTAAGCATAAGACAGAAGCCATCAAGAAGGTATGGAGACCAAAAGCTAGTCTTCATGCTGATCAAAGCTACATATCCAAGAACAAGTTCAACAAACAACCTTGGAGCTCTACTGATGAACAATACACAGGGCAGAGGTATCAAAAGAAATCTCAACTCAAATGGTCAAAGAAAGGTGTTGCATATATAGCACATACATCACTAAGAGTATCAGCCAAAGAAGACTGGTACTTTGACAGTGGATGTTCAAGACACATGACTGGATAGAAGAATTTGCTAGTAGACTTAAAGTCACATTCATCCAGATATGTAACCTTTGGAGATGGAGCTAAAGGAGAAATCAAGGGAGTTGGGACCTTGGACTGTCAAGATGTACCAAGACTAAATAATGTGCTGCTGGTTAAAGGTTTAACTGCTAACCTGATCAGCATAAGTCAATTATGTGATCAAGGGTACAGTGTAAACTTTACCAAAACTGAATGTATAGTGTCTAACAAAGAACAAGAGGTTGTCATGAGAGGATCCAGATCTAAAGACAACTGTTACATGTGGGAACCTCAAGACTTCAGTCTCACTTCAACCTGCTCTTTAGCTAAAGAAGAAGAAGTGAAACTATGGCACCAAAGACTAGGTCATCTTCATTTCAGAGGCATAAAGAAGATCATATCTATGGATGCTGTGAGAGGTATTCCTAAACTGAAGATTGATGATGGCAAAATATGTGGTGAATGTCAAATAGGCAAGCAAACCAAGATGTCCCATCCAAAGCTTCAACATCTGACAACTTCCAAAGTTTTGGAACTATTGCATATGGATCTTATGGGACCTATGCAGGTTGAGAGCCTTGGTGGTAAGAGGTATGCCTATGTGGTGGTTGATGACTTTTCAAGGTATACATGGATAAATTTCATCAAAGAAAAGTCTGATGTATTTGATGTATTCAAAGATTTATGCCAAAGAATACAAAGGGAAAAAGCCAGCTGTGTGATCAGAATAAGAAGTGATCATGGAAAAGAATTTGAGAACCAAAAATTCTTAGATTTCTGTTCTTCAAAAGGAATCAATCATGAATATTCTTCACCTATCACTCCTCAACAGAATGGGATTGTTGAGAGGAAAAATAGAACTATTCAAGAATCAGCAAGAGCTATGATCCATGCTAAAAAGTTACCTTTGTACTTCTGGGCTGAAGCTATGAACACAGCTTGTTACATCCATAACAGAGTTACTCTAAGGAAAGGAACTTTGTCCACAATCTATGAAGTCTGGAAGGGCGGAAAACCCACAGTTAAGTACTTCCATGTGTTTGGAAGTAACTGTTATATTCTGGCAGATAGGGAGCAAAGAAGAAAAATGGATCCTAAAAGTGATGAAGGGATTTTTCTTGGATACTCTATAAACAGCAGAGCATATAGAGTATTTAATTCCAGAACCAAGGTTATCATGGAGTCCATAAATGTGATAATTGATGATGCTCCTACAGATGTCCCAGAAGATGTTGGAACATCTGCTGATATCAAGATTGAAGCTGAAGACAAGAGTGATCATTATGACTTCACTCAAACTGATGCAAGGACAGAACAATCCAGCAAACCTCCCTCCATCAGAATCCAAAAGGATCATCCCAAAGACTTGATAATTGGTGATCCCAACAGAGGTGTAAGCACTAGATCAAGAGAAGTGATTTCAGGGTCCTGTTTTGTTTCTAAAATAGAACCTAAAAACATCAAGGAAGCTCTTACTGATGAATACTGGATTTGTGCTATGCAAGAGGAATTAGGTCAATTCACAAGGAATGAAGTGTGGAACCTTGTTCCTAGACCTGATGACATAAATGTGATTGGAACTAAATGGGTGTATAAGAACAAGTCAAATGAGCAAGGAGTTGTTACAAAGAACAAAGCTAGACTTGTAGCTCAAGGATACACTCAAATTGAAGGAGTAGACTTTGATGAAACCTTTGCACCAGTAGCAAGACTTGAATCAATCAGACTACTTTTGGGAATTGCTTGTATCTTAAAGTTCAAGCTATTTCAAATGGATGTGAAAAGTGACTTTTTAAATGGTTATCTTAATGAAGAGGTATATGTAGAACAGCCTAAAGGATTTGTTGATCCAAGCTGTCCAAATCATGTATACAAACTAAAGAAGGCTCTCTATGGTCTGAAGCAAGCTCCAAGAGCATGGTATGAAAGGCTGACTACTTTTCTTATCAAGCAAGGGTACAGGAAAGGTGGAATTGACAAAACCTTGTTTGTTAAAGATGAAGAAGGAAATGTCATGATTGCTCAAATATATGTAGATGACATTGTCTTTGGTGGGATGTCAGACAGGATGGTCAAACATTTTGTCAACCAGATGGAATCTGAATTTGAAATGAGCCTAGTAGGTGAGTTAACCTACTTTATTGGACTGCAAATAAAGCAAATGGAGGACTCCATGTTTATTTCCCAAAGCAAGTATGCTAAGAACATAGTCAAGAAATTTGGAATGGATAGTGCTACTCATAAGAGAACTCCTGCCCCCACACATTTAAAGCTAACTAAAGATGACAAGGGTGAGAATGTAGATCAAAGCCTATACAGAAGTATGATTGGAAGCTTGTTATATCTGACTGCTAGCAGACCAGACATAGCATTTGCAGTAGGTGTATGTGCAAGATATCAAGCTGAACCAAAAGTTAGTCATCTTAACCAAGTCAAGAGAATTCTGAAATATGTTAATGGTACTTGTGACTATGGCATAATGTACTTTCATGGATGCAAACCAATTCTCACTGGCTTTTGTGATGTTGATTGGGCTGGAAGTGCTGATGACAGAAAAAGCACTTCAGGAGGATGCTTCTTTCTAGGAAACAATTTGATTTCTTGGTTCAGTAAGAAACAAAATTGTGTATCCTTATCTACAGCTGAAGCTGAATATATAGCAGCTGGAAGCAGTTATTCACAGTTGGTTTGGATGAAGCAAATGCTCACTGAGTACAATGTCCCACAAGATGTCATGACATTGTACTGTGACAACTTAAGTGCAATTAACATATCAAAGAATCCTATCCAACATAGCAGGACCAAGCATATTGATATCAGACATCATTTCATCAGAGATCTTGTAGAAGAGAAAGTGATTTCACTGGAACATGTAGCTACAAATCTGCAGTTGGCTGATATATTTACCAAAGCCTTGGATGCTACTCAATTTGAAAACTTAAGGGGAAAATTGGGAATCTGCTTATGTGAGATTTAGCAGTTATGGAGATGTGCCAACATGTCATATGACATTGTGTGGCATAAGCACCAGATGGAAACACCAGTCTGGTCAAGCACATTGGGTATTCCATTCCTAATAATTTTCCAAGTAACGGCTACTTATATAATAACAGCTAACTTTCAGCTATCCATATTCTCATCATACTCTCAAAAACGAATTGCATTCTCTAGCTGTTCTTCAGAAATCATCAACCCTAAAACTCTTCATCCACTTCCTTCGAAAATGTCTCAAAACCCTAACAGTTCTGAAGAAATCCTCAACAAGGAAGACGTGGTGCATGCAACCCCCATTTCTGTGGTACCCATGGATTCAACCCCAATGGACGAAATCAGAGGAAGTGTTCCTCATGCTAAAAAGCCAAGAACTCCAAAAAGAACAAAAGATCAAGTTTTCAGTAAGACCAAGGGCATACCTTCACCACTATACAACACTCCAACAGCTTCTGAATACGTGGATGATTCCATAAAGGAGTTGGTAACCAAGATCCTATCTGAACAAAGAGTGGTAAGTGGCATATCCATCCCTCTGAACACCATGCCAGCCCCACAAGAAGATCAACAAACTCAGGCTGCAAAGGACACTCCTGCTCAACAGGATGTCCCAATAGATGTTGAAGCATCTGAAGACCAGCAAAAGGTCTCATCTGATACTGCTGATGATATACCTGTGGATCAGAAAAAGGCCTCCACAAATAGTGATGCAGAAGCATCTGAGGACCAGCACAAGGCCTCCACTGAAGAGCACATTTCTGTTGATCAACCAGCTGAAGAGGAGACTGCTCAATCTCCTCCTGTGGTGAACCTAGAGCATGATTCTGATACAAAAATCATTGCTTCTGTAAAACCTAGCATAGCCAAAAGGCTTAGGACTAGGAAAGAAAAGATGCATGCAGGACATGCAATTCCTGAGAAGAAGCAAGCTACACCAAGGAAGGACAAAGCTAAAGTTGTCTTTGGTCCTACAAAACAATGGAGCAAGGTGCAAACTCAAAAGAGGAAAGCTGTCACTCCTTCAGATTCAGATGTTGAAGAAGATGTCCCAACATCTCCTCCAAAGAAGAAATCAGCACCCTCAAGGTCATCAAATGTTGTTCCAGAAGCTCCCTTGGACAACATCTCCTTTCATCATGTTTCAAGTGTAAACAGATGGAAGTTTGTGTACCAAAGAAGGGTAGCACTTGAAAGAGAGTTGAGCAGTAATGCACTTGAGTGCACTGAGTTAATTGATCTCATCTCCTCTACTGGCCTCTTCAAAACTCTCTCCAACTTCTCTCCCTGCTATGAGCTGCTTGTCAAAGAATTCATAGTCAATCTCCAAGAAGATTGTGCCAATGGTAAGTCTGCTGAATTTAGAAAAGTATTTGTGAGAGGCAGGTGTGTAGAATTCTCTCCTCAGGTCATCAACCAATACCTTGGAAGAGAATCTGATGGTCCAACAAGAAATATTGAATTCAGTTCAGAATGTCCTATCAGATGTTGGGACATTATCAAACAGAGTATAAGAACTTAATTCAGGATGTCACACCAGATGTTGGGACATTGTGTAAATGATTTAAGTTCAGTTTTTTTTTCCGGATGTCCCAACAGATGTTGAGACATCTCAAACCTGCTACCAGAATTAATTAATGACTAACTGATCTGAGAAATTTAAGGAGAGTTATCTGGAATTAATTATGGATGGACAAAAACAGATTAAGGCGCATCTGTAGGGAGTTTTGTTATGAGGCTTCAGCATAATCAGAAGAACTAAATCACCTAGAATCTAGGAAGTAACAAACCCTAATTCAAGGTGGAAGCTGCATGCATTTTAGGACTGGATTAACCTACAGAAAGCCCAAAATTCAAACACCTATTTAAGCAACAGAATACCTCAGAATTGAGTACGAATTTAAGAAGACCAAATAGGTTGTTTTGTATTTTAATAGCAAGTTGTTTTTATTGTACCACTTTATGAGCTTTTAAGCATAAGTGCATTTGTAACTTGATTGAAACTGTGAAGTAAGATCAAGCTGTTTTGTTTGAAGTATGACTTCAATTTTATTAAACTTGTAAACTAGATCACTGTGTGATTGAGGGGGAGTGAGTTGGTACTCATATCTAAGTAGTGTCTTAGGTAGAAATTGCATTGGGTAGATATTAAGTGAAAGATTAAACTGGGTTGTTTAAGTCTAGAATTAATATTACTTATAGTGGATTTCCTCCTGGCTTGGTAGCCTCCAGATGTAAGTGTGGTTATACACTGAACTGGGTTAACAAACTACTGTGTTGTTTAATTTTCTTGCACTTTAAGTTTTGGTTAAATCTGTCAAGTGTTGGAACATCTCATAGGACATCTCATACCTGATCACAGAATTTCATTATGTATTGATACATCAGGTTTATGTATTGATACATCAATTTATGTATTGATACATTCATCCTTTGAATCGATGCATCTGTGTCTTGTGTCAATACATGTCTCTTTTTCTTTTCAATTTTTCAAACATGTTACAGTATGTATCGACACAATCGTGCTTTGTATCAATACATATCACTTTTTTGAAAAGAAAAAATTCGCAAAATGAATCGATACGTAATTGTATGCATCGACGCATACTGATTCAATTTCCTTAAATTTTCAAAATGTATCGATACATAATGGTATGCATCGACGCATACTGATTCAAATTCCTTTTATTTAATTTTTGCATCGACACATCAGCATCAGTTATGCCATTTGTAGCAGTTATAAACATTTTTTCTTTCTCTTATTTATTTCATTTCTGTCATTACATACTCTTAACCCTAAAGTAACCACATATCTTCATCTCTAAAACCCTAATTTCATCACCATGCCTCCAAGAACAATCCTTCCTAGGTCAAAAGGTAAAGGCAAAGCAAAAGATCATGTTGGTTCTTCCCATCAATCTCCTCCTACTCCAGAAATTCCTCCAACTGCTTTATTTATCCTTCATCCTGCCTTGGCTACTGAGTTTGAGGAAAACTTCAAGACAAGGTTAGTCATGAAACCCCATGTCTTCAATACACATGATGCTCTTAATCTGTATTTGAATGAAGTTGCTGATCTAATAAATGCTCAATCTCTTGGGTCATTTTTTACGGCAAATGATGAGTATCATGAGGATTGCATCCGTGCTTTTTATGATGGTCTAAGAAATGGTAGATGTTACATGGTTATGTGCTCTATTGGAATTAAAACCTATTCCTTTGAGGCTGTTGATTGGGACACGGTGTTTCAACTTCCATTTTCGTCTTCGGATTTAAAGTCTTGGCATGATCAGAAGTTCGAAACGAAGTTTAAACTGAAGGAGTATGTTGGCTCTATACTAAAATTGGAAAGGCCTTTAGGTGAGGATGAGCAAATAACTTCTGGAATGATTAAGAGTGTTCCTAGAATTCTGCATTGGATTGTCTCACATATTTTGCGTCCATGGTCTGGTGGACATTCTAGATTGGACAGGCCAGACATACATCTTTTGTATCTACTATAGAAAAAGGTAAAGTTGAATTGGCCAAATTATTTTGTGAAGCGTATGTTTCTTGCGTGCAACAGTTCGAAGAATATCACTCTTGGATATGCTGCTCAGATTATGAGGATCATCAAATCTTGGAATGTTATCATGCCTCTTGTTCCTCTTATATCTCCCTCCACTGCTCAAGAATTCAACAATGCTACTCTATCTCATATGGGATACCGGTGGGACTCGGAGCGTCGATGTTATTACTTTTTCGAAAGAGGATCCAGAACAAGAGTTTACAATTTTGATGTGCCTTCTGAACAAATTTTTGTGGCTGACGATCCAAGAGATGAAGAAATGGAGGATGTCAATGAAGAAAATGCTCCTGAAACAAATGCAAATACTGCTTGGGGTGAGTGGGTGCCATAAAGGTGGTCTCCTACAAACTATGAACCTGAACCAACGGTTCCTCCATTTTTTACTGCTACATCATCTTCTACACCTCCTGCATATCTTACTCAAATGTTTGAGCAGATGGAGATTGCAAATCAGACTCGTCATGAAGACGCTCGTGCTTGGCATGTTCAACAAACGGAGTGGCACAACGAGCACCGTGAGTGGCATGATAACCACACTCGTATGTACCACAACCAACACTCATGGCACACGGACATGGTCAAGTGGCATCGAGTCTTCTACAATGAGATGTCGGGCTTTATGGATGATTGTCGTGCACATCCGGGCATTATGGAAAGGTTTAGAAGTACTGAGGTTCAAAATCGGTTCAGGCATTACAACTTCATGGGGCAAAATCCTGATGAGATGCCTCCTCCACCAAGTTTCAGAGATCCCGATAGAGCTGATGAGGAGTCTTGTGGAGGCTATAATCCTCACTAAACCAACATTATATCACTGCATTGCATCATCATCATATCATACTTATGTTGTTTAAGTTTCTTTTGGACTAATGTTTAAACTTTGTATGTTTTTTTTAATTCATAACTCTACTAGGTACTTCAATGCTTCTTTTTTTCTTTTGTTTCATTGTGTTTTTTGCCCTTTATTTTTTTATTTTAATTCGTGTTAAGCTCCATTATTTTTGAATGTTTAGCTTATATATCAATCTTGCTGGTTATTGCTAAATTCTTCTTCGACTAGACTGTTTTTCTCTTCTTTTTGATGTTGACAAAGGGGGAGAAATGAATGGATTTGACAGTTGACAGCAATGCACAAACTCAGGGGGAATGTTTTTCTACATCTTGCAAAGTTTTCCATCATCAAAAAGGGGGAGTTTGTGAGCAACTCTCTCTTTTGGATTAGTTTTGCATGATAGCAAATTTTTATTCCTTTTGCTTCTTGTGCATTTATTTACTTGCTAAATTGTTCAACTTTGACTTATGAATTGGCACAGATCATAAATGAAAGCTTAAAAACAATTTTAATCATGTATGTATTGATACATGTTGGCTTGCATCGATACATGTCTTTTAGAAGCAATAAATATAGTATTTTGTATTGTATGTATCGATACATACAATTATTGTATCGATACATGTTTCCTTGGTGTTTCTGGAAACAAACTATGCATCGATTCATTCGCATAATGCATCGATACATGTTGTATTTCTGTTTTTGGAAATAAGCCTTATATCGATACATTCGTAACATGCATCGATTCATGCTGATATTATTTTTCTGAATTTCTACATTGGTTCAGTATGTATTGATACATAACAGTTGGGAAATTCACATGTATCGATACATGCGTATTTTTTATCGATTCATAAGTCTGTTTCTTTTCTAACAACTTCTGTTATGTGTATATAAGCTCCTGTCAATTTAGTTTTTCTCACGGTACACAAGTCAATAAAATTGAAAGTGATGAATTGAAGAACACACAGTCAAATAGAGGTTTGAATGTGCAATCAATTGGTAAGCACTATTCAAAATCTGAAAGAGACTTCATCTTCATCATCTTCTCAATCTCCTTAATTCAAGAACATCAACACATAATCTTTCTTGTTCTTGGGATTAACGGAGCAACGAGATAAAGTTTAGTGGTACGATCGAGGATCTGGCTGAGTTGAAAGTTAGAAGGGGATTTCGAGGAAAAACCATATGGTTTGTCCTTCAAGAACGGACGTATTCTTGAGGGTTTGTGAGTCATGTTTACAGAACAGAGTCAGTCGCGACGTAAGGTTTGGAAATTGGGTTATTTCACAAACAGATCATGGAACCGGTGAATTGTTTGTAATACTTGCAGGAAAGTCTTGATCTTGCTTGATCAAGTGAAGGTTCATACAATAGGAAGATCTTTGTGTTTAGATTTTTGGTTTTTGTATTGTGTAACAGCCCAGGCCCCTCGCAAGGCAATCCCAGCACTGTCACCTCACGATCTTCTCTACTCCCCTCACTAGTAGAGTTTTTGCCTTCCGTGGGAATCGAACCCTGTACCCTGGGGTTCAAGTACATGCTCAATCCATTCCCACTACCAATTGAGCTACTAGCTCAAGTGGTAGTGGGAATGGATTGAGCATGTACTTGAACCCCAGGGTACAGGGTTCGATTCCCATGGAAGGCAAAAACTCTACTAGTGAGGGGAGTAGAGAAGATCGTGAGGTGGCAGTGCTGGGATTGCCTTGCGAGGGGCCCGAGCTGTTACAAAAAAAAGGCGCCTTTTTTTTTGTAACAGCCCGGGCCCCTCGCAAGGCAATCCCGGCACTGCCACCTCACAATCTTCTCTACTCTCCTCACTAGTAGAGTTTTTGCCTTCTGTGGGAATCGAACCCTGTACCCTGGGGTTCAAGTACATGCTCAATCCATTCCCACTAACAATTGGTAGTGGGAATGGATTGAGCATGTACTTGAACCCCAGGGTACAGGGTTCGATTCCCACGGAAGGCAAAAACTCTACTAGTGAGGGGAGTAGAGAAGATTGTGAGGTGGCAGTGCCAGGATTGCCTTACAAGGGGCCCGGGTTGTTACATATTGCAACCTTGTAAAAGACAGAATCAACATTATTGATATAAAAGTTCTCAATTTCGGTTTGAAATTGAGAGGGAGACGTACCCACACGCGAGGACGAACATGGGGAACTTCCTTACCAAATCTCTGATTATTGTATTCTCTCTCTAACTCTATTTACGTTTTCATTAGTTTTGATTCATTGGAAATAGCCTTTAGTGATAAGTGCATTCAATTGTTTATCATTTCGTGTGTTCAAGTCTTTGTCATCTCAATATCAAATCCAACAATCTATCGCATGTACGGTTTTCTAGTGGCTGGTTCAGAATAGACGGAAGTCGATTCGGGATCATAGTTTTTCCGCTAAGTTTCAAAAACTCTTAAAAGTTTTATTAAAACCTTGTGAAAAAGGAGGTGATCTATTCACCCCCCCTCTCAATCACTAGCCACACCGTCTAACAATCTCCTATATAGAATATGAAAAGATCACTAACAGAGAATCAGCCAAACATATGTTTGACTCTCTGAGGATGACACACGAAGGCAACACTCAAGTCAATGAGACAAAATCTCTGGCCCTCGTCCAGAAGTATGAATCTTTCAAGATGGAAGAAGACGAAACAATTGAGAAAATGTTCTCAAGGTTTCAAATTCTGGTTGCTGGACTAAAAGTTCTGGACAAAGGCTACTCAACAATAGATCATGTGAAAAAGATCATCAGAAGCTTGCCAAAGGCTTGGAGACCCATGGTCACTATTTTGAAGCTATCAAAGAATCTGAATAAGATATCTCTTGAAGAATTGATTAGCTCACTGAGAAGTCATGAGATAGAATTAGAAGAAGATGAACCTCAGAAGAAAGGTAAGTTTGTTGCTATTAAATCTAACAAATTTGATTCTAAAGCTTTGCAGGAAGAAGAAGAATAAAGTTCTGGAGGCTCATCAAAAGAAGAAGAACTATCTCTTTTATCCAGAAGAGTTCAACAACTCTGGAAGCATCGTCAGAAGAAGTTCAGAAATCCTAGAAGATCAAGAAATCATTCAGAATCATCATCTGGTCACAGGAAACCCAGAAGCAAAGAAGTAATGTGCAAGGAATGCAAGGAACCTGGACACTACAAGAGTGAATGTCCAAAACATCAAAAAGAGAAGCCTAGAAAGAAATTCAACAAAGATAAGAAGAAAAGTCTCATGGCAACATGGGATGATTCAGAATCTTCTGAAGTAGACTCAGATTCAGAAGATGAACATGCCAACATTGCATTAATGGCAAAGATACCAGAAGAAGTCAACTCATCAGAATCAAAATCAGATTCTGACACAGAAGAGGTATTCTCTAAACTTACTAGATCTCAATTAGAAGATAGCCTCTCAGAAATTCTTGAAAAATATCAGAAACTTCAATTCAAATACAAAGACACAAAACAAAGTCTAGTATCTGAAATGGAGGAAGTTAGAAAACTGAAGTCAGAAAACTCTGAGTTAAAAGAAAGTAATTTAAAATGCAAAATTTCTCTTGAAAACCTTAAAACTCAGATGGAATCTGAATCAGAAATTCTACCCAGTTTTGATAATATCATAAAGCAATATGATTATAGTTTTCAAAAATTTCTAGCTAAAAACATAGATAGAAGAAAAATTTCATCAATGATCTATGGAGTTAGCAGAAACGGTAGAAGAGGTATAGGTTATGTGAAAACTAAAGGAGAAGAACCTCTGAAGTTTAAACAAGTCAATGACATAATTATAAAAGCTAATACTCCTTTAAGTTCTCATTTCACCTATGGTCATAATCATGATCTGAAATATACTAGTGAGACATCCTGTTCTACAAGTTCTGATGAGAAATTCAAACTCAATCAGAAATTTGTAAAATCTAACAAACAAGGACCCAAAAAGATATGGGTACCCAAAGATAAAATTGTGTATGTTGCAGATGTCTTTGAAGGCTAGACTGAAAACCAATCTTGGTACCTAGACTCTGGATGCTCACGAAACATGACGGGAAGAAAGCATATGTTCCAAAGTCTTGAGTTGAAAGCTGGAGGATTCGTAGGCTTTGGAGGTATTAAAAAAGGAAAGATTATTGGCTCTGGGACTATTGGTAATGGCACACTTCCCTCTATCTCTAATGTTTTGTTAGTGGAAGGATTAATGCATAATCTGTTATCCATAAGTCAATTAAGTGGTAATGGTTATGACATAATCTTCAATCAAAAGTTTTGTAAAGCTATTAGTCAGAAAGATGGAACAATCATATTTAGTGGAAAGAGAAAGAACAACATATACAAAATAAAACTTTATGAACTGAAAAGTCAGAATGTAAAATGCTTAATGTCTGTGGGCACTGAGCAATGGGTCTGGCACAGAAGATTGGGACATGTTAATATGAGAATATTGTCTCAGATTAACAAACTCAATCTGGTCATAAGACTTCCCAACTTGAAGTTCAATTCAGAAGCTATGTGTGAAGCATGTCAGAAAGGAAAGTTTTCTAAACCTGCTTTTAAACATAAGAATGTTGTTTCTTCCTCTAGACCACTAGAACTTCTACACATTGATTTATTTGGTCTAGTGAAAACTGCCTCTATCAGTGGTAAGAAGTATGGATTAGTGATCATAGATGACTATAGCAGATGAATATGGGTAAAGTTTCTTAGACACAAGGATGAGTCAATTGCTGTATTTTCAAAATTCTGTAAACAAGTTCAAAATGAAAAAGAGTTTAGAATTGTTAAAGTCAGAAGTGATCATGGTGGAGAATTTGAAAACAAAAAAATTGGAATTATTTTTTTAATGAAAATGGCATCTATCATAATTTCTCTTGCCCTAGAACTCCACAACAAAATGGAGTTGTAGAACATAAGAATAGAACTTTACAAGAGATGGCCAGAACCATGATCAATGAGACCAACATGGATAAACATTTTTGGACAGAAGCAGTTAATACAACATGCTACATTCATAATAGAATCTTTGTAAGACCTATTCTAGAAAAGACTCCTTATGAATTGTGGAAGAACAGAAAGCCCAACATATCTTATTTTCATTCCATTTGGATGCACTTGATTTATTCTAAATACTAACGATCCTCTGAACAAGTTTGATTCTAAGGCACAAAAATGTTATCTTAGGATACTCTGAATGTTCGAAAGGATACAGAGTATACAACATAGAAACAAGAATTGTGATAGAATCCATATATGTCAGATTTGATGATAAGCTTTGTCTTGAAAAACCAAAGCAGAATGAATCTCTTGCAGATATAGAAGTTCAAATTACTGAAGAAAGAACATCTAAAGATCAACCAGCTACAAAACAAGATAAGACAATCACCTCTACTACTACTGAAGAACCCATTCAGAAGAAACAATCCAGAGGCACGTTGAATCATCCAAAAGATAAGATTCTAGGAAAGAAGGATGATCCAATCAGAACAAGGTCATCATTCAGAAATTCTGAAGAATCTCTAATGGACTAGTATATTTGATTGAACCAACTTATGTAGAAGAATCTCTTTCAGAAAATGATTGGATACATGCAATGCAATAAGAACTAAATCAATTCACCAGAAACGACGTATGGGATTTAGTTCCCATACCAAAAGGATTCAACATTATTGGCACAAAATGGGTATTCAGAAACAAACTCAATGAACAAGGTGAAGTCGTCAGAAACAAAGCACGACTAGTTGCACAAGGTTATAGTCAACAAGAAGGGATAGACTACACCGAAACCTTTGCACCATTCGCAAGGTTAGAATCAATTATACTCTTAATATCATTTGTTGTTAATCATGACATCACTCTTTATCAGATGGATGTCAAGAGTGCATTTTTGAATGATTATATTGATGAAGAAGTTTATGTACACCAATCCCCTGGCTTTGAAAATACCAAATTTCCAGAACATGTTTACAAACTTAAAAAATCTTTATACGGTCTAAAACAAGCTCCCAGAGCTTGGTATGAAAGACTAAGTAATTTTCTTCTGGAAAATAATTTTATCAGAGGGAAAATGGACATAACTCTCTTCTGCAAAACCTTTAAAAATGATATTTTAATTTGTCAAATATATGTAGATGATATTATTTTTGGTTCCACTAAAAGTGCCTTGGGAAAGGAATTTGCTAAGTCTTTGCAGGCAGAATTTGAAATGAGTCTAATGGGAGAATTAAAGTTTTTTCTGGGAATACAAATCAATCAAACACTAGAAGGAACACATATACATCAAAGCAAATATGTCAAGGAACTTCTAAAAAAATTGATATGTCAGATAGTAAGATTTCTAAAACTCTTATGCACCCCACATGCATTTTGGAAAAGGAAGAGGTAAGTAAGAAAGTAGATCAGAAGATCTATAAAGGTATGATTGGATCTCTTCTCTATTTAACTGCCTCTAGACCAGATATTTTGTATAATGTATGCTTATGTGCTAGATTCCAATCAGATCCTAGAGAAACTCACTTAACAACAGTTAAGAGAATCTTTAGATATCTGAAAGGTACTACTAATCTTGGTTTATGCTACAGAAAGTCCAAAAATTACAAACTCGTAGGATACTGTGACGCTGATTTTGCTGGAGACAGAACATAAAGAAAAAGTACTTCTGAAAGTTGTCAATTTTTGGGAGACAATTTAATATCCTGGTTCAGCAAAAGACAATCAACCATAGCATTATCAACTGCTGAGGCTGAATACATAGCAGCAGCTGGATGTAGTACTCAGATGTTTTGGATGAAAAACCAGTTTGGGGATTTTAATATCTATGAGAGTAACATTCCCATCCTCTGTGATAATACTTTTGCTATCTGTCTTTCTAAAAACCCTATCTTACACTCTAGAGCTAAACACATAGAAGTTAAACATCATTTCATTAGAGACTATACTCAGAAGGGGATTCTATTTTTAAAATTTATAGATACAAATCACCAGTGGGATGATATTTTTACAAAACCCCTGGCTGAAGATAGATTTAATTTCATTTTGACTAACCTCAGTATGGAACTATGCCCAGAATGAAAGAGTTTAAAATTTATGCATTTAACTCTCAGAAGTTTTGTATAATTTTCTTAAGTATTTTTTTATCTGAGTGTTTACTTCTTAGACTTTTATGGTAAGAGAATAACATGCAGATCATAACATCAACACGTGTCAATGAAACTCTGAGAAATCCTAAAGAATCAGAATATGTGTTCATGCTCTGAAGATGGACAGAACATGCATTTGGGCAGTTGTCCTCTACAGAAGAATACATGTTCAAGTTCTGGGAAACTGAAAGGGTTGAAAAGACATAATTGAGGCGCAAGTAATTGGTAACTGTTCTAAAATCTTTACGCCACTCCTCTGTCAGAACTCATTTAATGTAATTTAATCATGATGTTTTGTGCATTAAATGCTTCCATTAATTGTGTTTTTCTTTTATTGCTTATTAATTCTATATAAATGCATGTTTTCACTTTTCACTCTTCACTTTTCACTATTCACCTCTTGTTACTATTTTTTCTCTGCACCTGTGCTAAAACCCTAATCTTGGTAACCAATGACTTCCTCATCTCAAAACGTTCATCAAGCCTCTTCTGCTCAGCATACTCAACAAGATCAAACTTCAGAAGAACTCCACATCTCTCCAGTCAGAACCCTTCTTACTCCTGTAGAAAAGCTAGAAGTTCTATGTGAACTTTTTGTTAACTTTGACAGTTTGAAGGAAAATGGGTTTGATCTAACACCTGCAGTAAAGGATCAAGGTTGGGAGAAATATTTTGATTGTCTGATGGGTCCAGTGTTTCCTAAGCTTGTCAAAGAATTTTGGATCTTTGCAAGTTCTTCTAACTCTCATGTAACTTCTTACATTCTGGGTAAGAGGATCATCATTACTGAAGAACACATTGCTAAGTTGATTCAATCAGATGGCAATGGGATCAAGTGTAGTGAGATGGATAAGCTTTTTGATACCTCACTCATGTATAAAGAAATCTTCTCAAATGGGCAACACTCCAACAAGATTAAAGATCTGAAGGATCATCTAAGAATTTGGGCAAAAATTATCGTAGGTTGCATCAGTCACAGAAAAGCAACAAACTCTCCAGACTACATCAACATGGATCAGAAGTTTCTGCTGTACTTCATCTCCAAGAACAAGAAGGTCAATCTTGCTCATTTTCTTTTCAATCATCTGAAGAATAGCATCAGAGAAACCAGAGAAGATGAGAAAACCAAAAGAGATTGGATTCCCTAGGGAAGACTCATCCCAATCATTCTGACTGAAAACAAACTGGTAGATCATCTGATGGAAGCTCAACAATTTGATCTTTTGGAAGTAGAAGCTGGGAAGCCTCTGAATGCTAAGAATATGAAGAAGATGAAATTCATAGAAACCATTAAGAAGGATCCAGTTATGCATTCTAGAGAAGTCATCACCACCAGGAAAATTCCTCTGAAGGAATTTCCTATGTTCTCTACTGACACACCACCAAAAGTTGTTGTTAGGTACTTGGAATCCTGTAAGTTGGATGGTGTTGATCCTCTGTTCAATCCTGAAGAACTCTCCTCTGTTCAATCCTGAAGAACTCAGAATACCTGCACCAAAAGTTGCTCTGAAGAAAAACAAGAAGAGGAAAGCCTCTGAAGGAACTTCTCAGAAGGCCCCAAAGAAAATCAGAAAGAAAGGTACTTCCTCCTCTTAATCTGAGTTCATCTCTATTGTAGAATCTGTAATAGTGGTCACATCTGAAAAAATCCTCCTTCTGATACCAGTACCTCTGTTATTCCCGAACCCTCAAACCCCATCTCCTCTGAAATACCACCTCCATCTTCTCCTCCACCTTATACCCAACCCGAAAACACTACCTCACCACCAAACATTTCTGAACATCACTCTCCTCAAACTCTAGAAGATTTTGACATGCCAATAGATCAAACACCTCCCTTTGATCTGAACACCTCAAACTTTGTTGAAACTCATTCAGAAGTTCAACAAGTTCTATCTAACATTGATGTTTTTCCAAACTTTGTTGCCTCCTCTGAAACTCAGTCCTCTAATCCTCCTTCTCAACAAACACATGGCTTTAGCCCTCCTCTACACTCTGATTTTCATAGAGTTGTTTTTGACCTATCTCCCATTGGTGAAGCCTCCTTATCATCTTATGAATCCACTCCACCAAAAACTCCATCTTACATTACTATTCTAGATAGTCCCTCTCCCACAAATGAACCAGAGGATCCCCTTAAAACATCTATTGATATAGAAGCCCTACAAAAACTATCTTCTGTCACAAACAAAACTGCCATACCAATACCTAAACCAAAACCAACCAAATCAGATGTTGGTCCATTGTTTCTAGCATTCGAAGAAGAAATGAAACTTAGGCTGGAAGATCTGAAGGTTGCCTGTGCAGAAATTCCTGATCCTGCAGCTTCTGATTCTCTTTGGACTTCCTTCAGAAAGTGGTTCTCTACTGAGGCCAAGAAGCTGAAAGATATCTGCTATGATATTGCTTAGCAGAACTTCTGTAAAAGTCTAAAAGAAGTGGTCACCAGTCTTGAGAAGAAGAAAACTCACCTTCTGAATGACAAGCCTTGGAGAGAATCTGAACCAAAGGAAGCTTCTTCTACATTTCAACTGATGATTGTTCCTTTTGCTAAAGACAAGGGAAAAGTAACTGCTGAAGAATATTCAGTGGAACCTTCCACTCAAGTTGCTGCAACTGTTGAAGAATCTCTTCTAACATCCTTAGTGCTGAAGACTCTGAATGCACTTAAGAAAGAGAATGAAACGGTCAAGCAGAGGTTGGACAAGCAAGATAAAACTAATGCTGAACTCAAAACCATGATTGGACAATAAGTTGAATCAACTTCTCAGATCAAGTCTCTTCTGGAAGCATTAGTTACCAGGATTAACCCCCAACCCTGATTTTGTTTCATGTTTTCTTTATTTTTTTTGTTATTTGCTTGTTTTTTTAGCATTTCAATGGTTTGTTCAATGTTTCATTTGATTATCTGATTAATGAAGATCATTTCTTTTTTACTCTACTTCTATATCTGTTTGCATCTTTTTGAGTAATGACAAAAATGGGGAGAAACGTAAATGATTCTGGTCCATAACAGTTTATCAAACTAAGCCTCAAACATATTAATACTCTGATCAAACTGTTTAAATTGTTTTTTAAAGAACAGGATAAGTAATCAACTCAGGGGAAGCATAAAATGAGGAAATTCTCATAAAGCATAAGTTAAAGAACTTTAATGGAAAACTCTGAAAGAAGCTATCACCATCAAAGAACTTCTTATGGAAAAATCTGAAAGAATCTATAACCATCTAAAGGGAGTTTTCACATTCTTTAAATTATGTTCTTAATCAAAATAAATGTTTTGTCATCATCAAAAAGGGGAAGATTGTTAGAACAAGATTTTGATTCTACTCTCTTACATAGTTTTCATGATAACAATATTTTATGAGAACAAATTAGCACTAGATTTTTCTATATGTGCAAGATAGAAGTTCTCAAGAAAAAGGATATTACTAAGGTTGAATAGCATCTTCTATATATACTCAAGCCAAGCGCAACTTCTATAGAAGATCTGCTGATAGAAAGAAGTTCTCATCAAATCAGCTCTCATTGCTGCACAAATTCAAATACATTCTGATGAGCTTTTATGATATTCTGATTCTCATAATAAAGGATATTTAAGAAGGAATCAAGAATAACGGCTGGAAACATAATCTTTATTTTTGGAAGGACTTTATGGCTATTTATATTCATCCAAATATGGCATCATATGTTCCCAACAGATCTCCTATTCAATGCCTATATAAAGGAGATATCTTGAAGAAATTGAAGCTCTTACACACACACACACCAACTTTGATCAATTTCTAACTTTGTGCTTAAGTTTTGTAAAAACTATCACGTTGTGATATTTGCTTTCTGAAGCATTTTTGTTACAACAATTTTTATAAATTTTGTGATTTCCTTGAGTGACTAGTGTAGTCAATAGACTCAAGAAGACTTTGACTATAGGTCTTAGTGATTGTATTCATTGTTTTTGAATAGTGGATTAAGACCTCGTTGAAAGAGGCAAAATCACCTTGGCGGGTGGACTGGATGTAGTTTGAGTTCAAACGAACGAGGATAAATCAAAGTGTCTTTTTTAATCATTGTTTTATAAAACCCAATTCCAACCCCCTTCCTTGTGTTTTTCGCTCCTTCATTGGTGTTGTGGAAAACTGTTTTCGTAGCAGGTTTTGAGAGCGGAGAGCGGCTAGGCGATTTGCGAAATCGCAGAGCTCGCTTAGCGAGTTGGAGCTTGCTAAGTGAGCAGAGTCAGGGAGTTTGGTGCTTAGCGAGCTATAACGCTCGCTTAGAGAGCCCTGGAGCATGAAAATTCATTTTTAAATTCCGAAAATTTACTGAAAAATTATTTGATGGTTAGTAATGCCTAGGAACTGATGGGGTGTAGTTAGAGGTAGTGAAAGAAGAGCTATACACTCAATTGTAGTGATAATTAGTGTGATTTGAATTTAAACATGATTGATGTGTTTGTTATGGTTGTTGTTGTGACGTTGTGCTTCATATGCTTATTAATGTTATATGAGTATATGATATGTTGTGATATATGTTGTGTTGCATTGTTGTGATATGAGTTGAATTATATGATTATATGTTATGAAATGCTTGATAATTATGATAATGATAATTAGTAGTATATTGATCGATGTTGCGATATGTGGTTGTGTTGTTGTTGCATGTTATAGTTATTGTGAGTATACAAGTGTGTCATTGATGTTGCATGACATGTTGCATAGTTGTTTAACATACCACGGTGGGGTATGTCATTGTTGTGATGTTGGTGCGGTGATGAAATAGGGATCGTACGTGGTCATGAAATAAGGGTTGAGGGTGTGATCATGAAATAGGGATCATACTGGACCATAAAAGAGGGGTCGAGAGTTCCGACGAGAACTGGATCTTGAAATAGAGATCGTATTATGGCACCGTATGCATATAGTCAAGTTGAGTTTCATTGCATGATTATTGTGGTTATTGTGTATGATGTTGTGGGTTATGAGTTATTTTTGTATGAGATGTTATTGAATAGTCGTTGTTGAGAAGCACTGTAGTTTTTTATACTTGCTTAATTCATATTATATTATCTTTATGATGTAAGTATCTCACCCCTTTTATTTGAATGTTACCCTCATGTTGGTAACATGCAGGTGAGCAGGATAAGTCGAGTGGTGGTCAGTGAAGTCAGTGTACTTTTCGTCCTTAGGGTGTCGGCTCTGATATTTCGCTTTGGGACTAGGGTCGACGTTGCTTTATTTGTTATCTCTTTTGAGAAACAGTTTTATAATTGAAGTTAAGTTATGTTAGTTTAAAAATTATTTCCGCTGCATGTTGAACAAATGTTTTTGAAAATGTATCATTGAGTCATTTATGAAGTTGATTGTGACACTCAAATAAAAAGATGAAAATTTTACTATGATTTTATTAATATTTTTGTGGGGTGATTTAGGTGTTACAACCTCTCTTGTATGTCTGAATTGTCTGTTATCGATCTATGGTAAGGACTTTGGTGTGGATTTGATTTGTCTATTGTTGAGAGGTATTGATATGATTTTAGGTATGAATTGGTTAGAGTACAACCATGTTCATATTAATTTCTTCAATAAGTTGGTTCGTTTTCTTACTCCTGGTGAAGAGGAAGAAGAAGATGGTTATTTGTCTGCTCGAGAGTTGAAAGAGCTTATAGATGATGAAACACAAGTTTTGGCATTGTTTACGTTGTTTTCGGTGGAGAATGATATGGCAATTAGGGTATTGCAAGTGGTGAGGGATTTTTCGAAAGTATTTCTAGATGATGTTATGGATGTGCCACCAGAGAGAGAGGTGGAGTTTAGTATCGATCTTGTGCCGGGAACGAGACCTATTTCGATGTGCACCCCTTCTTCTCTCAATAATATATATATATATATATATATATATATATATATATATATATATATATATATATATATATATATATATATATATATATATATATATATATATATATATATATATATATATATATATATATATATATATATATATATATATATATAAAAGAATTAAATGTATTCAGCGTGGTTCGAACACGAGACCTTTATATTGGATGTGGTTTAAAAACTTTAGTTGAAAGTCATATGATAACATTTTTTGAGTAAACGCTATTATAGGAATAACCTTTGTTAGTGTCTATGTAAAAGTGATATTAATTTTTTATGTTATATTCCATAACAATAACCTATAATAACATCGGACGAAAAAACTCTATTTTAAATCTTTGTTTGATAGTTTTAATAGCACTTTATTGAAAGGTGCTATCAAATTATAATTTTTTTTTAGAATAACATAGTTTAATAAAAATAATCGCAAAATAACTATGTTTTCAAAAAATTTACCAAACTAACCTAGTTTCTATACATGTTCAACAAGGCAACTGTCGAACATGTTCAAAAGGTAACCCAATTCGCCAAATGAATTGGCTAAAGCAAAAAAAAATTACACATATTCAACATGTGAAATGGCGAACATGTTGAAAAAGCAATCCAATTCGCCAAACCAATTGGCGAATGAGTGTATATTAGCAACCAATTCGCCAATTGGTATGGCTATCATGTATCACATGTATTCTATGTACTCCACATGAGTGTGTATATATATATATATATATATATATATATATATATATATATATATATATATATATATATATATATATATATATATATATATATATATATATATATATATATATATATATATATATATATATATATATATATATATACTCATATATATATATACACTCATATATATATACTTTTATATATATATATATATATATATATATATATATATATATATATATATATATATATATATATATATATATATATATTGAAAAGAATTATAATTATTTAAGTTAATAATAATTATTTAATAAATTAAACTAAGAGAATCCGACAAAGAGAAATATAATAGAAAAGAAAATTATTATTAATAATCCAACAACGGTATTACAAAGATTAATTTCCCGCCCGATCTAAGTGTCTCCCAGTACCACAACCACGGGGATGACCCCGCCTTCGAGCTCTACCACGAGGTTGTTGAGGTTCTGCTTGTCTTTGTGTGTTTGGTGGAGGCGGTTATTGTTGAGTCAATGATTCTGTTATGTTTGCAACCGTATGTCCCCAATAACCAGGAGGGTTGCTGCCAAAGGCGTTGCCGTAACTCAGTTGTGTGCCCATGTTTTCAAAGTTTGGTCGGATAGGTTGGGCTGGGTTGGAATGGGTTGGGTGAGGACGGTAAGCTTGACCGAATGAGGATATTGCCTCATTTTGAGAACGAAACAAATGTGGGGGCTATGGTAGGCTGGTGTGGAGATGAAGGTGTTATCGGGGGTATATTGGTGTTAGTAAGGCTCTTGTTGTTGTGATTGCGTTTGTGGCATGAAGGACTTACGTGTTTGGAAGAATGGTTTATGGGTGTTTGAAAGCGGTTCTTTTGATGTTGAGGATGACGGTGTCGATGCAGAAGTATATGGACGAGGAGAAGCCATGTTGTGAGAGGGAGAGATTGAAAGGAATGAATGAGAGAGGGATTGTAAGGAAGAAGTGAAAGGAGTTTGATGTGAATGAGTGATAACTGGGCACATGTATTTATAGGAAAAAAATTACAAGGTAAATACATTCACCAATCCAAATGACGAATGTCTTTAATCACACATTACACATTCGCCAAACCAAGTGGCGAATTAGATTGCTTTTTCAACATGTTCGCCATTTCACATGTTGAATATGTGTAATTGTTTTTGCTTTAGCCAATTCATTTGGAGAATTGGGTTACTTTTTGAACATGTTTGCCAATTGCCTTGTTGAACATGTATAGAAACTAGGTTAGTTTGGTAAATTTTTTGAAAACATAGTTATTTTGGGATTTTTTTTATTAAAATATATTATTCTAAAAAAAATTCTCAAATTATAGCTATCAAAAGTTAAAATTCTAGTATGAGAGGAAAATATAACAATTGTCTGATTTAAAAATAAACATTTGAGATTTAATATCTCAATATATATATATATATATATATATATATATATATATATATATATATATATATATATATATATATATATATATATATTGAATGGTTTGTGACGATGGACTACTAATTTTGTTGAAACTATGGTAACTTTCGATATATGCTTACATAAAAAGATAGACATACATACTTGCAAAAGTTGAATGCATAATTGATCAAAACATAAAGTTATACTAAAGTGCGATATTTAGAATAAAGAACATATATACATTGAGGTTATTGGTTTGCATGCAAAAGTAAAGGTTTTATGGGAAAGACGTTGTAAAACAGCTTCCTAAAGGAATATTTAAAACCTCTCTACTCCATCAAAATAGTGTAAGTGCATGGCATGTCAAATTTCTTTTATAAAAATAAACATACTTTAGGGTTACATTAAAAGAAGAGAATTGAACAACAACGAAGGTCTTTTCCTCCTATTCAAACTTTTATTTCTCCTTTCCCCCTTTATTTTTATCTTCTCTTTTTCTTTCTTAAAGTCATTTTCCATCCATAGAACTTATTCAACTTGAATTGAAAATTATTAAAGATCCTTCTTGTTTTGGCACAAACAATTATTCTTGGTACAATTATTAAAGATCCTTCTATTTATATGAAATGATGAGATACTTTGCCTCGTATCATAGAATAAGAATAGAACATAGTATATTCATATTCTACCACCTAACTTAATGAATCAATATCCATCACACACCAAACATCACATATCTTTTAGCACATTAATTATTCAAAAAGAAAAAGTAAGAGAAGTATTAGACAATTAATTTGATATGATGTTGGGTCTAAGAATGAAAACTTTTTCATTTTATGGATGAACAAAGAACATTCGCATATGCATGCATGGCCGACCTCGCATGACAAGTTGTGGGGACCAAATTATGTTTTTGGTGCAATTAATATTTAGATGTCTATGCTTCAACTAAACATGATTAGCCAAAAAAGTATAAATCACCGATGTTCATAAACAGATATAGGGCGTTAAGTATTATCATTAGGTGGGTCTAATTGAACTTTGCCAAACCTATTAGATTTTTAATGTTAAGTATAATCATCCATTATTAAAATTTAGGCGTGTCTGACCAAACTTTGAAAGACATATTAGGCTTTTAATATTGAACATAGATCATTAATTAAAATATATATGTAAAATAAAATGTGTCACTTTATATATATATATATATATATATATATATATATATATATATATATATATATATATATATATATATATATATATTCTAACGATAAGATACAAATTTTTATTTGTTTTTGCAGAGGCCACATCCTTACAAAATAAATGACTTATAAATAACTTTGGAGTCAGGTATATATCAGTGACTACATTTTGCATTAAAAAATCAAATGATATGAGATAAAATATCATAAGTTTTTGGTTTGAGTAACTTCAAATTCAAAGGAGCTAAACAAAATTAAGTATCACTTACCACCACTTTTCTTTATTTCTAATTTTGAAACTTTTTAATCATAAAATAAGACATATTTAATTTCTTACACTTCATTTCACTCTAAAAATTTTCATTTCTCTGGAAAATTTCATTTCACTTTTTTATTTATTCAAGCTAATAAAAAGAAATTTAACAAAACTTAAAAAGCAAAACAATTTATTTAAGTTTGAATAAAGTCTATAAAACACGGACACTTCAAATATCATCTCGACATTAACATATCAATAATAGTTTTAAAAAAATAAAAAAAATTAAATATAATTATAAATGTCATACTTATATCCGATGCTGACACGGAGACACATTTTTTTCAATGGTTTGTGTTTCTTAAGAAATAGATAATGAAGTATAATTAATTAAAGAAGGAAATATAGTTAGTATAGGTATATAGATAGGAGGTAACGGGGAACATAAAGACTGTTGGATCACATGCATATCACATTCTTTTTATCTTTCTTTCTTCTACTTCTCTTCTTTTGATACTGTGGCCAATGAATGTTTAAAGATAGAAAAAACAAAAAATAAAGTTGATATAGAGTGATTACTAACCAACAAAATATAAAAGAAAAGAAGAATGGTTAATTCCACATCCACATTCCATATTCCACAGTTTGAAGGCTGCTCCTATATACTCCTTAATCCAAGGGATTCATTCCATGACATGATGAACCACCTTCTCTTCTGGCTACATTGGTCCCACTACATCTTCATCATCATCATTTCATGCAAATTCAAATGACCCACCTTCTCTCACCTCCATGACTTTCTTAAAGTGGTAAAATTATATTTCTGATATGCCAGCCAATAATGCATATATCACTGCACTATCTTCATCATAGCATCGATTTTCAGTAAAGATGCAGCATATATTATGGAGTATATATTCACTGAACTGAAAATAGATAGATAGGATTTTATTATTATTGTGTTTCTGAAAATCATTTGCTGTGTTATGTTTGATTGATTCCAACTGTCCAGTTTAGTAGTATTTTGTTGTATATATTTGTAGATATTTTCATGTGGTATATAGGTAGAAAGTAGAGATACATTTGCCAACTAATTTTCCACTAAAGAAGAACTTTTTTGGTGTAAACAATCATGTGTCATATAAAGTTGTTTTCTCTCCAAGTAATCAGATAGTGATAAGGCTCTCATTGTTATCCATGGAGTGTTTTGCCTTTCTCATGAATCTATCGAATTTCTGTTGAGAGAGAACAGTATGTATAATTTAATAAAGATTTAATGTTAGGATAATTTTTTTTTAATAAGTAAAAATTTCATTCAAAGAGGATACAACGGGGTATCCAAACCCAAGTACAAAAACGCGAAAATTCTAACCACAGTGATAACTACATAAAGGATATCTAATCCAATTATAATAATTACAAATAAAAGCATTTTTGCCTCTCTTACCCAACCACCACCATGATAGCATGATGCAATTATCTACGACCGATTCACCGACCTAACAACCATCCCTAAACATAATGTTGTTTCTATGATACCAAATACACCATATAATTATAATCCACGCCAGTGCATTATTAATGTCCGTCTGTTTTAAGATCATCAAGTGAACCCACCTTTGCAAATGAGTAGAAATATTAACTACATCACCATCCATTATAATTCCCAGTCAATCCTGAATTTTAATCCAAACTACCTTACTCTTGTCACATTCAAAAAATAAATGATAGATATCTTTATTATTCAAAAAACATAATGGCACACGATATCATGAGGGTAAAAAATGATACCACGTATACCGAGATTATCTCGAGTAGGCAAACGATGATAAACCAATCTCCAACCAAATGTTTTCACCTTTTCCGGAGTCGACGAATTCCAAATTAACTTGAGAGCATTAATACCCTCATTGTTAACCCTTGTATCTGCATTGTTCATTTTGATCAAAAACTCGTATTCGGCCTTGGTGGAATATTCCTTTGATTCACCCATTATCCATTCGATGCAGTCTCATTCATCTCTTTTGATCTCAATACTCCGAAGTAACCTTATCATTTCTTCTATGCGGTTTTGGTGAATTTTGTTTCCAAATTCCACAATAAGCTCTGCCTGCCACATCCACGAATTGACCTCCCACCTTCCATGATCAGCGACTGTATCCATCCTGTTAACCACCGCCTCCCATAATTTCGGGAGTAACGCAGACAAAGTTTGATTACCAATCCAACAAGAATTCCAAAATTCAGAATTTTTACCATCTCCAATTTTGATGTTATGCAAGTTCTTCCACCATAATGAAGACTTAGTCCCATACTTAGGTAAAGATTTTGCACCTAAACCCCGAATTCCATGTTCGTACCTTGCTGACATAATTGTGTTCCAAATTTTGCTTTCATTTACCTGTAGTTTCCAAATCCATTTGACCATTAAAGTCATATTAAAGTTCTTGATTTCCAATATACCCAGGCCTCCTTCTTCCTTTGATCGACAAATTTTCCTCCAGCTAATCCATGATATACCAAATTTGTGTACCGATCCATTCTATAAAAATCTGAGTTGGATACAAATAAGTTTTTGTATGACTTTCTTCGGTATTTTATAGAATGACATATAGTGTATAGGCAAACTAGATAGTATTGATTTGATGAGAGTCACTCTCCCTCCCATAGACATAAGCCTTCCTTTCCAAGATACCAATTTTGCTTGAACTTTGTCAATAATCGATTTCCAAAATGAAGTTGTCCTATGATTTCCGCCAACATTAATCCCTAAGAATTTGAAAGGAAACTTATCAATCTTACAAGATAAGAATCCTTCTACAGCTTTAAGTATACTATCCTCTAGACCTATTCCAAATAGAGCACTTTTTTTTGAAGTTTATGTCCAGCCTAGAAACTAATTGGAAACCTTTTAGTAAAGCCTTAATGTTAGGATAATGATAGCCGTTAAAGCTTGATTTGGAGCAATATTGAATTTCATGAGTTACTGTCCAAAACTAAAGTGTAGGCTAGGTTAATAATTTCCATTTATTTTCTAATCCCAATTAGTGATGGCAATTTGATTCATACAAGTGAATATATGGGAAAAAAATCTATTATGAGTAGGGTAAAAATCTACAAAAATGGATATGGACGTGTGTTCGAATAATTACTTATTAAAATAAGTGGACATGAATGTGGGTTTTAGAGTTAGAATTTGACATAACTCATCCCTACAAAATCGACTTAAAAACTTATTTGTAAGGTGAGGAGTAACGCTCTTTATAAGCTCTTTTGTGGAGTGTGAATTTAACAAATATGGGACTAGGGTTTTCAAAATACACCCTATTCAGCTTAGATATAAACATTGGGTTGACCTAAATTATCGATATGTGGGACTTCGTTTTTCCAATACACCCACTACTAGAAAAAAGACATTCGATTAAATGATTTTACATCGGGTATTTATTTCCACTGATGTAAAAAATAACGTGGTGGCAGTTTCGTAAATAATAAAAAATTGTTATAAAGGATATTACATCGGTTATTGGTTCCAACCGATGTAATATCTTAATTTTTGTTAAATAGTAACACGGTGGCAATATCATAAATAATAATAAAAAATTGATATAAAGTCTTTTACATCGGTTATACTTAAAACCGATGTAAAAAAATGATTTAAAAAATTTATATATATATATCCTTTTTACATCGGTTATGACTGAACCGATTTAAAAAAAAAAGAGTTAGAGGTCCCACTTTGATGACACAAATTGACAAAGTCCATCAAACGGGTGAAAAGATAAAGGTCGAGTTTGATCCAAGAACCCATGAATGTACAGGTGTTGGTAAAATTGCTTCAAATTTTAGGAGTTACATAGCGTCTCTTGCTCGACAGAGATGTAGTATTTTGAAAGATGAGTGGAAAAACATAGATAAAGACATAAAAGAGGCTATTTGGAGCGATGTTCAGGTATTTTTAACTGCTACACTTTATTATATTTTATAATCATATACTAACAACATATGCTATATACTATATGTGTAGGCTCATTTCACTATTCCAGAACCTCATGATGCAAAAAAGGATCTGTTGAAGAAAGAATGGATTAAATATGCGGGAGAGCGATAGAGAGGTTTTAAGACACAACTCACAAGTGAATATATTAGAAATCCCAAAGAAGACCTCGCTCCTGCATATATCAGATATCCTTATATTAAAGAAGAAGTATGGAAAGAATTTCTGAAGTCTCGAGATACCTCTGAATTTAAGGTTAGTAGGAGTTATAACATTTTTATAAATTTTTATTATGTTTAATGTGATTAATAACATTTTTATTATGTTTAATATGATTAATAACTTTTTGAGTTTATAATAGGAAAAAAGTCAAAAGGGTGCAGAAAATGTGGCTAAGAATGTATACCCACATGTATTATCTCGTGGAGGATATCGCTTGCTTGAGGAGAAAATGATAAATGAAAAGAGATCATCGAGAGATAATTCTACATTAGATGATATTGGTAGCCCATCTCCACCGTCACGCCATGAGTTATGGAAGAGAGCACGACAAAAGAAAGGGGGAGAATACACATCACAGGCTACACAAGTTGTTGCAGAGAAAATTGTAAGTAAGATTAAGAAAAATCTTCAAGTATCATTATAATTTTGATTGATAAAAACTATTGACAAAGTTGTGGTGCATTTGTAGGATTCTCTAGTTGAAGAAGCTGAAAACGGTGCATTTGTTCCGGATGGACGTCATGATATCTTAATAGCAGCCATTGGAACATCTGAGCATGGTGGTCGTGTTCGTGGTGTTGGAAAACACCATAAACAAAGCACTTTCTTTGGAAGATCACGTCAAAGACAAGATATAGATGTAACCAAACAATTTTCACAGTTGTCATATGAATTAGAAGCAAAAATTAGAGCTGATTTTACGCAACAGTTGGTTGAAGAGCGTAAGGAAATGCAACAATCTTTCATGGAGACACTTAGGTCTATGGGTATCTCCCAAAGCACAGAAAATAAAAAATGCATTGAACAAAGGGAAGTTGTGGATGGGAGTGGAAAAGGAAGTTGTTCAGTTGTAAAAGTAAGCACAATGGAAGTGGAAGACAATGTTGAGAGATTAGTAAAAATGGTTCTGAAAATGGGTGACACACACTTGGAATTAGAATTAAGTCATTGTGTGAGTGTCGTTAATTTTTATATGTCAGCTAAGTGTATCAGAGAGTTGTTGATGGGTTTTCATTGGCTTGACGTGTCTACTCTACAAGTATGGTCCACGTAAGTACATTTTCTTTTTTTATTACTATTAATATCTATTAATATGTTATAACTCTCATCACTTTAATTCTAATGTTTATTTTAAAATTATTAAGGTATATTCATCGTATATGTATTGATACATCACAATCAGAAGTATATGGATTTATGGACCCTGTTGTGTGTTCGTATGTTGATAATGTGGCAAAAACTGAAGCAAGAGTTAGAAAATACATACAAGAAAAGTTACATGATCACGAAGAGAAAGTGTGTCACTTGCTACCATTTATTCATAGGTAAGTTTGTATGAAATTGTGTTTTCTATTTTTTAACTTTGGTTACATGGATATTTCAATTTCGGTAACATGAAATTCTGACTTTTATGCTTCAACACACATGTACAGAGATCATTTGCAATTAATAGTCATTTGTCCAATAGCCAATACAGTGGTCGTCTTTTGTTCACTTCATCGGGAACTTAATCAAACCATGACGAAACTTGTTACACTGTAAGTTTATCTTTTATGTTCACTACATCCTATATACATAATTTGTTAAAAAAGTAATTCCATTTTTTATGTGGCTTTATATGGATTTTTTCTCTAAATTAGTGCTTTAGGGGTTCATCAAGTGGCACGTGGCATTAGAAGAAAGGCTACATGGCTTCGACCCATTGTAAGTGTGGTGTAAATTATAATTATAAATTTAATTTTATCATATAGGTATTCACTAATAATGTCATTTATTTGTAGACAAGAAAAAAAAATAACTCTAATGATTGTGGGTACTATGTGATGAAAAAATATGTTGGCTATTGTCTCTGCACAGATAACCGATAATTGGATGACGGTAATAAAAATAACTTTACTTTGTTATTTACTTTGCATTTTGCAACTTAATGTGAATTTTCAAAATTAACTCTATATTGTTATTTACGTTTTGTAGGTATTTAATGACCCAAAAGAATTAACAGAAGATGATTTGCATGATTTGCGACTCCGTTGGGCAACATGTTTCTTTGAGTTATATAAAGTTTAAGCTTTATCTGGTGAGATATAGAGATTTGTATATATATATATATATATATATATATATATATATATATATATATATATATATATATATATATATATATATATATATATATATATATATAATTAGATTTGAGTTTCTTGACTTTGGTGTTGTCTGTTGATGTTAATTGGTGTTATTATTTATTGTCAGCAAATTCGATTTTGGTGTTGTCTACCGAAGCTACAACTCATTTTCTTGTGGATTGCAAGTTGGTAATTCAAGTGGGGGAAAGGACTTATAAATGATTGGATATTTGTGTATTTTTAGTACATTTGTGTGTATCCTATATTAGTACTTTTGTAAATCAATTATAAAATTTTGAAGAATATATATGTGTATACTGGATATTTGGTGCAATAAAATTAGATTGGTGAGAAAAATATGAATATAGCGACCTAAATGTGGTCTATGTGATGTTGGGAAACTATGGATAATAGCGACCTAATTATGGTTTGTGTGATGTTGGAAAAATATGAAAAATTAGGTACCAAAAAAATTACAGGGAACTGCTAAAAAATAGTCAAATTTTTTAGAATTACTACAGTACTTTTTACATCGGTTATTAGAAAAACCAATGTAAAAACACCCTTTTCACATCGGGCCCATATCCAAAACTGATGTAAAAAGTTTACATGATGCGTTTGATAATTATAAGGAACACTTTTTACATCGGTTTTAGTTTGCAACCGATGTAATAAACAACCCTTTTATACCCTTTTCACGTCGGGCCCATATCCAAAACCGATGTAAGAAGATTACATGACGCGTTTGATAATTTTAAGCAACACTTTTTACATCGGTTTTAGTTTGCAACCGATGTAATAAACAACCATTTTATACACTTTTCACATCGGGCCCATATCCAAAACCGATGTAAAAAGTTTACATGACGCGTTTGATAATTTTAAGCAACACTTTTTACATCGGTTTTAGTTTGCAACCGATGTAATAAATAACCCTTTTACATCGGTTTTAGTTTGCAACCGATGTAATAAACCCCTTTTATATAAAAAAATTCCAATTATATTTTTTTCTTTCACATCAGACTTAAAAAGTTAACCGATGTGGTTGGTGTATTTTTTACATCGGCCCATAAACCGATGTAAAATGTCTTTGATTTACTAAATTGCCTGACTTTACATCGGACCCAGACCCGATGTAAAAAGTCATTTTCACCCGATGTAAAAAGTCATTTCTGTACTAGTGACCCCCTTGCGTCGAGATTTCTTTTTTTGGTTTTGGTGCACATATATAAATAGTGGATGCCCCGAATCGATAGTCCTGTGATATCATCTTAGAATTAGAGTTTAATATAACTCATCCCTATAAAACTGACTTAAAAATTGATTTGTAAGACAAGAGATGAGTTAATTCTACATATATTTAATTTAAATGTTTGTTTGATTCATAATTCAAAAATAAAGATTATAATTCAAAAATAATATAAATGTCTACCTATTACACAAATGTGTACCTATTAATATTTAATATAAATGTGTTTGATTCATAATTCAAAAATAAAATTAATTAAAAATTATTTAATATTCTTAATTTTTTAAATAATATGATATTTTATAATTAATCTATTTATTTTTATTAGAAATGTGAGTGACGAATACAAGTTTAGGTATTTACATATTCATAGGATACAGATGTTAATGTGGGTGTCAAAACGAGTATGGACTCAGATACGAGAATTTTTTCAACCGAAGATATTAGATGGATAGTATCATACACTACCCAAATATTGTCTCTCTCTCACACACACACACACATACACACACGCACGCACACACACACACACACATATATATATATATATATATATATATATATATATATATATATATATATATATATATATATATATATGTGTGTGTGTGTGTGTGTGTGTGTGTGTGTGTGTGTGTGTGTGTGTGTGTGTGTGTGAAATTCTAGTTATGTAGATACTCTAATGTCCTATCTCAATTTAATTAATTATTACTGCACTTTAGGAAACAAATATAGAAAATGGATTTTCCCAATAACGGCTATGAGCTCTTTAGACCATCTCTAATAGGGAGAATTAATTTTGATTGTTCGAGCTATTTGGGTGAGACCAAATTGACACATAGCATTTAAGCAACATCTAAACAATCTAAAACAACTTTACTCCAATGGTGATTTGAATAAGCAATTTACATCTAATCCAATCAATTTATATTTGGCACCAGCAATCATTAAAATTAATATTATTTAACACTTTTTGGATTGTTTCATGAAACAACTTACACAAATATTTAAACAACCAGAAAGCTACTTGTATCTACTCCAATGATAAAATTACTAAATTCTGGAACTTATAAATTATAGTATGCATTTAGCAACTTCTATTGAAGATGCTCTTAATATCCATCCTACCTCATACTCGTAATATATATATATATATATATATATATATATATATATATATATATATATATATATATATATATATATATATATATATATATATATATATATATATATATATATGACTACCTATATTTAATTTAAATGTTTGTTTGATTCATAATTCAAAAATAATATAAATGTCTACCTGTTACACATATGTCTACCTATTAATATTTAATATATATGTGTTTGATTCATAATTCAAAAATAAAATTAATTAAAAATTATTTAATGTTCTTAATTTTTTTAAATAATATGATATTTTATAATTAATGTATTTATTTTTATTAGAAATGTGGGTGAGGAATACAAATTTATGTATTTATATATTCATAGGATTCAGATGTTAATGTTGGTGTCAAAATGGGTATGGACTCAGATACGATAATTTTTTTCAACCGAAGATATGAGATGGATAGTATCATACACTACCCAAATATTGTCTCTCTCTCTCTCTCACACACACACACACAGACACACACATATCTAGTTATGCAGATACTTCAATGTCCTATCTCAATGGTAAGACAATGATTACTGCACTTTAGGAAACAATGATGAATACACAGTTGTTGTTTTAAAGTGATGCAACACAATCACCTATAGATGTTGAGACATCATGTTGGACATGTAAATTGCAGAATATAAAGTACACAAAATATGTTGATTCAGTTTAGTTTTAACAAACCTACATCTGTGGGATACCAATCCAGGATGAAGACTCCAACATTCCGTAGTATTATCACAAAGCTAAACTCCCTCATTTACAACTTTGTCTCCTAATCACTACCCTAATGGACATCTTTACCAAAGCTAAACTCTAGTCGTTTATAACTCTGATAAGAGAACCTACTCACATCCTTCACAACCTGTGTTGCATCTGTCTTCTGTCATCACAGAAGCTGTCACGATTTCTTGACTAAGAAGTTATATTGGACATGCTTAAAAGCTTCGTCCAAGAATAATACAACTACCATTACCTAAAGGCTTCTGGTAGTGTACATGCACCTATGTCATCCTCTCTGCATCCCATACTGCAGAGGGGAACTACAACCTTAAGAACCAACAACTCTCAAAACCTAAACCCTTAGTTTACAAAAGAGAACTAAGTTACAATTGTTACATAAGGCATTATTAACCCTAGGTCTAAGTATTCATATATATAGTCTTCTGTCTTGGGCTTTCTATCTCTGTCTTTATCCATAACTTAAATCCTCAACAAATCTCGTACAAATTTTTTTCTAATTTAAATCTTGTAATACAGTCCATGATGTCTCATCTTGCTATTAGGATATCTTCTTCGACATCTTTATTCTACACAAATGCTTTATCTTTACTCTTCTTATGATTAGCCAAATTTTCGTCAAACCTCATATGCTTTAAATCTCTCCCTTTTGACAAATTTTGGTTAAAACATCTTCTTCTCTAATTTGTACTCAATAAGACTCCTCCATCTTGAGAATTGATTGGAGGTTTTATCTGAAATTGAATTTATCTTCTTCCACACATTTCCTTTTCCTTCCAATAATGACCTATAAAAAATGTAGAAGACTCCTCCAGAGAAGAATGATCCATCAGTTGTAGCCTTCATAACACAGAGTACAAGAATTATGTAAACCAGATCGCAAGATACAATCTGTTTCACAACTTAGATCACAAGACACAAACAGATAAAAATTTGAACTTAAGATGATAGAACATCATCTTCCCTTTGCACCATTCTTGCATTGTCACTGCTTGAATGAACCCAACAATCAGAACACTAATCTTCTCCCCCTTTTTAGCTAAAACTTGGCAAAAGTAACCAAGAGAGCTCCAAATCCAGGAACAACCCATCCAGATTCTGAAAAACGCCATCTAGTACTTCACTTGAAGGAAGGTAATTATGAGACTAATAAGTGTCACAACAATCCAATTTATAGGGAGAAATGTTCTTTGAAGCATCGATAAAAACGTTGGTCAATTCAAAGAGACAATAACTCCACTAAAGGCGCACCAAACAAGACTATTGATTGTTTCTTCTTTTATGAGCATCGTCCATGGAAAACCCATTACATGCAAACATGTTCCAAGATAATGTCCTGATATCATGTCAAATAATGTCTTTGTTTTACCGGGCATTCTGCTGATTTGACAAAACCAAAGCATCTTCATAGGAATCTGCAGAGAAAAATAAATTCTCCCAGACTGATCAATGATTCTCTAAACATCCAACAAGAATCATATATTTTGCATTGTCAAGTCTCCCCCAACTTGCAACAATACAATGTCAAGACATGACACTTGACATCTTCATCCCTCCAAGATGGAAAAAATCTACTTGGCACTCACCACAAACTTGGTGTAGACTGTACCCCTGCAGTAGGTCCTTATATCAAGAGGAAACTCCTCATATCGAAGACACTTTGTGCTCCTGATGGGCTAAAGACGTATCTAATTATGTGTCTAGCGGAATCTTAACTGCAAGTGCACAGCCTACCGAAGTAATATTTAAGATTATCGATCCACAGGGACTCTATGGTTACTTAGTGCTAGAGGAATTTCTAGTTTAGCTAAGGCGAAGGGTTGTCACGATTTTTTGTTGTTTTTAAAGATTAAAGGCGGGAATTAAATTTAAGTTTAATAAATAATACTAAGGCGGTCGGTATGTAATTATGCTAACTTAGGCGGGTCAATCTAACCTAGGCTTATAAAGATGGTTCACTTAATCTATTATGTAGAGGTTACCAGCTTAAATATCTTTAACTCACACTCTCGTGGTCTTATCTCCGATCTTACCCCTAAAGCCCTATGCCTGCTCTCGCTAGCCCATAAGTGTTTAGGAATAATTTTTGGAAACTTAGTAATTCTAATTTATTTTAAAGTGCTCTCGCTGTGTTTAATTTAAATGCCTAACTTTAGCTATCTGGTTAAAATCTCACACTCTCGTGGTCTTGACCTAACCTAATACATTTTCCTTACTCTCGTAACAAAAAGGTTGGTTTTATAATAAAAAGTATCAGTCAGAATATTAAGCTCTTAAATATTTTAAGCTAGAGTTGATTTTACCGATTTAGTTCGTTTTAATTACATACCTCCCTAAGGTATTTAGCTACTCATTATTGTTGAACCAGACAGAGGCAAAGAAACATAAAACGAAATATGCATGGCAGAAAAATAAATATTCAACATAGATATAATTGCAAATTGATATAAACCTGGATAACAATAAAAGTGGCAGACTCCTTCTTCCACAGGCCGGAAAGTTCGGAGTATTGATCGGAATCGGAAATAAATTCTAAAAGAATCTGAAGGCTTTGAAACAAATAAATTTATAACAATTTCCTGATGTTGGAAATTGTTATAGGATTGGTTGGGATACAAGAAAAATAAAGCAATGAAAATAATGCTGGAAAAATATAAAGGGTGCAAAATAATTCGGCAGAGCTTCCGCAAGAAATTAATAAAATAAAACTCTCTTAATTGTTCATTCAATTTAAGCTATTTATAGAAAACTAAATGGGCTTGGTAGTTGGATTGTTGCTTGGGCTTCGTAGGAGAATGAGAGAATCCAGGGACGTGTGGATACTGGGTCAGCTGGAAAATAGGCACTTCATATGCAGCATAACGTTCATGACTAGTCTTCAGTCAAATAACCTATTTTTCCCTTGTCACGGTCGTGACAAGGGCATCACGTTCGTGTTCCTTGAATTATAAGTGTCACGGTCGTGAGGGATATGTCACGGTCGTGAGTGCTCCTTTTGGGGTGTCACGGTCGTGACACCTAGGTGACGACCGTGAGTGTAACAAAATATGCAGGTTATGCAGAATTCCTCATTTCTTCATCTTTTAATGGTTGTTTTTGCTCCTTTTGCTTGTGGCTCATGATTTAGCTCTGTATATGATGTACCTGCAAAATGGCAAAGAAAACTCGAGGAATCGGGTGTTAAAACGACAATTATGCGATAAAACGGTATTGAAACATAGCAATATAATCGATACATTTTCTCGTTATCAAACTTCCCCAAACTTAAACCTTTGCTTGTCCTCAAGCAAATAGTCGGTTGAAAATTGTCGGACAAGTTTTTATCGACGCACACACATAACAAACCGTATGAGGGATCGTTTTGTCAGGTAAACCGGTACTTTGATAAAACACTAACGATACACTAATGACACAAGCAACAAGCTAAGTCGTCGACTTCCCGTTAAACGAAACATTCGGCAATTGCTTTACGATTTCACCTAGAGTATTTCGATCTTATTTCGCCCGATTTCATTCTAGCGCAATCACATTAAGCCCTTTGCCTTAGCACGCACGTAGTGGAGTAGCCGGTTAGCGACTTTGATCCTTTATAAGCACGGGGTCTGGTACACGAATGTGGTAACCCTATATACATTATTCGATTTCGAGGTTGTGGGGGATCGAGCCGTAGCACGCCCTACCAAGTCCAGAACCAGTACCTCTGAACCAACCCGCAATGGACTCCTTTTCATATTTCTCGTTTCTTATATGCGACCGTGTACTTTGGTGCAATTTCTTTTTATTTGCATCGAGATATGAAGGATCATTATAGATTAGGCATCAAACGCTTATATTCATCGGCTCCCTACGTGGTTTGTGTTCAGACGGTGCTGACTGCTAGTATAAACTACTAGGGGTTACTTTTGAACTGAAACTTAAGGTGTAGTCGTAACGATAATCGGAACGGAATCGCTTAAGTGGGAAGTCTAAGGTGTCAAGACTGTATTGATCTTGTTGAATCGTTCTCAGCTTCCTAATTATGATTTCGTAGGTAAGTCGGGTAATGCGAAGAATTAATTAAAGATTTTTTCGGTATGGCTAAATAAACGGGGAAAGTTCGAAACTAAAGAAAATAGCACAAAAATTGCTCGTTTCATTAACTTACGAAAAGGAAATACAACGGAATGGAAAAATGCGAAAAAGGGAAAAATGCGGAAAATGAAAGGTACCTCTCCCACACTATATCAGACATTGTCCACAATGTTGTGATATAATAACGGTCAAAGTACAATACAAACAACGAAAACGGAAAAACAATAAACAAAAACTAAAACTAAGGCTGCTGATGACCACGGCCTCGGCTTCTGGTGCGGGAGCGTCTGGTCGGAGTCGCTTCAGGATCAGAACCGGTACCGGTGACAGCAGTAATATCAATGCGCATAGCCTCTAGCTCGCTAAGGATCTCGCCGAGCTTCTCGTCAGTAGACCTCTGGTTGGTTGCAATAGTGCGGAGTAATGCATCATGCTGCTCCTGCTGCCTTCGCTCCAGTGCGACATTCATCTGATTTTGCTGATGAATCACACGGAGGACTTCCTCAAGTGTGTATTCATGTGCAGGAGGCTGTCGGGTGGATGTCTCAGGAATGTCCTGGACAGGCTCAGCTGCATCCATAGTGTCCTGCATCTCGTCCGCTGGGGGATCGGCCTGCTCATCAGGAATGGGGGCGTGGCCGGCAGCATCCGGTAAAGCAAAGAGCCAGTTGGCTCGGCTAGACGGATCGATGCGGTCACGGCACGACAAGATGATATAGTGATAAACAGTGTCGTGGATAACAGGGCTAAACCTGTCATCCTCTCTCTACGCAATCAGGTGTGCGGACCTGCAATAATTCTTGGTTAGGAACTCGGCGGCTCTGCTAGGCAAATGTACGACCAAGTCACCAAGCTCCAACTGAATGGCGAGGGTGGTGACAATGCCGCCTATATAAAAGGGGGTTGCGCCTCTTTGCGCAATGGACTGGATATGGTTCAGCATGAACGGGGCAGCGTTGATAGGCTCGTCATTTAGAGCGCATTGCAAGAACAAAATCTCCTTGGAGTTGAGCTTGTGGTTACTCTCTCGGGCAAAGATGGTGTTGCAAATGATGCGATGAAAATATCGGATCGCCGGGTTGTGGATATGTGTAGCATTCAGGCTCTGAAAGGCTGAGGCACGGGTGTTGGTGATATCGTGCCATAAGGTGAAAGCGGTTTCACTGAAATTGTCCGGCACGCGGAGGTGAGCTTCATTCCCGTGATCGAAGCCTAGCAACTCGGCTATCCTATTTTGCGAAAGTTCGAACTCCCGGCCAAGCAATCTGAACTTAGCGAAACCGGTGAGTTGACTCTGAGAACCGGTAGGAGTGATGTAATGGAATGAGCTTAGGAATTCCAATGTCAGAAGCTCGAATGTGGGCTGGGGCTGACTGCAAAGATCCCACAAACCGACTTTTTGAAGCAGGCTCTTGACACTGTTAAGCATTCCCAATTCTCTCAAACAGACATTGTCGACATACCGCGTGGGTTGCACACCACGGTTCTGGAATCGGATGAATTTCTCTCTCTGGTTTTCTCCATTCTCACCGTCTCTAAATTGAATAGCTTCCATTGCATGCAAGAACAAGAGTGGGAGATGAGGAGTTTTGATTTTTGTGAGAAAAGTGATAAAATGAGAGGAAATTGGTTCGGATTAATATTGCAAGGTGAGAATGTGATAGGTGTGGTGATAATGGAGAGATTAATGGGGTTTAATTTGGTAATGGGAGGTTACGGAAGTTAGAAGAGATAATGGGTGGTTTTGAAAGTTATGGAAGAAGAAAGATGAAGAGGTTTCGAAGAAGAAACAGTTCTGTTTCTCACGATTCCTACAATTGGGTCGTCACGGTCGTGACAAGGGAAAGACGGTCGTGACGCGCTAATTAGCTTGTCACGATCGTTAGGGGGGTGATGACGACCGTGAGGGCTTGAAACCTTGGATATTTTCCAGAAAGCATATTATCTCTCACGCTTCATATAATTTATATAATATTTTTGATCACTTCTCACTCTATTTATTACATAAACACCATAATATATAATATCAACATAGTACTTGTAAATTGCATCACACGAGAGGTTGTATAAAATATTAATCAATTCAAACATAACAGTATATAGATGGAAAGCATATAAATTGATTAAATTGGAAAAATTTGTAAACTAGAAGTGCTTTGCATTTGATAATTGAAATGAAATTACATTAATGAAAATACGGTACGAAAATGTTTGCGAAATGTAAAATTAACTATAAACGAAAACAATAAGTAAAATAAGCTAGATCACTACAGCATTTTCAAAAGTGCTTCTTCAAATCTTCGATTGCGGAGTTCAGGTGGTAGAATTGCTCACATGTTATGTCAGTTAATCCTATAATATCCAATCGCATGCTCTTAATTTCATCCTTAACAGTATTTATATCGGTTTGGTAAGCTTCAAGAGTGTTCATGATATTCTTTAAGTTATCAGCATATTCTACTTGATTCACTTCAGGGGTTTCAATCACTTCGTCAGTGTGGTCAATGTCATGGTAACCAGGAGGTGTCTCAGGGTCACTTTCTACATCGGTCATGATATCATCCTTTATCTTGTAAGATTGAGGTGTTTCAGGAGTAGATGGATAGTCAGGTGGGGTTAACTCATAAAGCCAATTATCCTTATTGTGAACACTTACTCTAGCATGGTTTGGTAGTGTGAACAGGGTTACTACTTCATTCTTGATTAGGTACTCGAAAGGTGGATGTCCTAAATTCCTTATGATATGGCGATTAAAGCAAAAGTTAAGATTCATAGGACGGATGGTACCTAAACGGTTACACCTGTGCAATTGGTATCTAAGTCCTAAGGCATCAGCAATCATGGTGACAAGACCTCCTACTAATATAGGTAATTCAGGTTCTTCTTGGATTCGGGTGAAGGTTTGCATCATGAAAGGCACACCATTGACTGGCTGTCCATTAGTGAAACAGGACATAATGAATATCTCATCTTTAGATACTCCAGTAGGGTTTTCTTCTTTTCCAAAGAAGGTGTGGGCTAGGATCTTATGGAAGTAACGGATAGCAGGGTTATGTATCTCATCATTGTTCATGCTATTTGGTTCAGGATGGTAGTTTCCGGTTAAAGTTCCCCAAAAGAAATCCAGCTCAATGTCCATCAATTCTACCTATGTGGTAGTAAAAGCAAAGGGTCCACTAGGGAATCCTAATAAGTCAGCTAGTTCTTTATGGTTAAAGTCATATTCTATTCCAAATAGGTGGAAACTGATAAATCCTTTCCTGAATCCAAAACCGCGCTCGGGTAGGTAAACTAAGGAGCTAAGGAACTCAAGGGTGAGCTCGCGGTAAGTCACAAACTTATGTTGAATCAGTGCATTCTCCCATCCAAGTCTGTTAAACAAGTATAGGATGCTATCATGTATACCTAAGGTTTCCATAGTTAGATCATCCGGGTACAGAGTCAAATCCATTGGTCTCTGTGATAACTCTTCAAATTTCATTCTTTGGTTCCTACCTCTAAATTTGGTTTCCATAAGGTTTATCGGTTGGTTAGCCATAGTTAGTGTAAATTCGGAGGAAACAAATCAGGGGGAGAAGGAAAGTGGAAAAGACTTTTAGAAAATCTGTAAAAGTGATTTAAGATTAAAACAAGGAAAAATAAGAAAATAAAATGCATAAATAAAAGCAATAATAGTAATAATGAAATAAAACTATAAAATGGCAAAACAAATAAACTAATAATAAAATGATAAATGACAAAATAGTAAAAATGATTTAAATGATTAAATGGGTTAAATGGTTTAAATGGGTTGCCTCCCACTAAGCGCTGTTTTTACGTCTAAAGCCTGACGTAATACTTAGGTTAGATTAATCAGGGAAATTAGTGGACAACTCTAAAAGCCTTAGACTATTCGCATAATCTCTATTTTCAACTTTATGATAATGTTTTAAACGTTGTCCGTTTACTGTGAATGGTTCACTATTCCTACCCTTAATTTCTATTGCTCCACTTGGGAACACTCTAGTTATTTCAAAGGGTCCTGACCATCTAGATTTTAGTTTTCCAGGAAAGAGCCTAAGTCTTGAATTAAAGAGGAGTACAACGTCTCCCACACTAAATTCTTTCCTAGATAGGCGTTTATAATGCCATCGCTTAGTTCTTTCTTTATATATCTTAGCATTCTCATAAGCATCTAGCCTTAACTCTTCTAATTCGTTAATATCTAGGATTCACTTTTCTCCTGCAGCATTATATTTTATATTGAGAGTTTTGATCGCCCAATAAGCTTTGTGTTCTAGTTCTACTGGGAGATGACAAGATTTTCCATAAACTAATTTGAAAGGTGTAGTTCCTATGGGTGTCTTGTAAGCGGTCCTATAAGCCCATAAAGCTTCATTAAGTTTAGATGACCAATCTTTCCGAGATATGGCGACAGTCTTTTCTAAGATTTGTTTGATTTCTCTGTTGGAGACTTCGACTTATCCACTTGTTTGTGGGTGATATGGTGTTGCCACACGGTGTCTTACTCCATACTTAGATAGTAATTTGTCAAAGATTTTTGAAATGAAGTGCGAGCCACCGTCACTTATGACGAGTCTAGGCACACCAAATATGGGAAAGATTATATTTTTGAAAAGCTTTATTACTACTCGTGTGTCATTTGTAGGAGAAGCTATAGCTTCAATCCATTTTGAAACATAATCAACAGCTACGAGTATGTAATTATTACCGAAAGATGACGGGAATGGTCCCATGAAATCTATTCCCCAGACGTCAAAGATTTCTACTTCTAATATTCCTTTTTGAGGCATTTCATCTCTTCTTGAAATATTATCGGTGCGTTGACACCGATCGCAATTTATAACAGCGATGTGGACATCTTTCCATAGATTAGGCCAGAATAGGCCGGCTTGTAAGATTTTTGCACAAGTCTTGGAAGTGCTTGCATGTCCACCATAAGGAGATGAATGGCAATGAGCAATGACATCTTCTATTTCTTCTTCGGGAATACATCGACGAAAGATTCCATCGGGTCCTCTTTTGAACAATAATGGTTCATCCCAATAGTAATGTTTGAGATTGTGAAAGAATTTCTTTTTCTGCTGATAGGTTAAATCAGGTGGAAGAGCTCCTGCAGCTTGGTAGTTGATAATGTCAGCGTACCATGGCAGTCCTACAGTCGTTTGGATTGTTTCCACGGGTTCTGGTTCATCTAGGTCTAACTGAACTGGGTCGCTTCCTATTTGTGCTATCAGCTGTTCATACAGAAAATCATCGTTAATCGGCACTTGTTCGGGTTTAATACCTTCTATTCTAGATAAATGGTCTGCTACGACGTTTTCAGTACCTTTCTTATCTTTTATTTCGAGATCAAACTCTTGTAAGAGTAAAATCCATCTCAAGAGTCTCGGTTTAGCATCTTTCTTAGTCAATAGATATTTGATAGCAGCGTGGTCTGTGTAAACGATTATTTTCGCTCCTACTAGGTAAGAACGGAACTTGTCCAGCGCAAAGACAACTGCTAACAATTCTTTTTCAGTAGTGGCGTAGTTCATCTGAGCAGAATCTAAGGTTCTACTGGCATAGTAAATCGCATGAAGTTTCTTTTCCTTCCTCTGGCCTAGAACTGCGCCTATAGCATAGTCACTCGCATCGCACATGATTTCGAAAGGTAATCTCCAGTCAGGGGGTTGCATGATTGGTGCGGTGATGAGGGCTGTTTTTAGAGTTTCGAATGCTTTAAGACAATCTTCATTGAATATGAACTCAGCGTCTTTCATTAATAAACCGGTAAGAGGTTTAGTGATTTTCGAGAAATCTTTGATGAATCGTCGGTAGAAACCGGCGTGTCCTAAAAAGCTTCATATTTCTTGAATGGTTTTAGGGGGTTGAAAATCTTTTATGACTTCTATCTTAGCTTTATCAACTTCAATTCCCTTGTCGGATATAACGTGTCCTAATACGATTCCTTCTCTGACCATAAAATGACATTTCTCCCAGTTAAGCACGAGGTTTACTTTTACACATCTTTCTAACACCATTTCTAAATTTGATAGGCATCCTTCAAAACTTTGCCCGCATACAGAGAAGTCGTCCATGAACACTTCCATGATGTTGTCTATAAAATCTGCGAATATTGACATCATACATCTTTGAAAGGTTGCAGGAACGTTGCATAATCCAAAGGGCATTCGTCTATAAGCGAACGTTCCATAGGGGCATGTGAATGTAGTCTTCTCTTGATCATCTGGGTGGATAGGGATTTGGAAAAATCCTGAGTAACCATCAAGATAACAGAAATAAGAATGCTTGGCTAATCGTTCTAACATTTGATCTATAAAAGGTAGTGGGAAATGATCTTTTCGAGTGGCTTTGTTTAGTTTACGATAATCGATGCACACTCTATGTCCCGTCACTACTCTTTGTGATATCGATTCGCCTTTAGCGTTTTTCACAACAGTGATACCTCCTTTCTTTGGTACTACATGTACTGGACTAACCCATTTACTATCAGAGATTGGATATATTATTCTGGCATCTAGTAGTTTCTTAACTTCTTCCTTTACTACAGTGCTAAGGATTGGGTTAATTCTTCTTTGAGATTCTCTGGAGGTTTTGCAATCTTCTTCTAGCAGAATACGATGCATACAGATTGAAGGGCATATTCCTTTGAGATCAGATATGTTATATCCTAATGCAGTTGGATATTTCTTTAAGACATCTAAAAGTTTCTTTGTTTCGATTGTTCCTAAACTGGAATTTATTATAACTGGTCTTTTACATTCAATGTCTAAGAATTCGTATCTTAGGTTATTAGGTAAAGTTTTTAATCCTAATGTAGGTTTATCCTTACTTGGCATGGGATCCGGTGTAAGTGCTAAACTTTCGCTTAGACTATCATCCTGATATGGTTTATGCCAATTATCATCTTCGAAAATCGGAGGGATTTGAATTTTCATAATTTCAGAATAGGTAGTTTCTTTCATTTCCATTTCTCTTACACATTCGTCAATTACGTCCAATAGATAGCATGTATCCTCTATAGCTGGTGATTGTAAGAATTGGGTTAAAATAAATTCAACTTTCTCTTCACCTACTTCAAAGGTTAGCTTTCCTCTCTTTACGTCTATTATAGCTCCGGCAGTAGCTAAGAATGGTCTTCATAGTATGATAGGTGTAGTGGAGTCTTCAGAGATGTCCATGATTATGAAATCAGTAGGGATGTAGAATTGTCCTATACGTACTGGGACGTTTTCTAGTATGCCTACAGGATATTTAACAGAGCGATCGGCTAGTTGAACAGACATTTTAGTTGGTCTTAGGTCTCCCATGTCTAGCCTTTTGCAAATCGTTAAGGGCATAACACTGATACTGGCTCCTAAATCGCATAGAGCTTTGTCGATGACGAATTTTCCTATTACACAGGGTATAGAGAAACTTCCTGGATCTTTTAGCTTAGGAGGCATATTATTCTGAATTATGGCGCTACACTCAGCAGTAAGTGTAACGGTTCCGTTATCCTCTATCTTTTTCTTATTGAATAAGATTTCTTTTAAAAACTTAGCATACGAGGGCATTTGAGTGATAGCTTCTGTAAACGGAATAGTAATATTCAACTGTTTCAGAAGTTCGACAAATTTCTTAAACTGGCCCATCGTCTTGGAATTGGTTAATCTATGAGGGTACGGAATTGGTGGTTTATAGGGTGGTGGAGGCACATAAGGCTTTTCTTTCTCCACTGCCTCTTGATTATCATCTTCCTTTTCTTCTGGATCATTCACCATTTCAGTCGGTTTATCCGATTTTTGGTACATGGCTGGATTGTCAAGTCTTGGATCGGTAGGTCCGTCAAGTTCCTTGCCACTTCTTAATATCACAGCATTGGCCTGTCCTTTCGGATTAGGTTGAGGTTGTCCAGGAAATACTCCAGCTGGTGCAGCGGTAGGTGCTTGTTGTTGAGCTACTTGTGAAATCTGAGTTTCAAGCATTTTGTTATGTGTAGCTAATGCATCTACTTTGCTTACTAATTGCTTAATCTGCTCACTAGTGTGTATGTTTTGGTTTAAGAAGTCCTTGTTTGTCTGAGATTGGTTAGCTATAAAGTTCTCCATCATCAATTCAAGGTTCGATTTTCTAGGGACATTAGGAGCAGTCTTTTAATATCCTGGTGGTGTAGCTGGTGCTTGACCTGGTGCGTATAAAGCATTGTTATTCTTATAGGAGAAGTTCGGATGATTCTTCCAACCTGGGTTGTATGTGTTTGAGTATGGGTTTCCTTGAGCATAATTCACTTGATCTGTGAGAATTCCTGTTAATAATTGACAATCAGGAACTTCATGTCCTGGAACTCCACATAGCTCACAGTTAGGTGTTACTGCAGCCACGGTGGCTGTTGGTGTTATGGCCAAGTTGTCGATCTTTTGGTTTAGTTGGTCAAACTTTGCATTGACTTGGTCCATACTACTCACTTCGTACATACCTCCTTTTGTTGGTTTCTCAGTTGCGACTCTCTCGCTTCCCCATTGGTAATGGTTTTGAGCCATACTTTCGATAAGTGCATAAGCATCGTTATATTCCTTGTCCATTAGTGCACCGCCCGCGGCAGCGTCAATTGTCATTCTTGTATTGTACAAGAGTCCATTATAGAAGGTATGGATGACCATCCATTCTACTAATCCGTGATGTGGACAAAGTCTCAGCATATCCTTATAGCGTTCCCAAGCTTCGAAAAGTGATTCGTTTTCCCTTTGCTTAAATCCGTTGATCTGAGCTCTCAGCATAGCTGTCTTGCTAGGTGGGAAATATCTGGTCAAGAAAACTCTCTTTAGTTCCTCCCACGTAGTTACTGAGTTCGAAGGCAGAGATTGAAGCCAGGCTCTCGCACTGTCTCGAAGTGAAAAAGGAAACAAACGTAGTCTAATAGCTTCTTGGGTAACTCCATTGGCTTTTACGGTATCTGCGTATTGCACAAAGATCGAAAGATGAAGGTTCGGATCCTCGGTAGGATTTCCGGCGAATTGATTTTGTTGCACGGCTGATATCAACGAAGGTTTTAGTTCGAAATCGTTTCGGTTGATAGCCGATGCGGCAATGCTGGAATGCGGTTCAGCTTGCGAAAGACTAGCGTAATATTTGAGTGGGTGATTCTGTTCTTCAGCCATCTCTGCGTCCTTTGATGTTACGACTGGTTTAGGTGGATCTAATTGAAGATCTAGAATATTAAAATTTTGTTCGTAATCGAATATCCGTCTTCTTACGTGTAAGAAGCGTTCCGATTCTGGGATTAGAGGTTGCAAGTCTTCGCCTTGAGAGCGAGTACTTGGCATACACTCGGGAATTTAGATTAAGAAAAGAAAATAGTTGTTACCTTAGTCTAGACAATGCTACCCTAAAGTGCACTAGTAACTAAGTTAAGGTCCCCGGCAACGGCGCCAAAAACTTGATGGGCTAAAGACGTATCTAATTATGTGTCTAGCGGTATCTTAACTGCAAGTGCACATCCTATCGAAGTAATATTTAAGATTATCGATCCACAGGGACTCTATGGTTACTTAGTGCTAGAGGAATTTCTAGTTTAGCTAAGGCGAAGGGTTGTCACGATTTTTTGTTGTTTTTAAAGATTAAAGGCGGGAATTAAATTTAAGTTTAATAAATAATACTAAGGCGGTCGGTGTGTAATTATGCTAACTTAGGCGGGTCAATCTAACCTAGGCTTATAAAGATGGTTCACTTAATCTATTTTGTAGAGGTTACCAGCTTAAATATCTTTAACTCACACTCTCGTGGTCTTATCTCCGATCTTACCCCTAAAGCCCTATGCCTGCTCTCACTAGCCCATAAGTGTTTAGGAATAATTTTTGGAAACTTAGTAATTCTAATTTATTTTAAAGCGCTCTCGCTGTGTTTAATTTAAATGCCTAACTTTAGCTATCTGGTTAAAATCTCACACTCTCGTGGTCTTGACCTAACCTAATACACTTTCCTTACTCTCGTAACAAAAAGGTTGGTTTTATAATAAAAAGTATCAGTCAGAATATTAAGCTCTTAAATATTTTAAGCTAGAGTTGATTTTACCGATTTAGTTCGTTTTAATTACATACCGCCCTAAGGTATTTAGCTACTCATTATTGTTGAACCAGACAGAGGCAGAGAAACATAAAACGAAATATGCATGGCAGAAAAATAAATATTCAACATAAATATAATTGCAAATTGATATAAACCTGGATAACAATAAAAGTGGCAGACTCCTTCTTCCACAGGCCGGAAAGTTCGGAGTATTGATCGGAATCGGAAATAAATTCTAAAAGAATCTGAAGGCTTTGAAACAAATAAATTTATAACAATTTCTTGATGTTGGAAATTGTTATAGGATTGGTTGGGATACAAGAAAAATAAAGCAATGAAAATAATGCTGGAAAAATATAAAGGGTGCAAAATAATTCGGCAGAGCTTCCGCAAGAAATTAATAAAATAAAACTCTCTTAATTGTTCATTCAATTTAAGCTATTTATAGAAAACTAAATGGGCTTGGTAGTTGGATTGTTGCTTGGGCTTCGTAGGAGAATGAGAGAATCCAGGGACGTGTGGATACTGGGTCAGCTGGAAAATAGGCACTTCATATGCAGCGTAACGTTCATGACTAGTCTTCAGTCAAATAACCTATTTTTCCCTTGTCACGGTCGTGACAAGGGCATCACGTTCGTGTTCCTTGAATTATAAGTGTCACGGTCGTGAGGGATATGTCACGGTCGTGAGTGCTCCTTTTGGGGTGTCACGGTCGTGACACCTAGGTGACGACCGTGAGTATAACAAAATATGCAGGTTATGCAGAATTCCTCATTTCTTCATCTTTTAATGGTTGTTTTTGCTCCTTTTGCTTGTGGCTCATGATTTAGCTCTGTATATGATGTACCTGCAAAAGGGAAAAGAAAACTCGAGGAATCGGGTGTTAAAACGACAATTATGCGATAAAACGGTATTGAAACATACCAATATAATCGATACATTTTCTAGTTATCAGCTCCCCCTGAGCACCTGCGTTGAAATGAATGGAAAACATAAGACACATCTTCAATGTCTTCAAGAGCTCACCCTCAGTCCATCTAGCTATTGAAGCTCGTTAATTTTGGCACCACTATCCCTTCTAACAAGAGATAGCAGTCACCCACACATGAAAACCATCATGCTATCCGTGAGACACATAAGGATCACCATCCTCATAGTAATAAACTATTAGAATAACATTAAAGTCAGTTTGTTTTCCTCCCATCAGTGTCAGATACTGGACACATGCTTTAGAAAAACATGACTTGCTAGACAAAGTCCTTCCACAAGATTTTAAGAAATAGACAGTCATCCAACTCTTTAAAGGTAGTCATTCCATATCATTCTCCCGTATGATAATCTGAAATACTCTTGATTAGTTTTCTGATTATCCACAGGAAGACTTCCAAGCAATCAATACCTGATCTACTTCAGTCTTCTCTACATTCTCCTTCTAAGACAGAGCTTTTACTTCATCATTCTCTCGTATGACTATGTAGATGCTCATTAGGAAATAATGCAGGTAAAAAGCTCAAGAACCAGAGCATAATCATCTTTCACCAAGGATATCCAACCCATATAATGTCCTAACACCTAGTTAGAACATCTTCCACTTATCAAGACAAAATTCTTGATATCCTACACCAAGTGGACTTACTATAGCATAGTAATCCAAAGAACTAAAAAAATCCAATCAACATTGTGCCATTTGCTTGAATAAGAGCTCTAGAAAGAGATAAATAAACTTTCATCTGCCTTCAAGAAGAAATAATCTCCTTGAGTCTTCAACTCATCACCATTCTTCCCAAGAGTAACTTGTTCCAAGACAATCCTCAAGAGTAACCAGCTTCCATATGCTGATTATCTTAGATTCGAATCTTCGAATCCACTTCTGAGATCAACCAATTGCCACAGTTGATCACCCCCTTCGTGAATCCTCATATGAAAAATCCATTTGCCACATATTTTCTTCTTCACGTTTGTCAAAACTCTCACAAAGATATCGTGATCTACAAAGTGAAACTTGATCTTCAAGTTACATGTATCCACTTTCTCATTAGCAATACACACTTAGACTCCCTAAGCCATGGATAATGTAACGTTTTCTCCTTCCTACAGCTCTCGCAAACTTCCATGAGAACGATCTTTTTGAAGCATCATTGTTCATTCCTATAGATCACCCTATCTTGAGTTGATGTGCCACTCCACCAAATGAGATTCTGATGTTGAACTAGATGTTAGAACATTATGATTTGACATCTAGCTATTGAATTCATCACCTTCTTCTGCCACTTGAAAGAACTTCCTCCCTTCACAAAACAAGAGTCTCATGCTCTCATAGACTTGATTCACCAACCAAGTTTTAGTAGACAACCTCCATTTTATTGATTTTGCAGTTATTCCAAACAATCTCACACATTAATGATACCTGTTAGTGCTTCTCCAAGGACTTCAAACCTGCCACTATTTGAATTTTCAGAAGGAATAGTTAGAAACTAGCCTCCACAATTGTACTAAGGATTCCACATTTCCTTAAGTAGAGTCGTCTTCACGAAGTTACTAATATTGCCACCTATCTGAACTCCATGATGAGCATTCTGGAATGCCCTAAAGTACTTGGATCAGAAATAAACCAATCCAAGTAGTCATCAAGTTTATGATGTCTTCATAGTCTTCCATCTCCATCTTCAAAAATTCATCACCATCTGGACAAGTCTCAATACTTTCCAGGAAAAAATGTGAAGCCAATAATCCTAGGTCAAAAGCCTAGGGGACTTCTGAGTGAATGTAGAACCCTTCCCACAATTCTCCAAACCTCTGATGAAAAGATGTTAGAACATCTGATACAACATCCTCAATCTTGAATCACAAGGATGGTAAAATTTGTACAAAGCAATTGATTTTTAATCCTTGTAGTTATAACCCTTGTTTGATTTCAACATATTCTAAATATCACATAAATATTCCTCTTCATATTGTCTTTTTCTGTTGTTGTGTTAGTTGTTAAGATATCAAGGCTCCCCCCTTGACTCAAGCTCTTAAGATTCTATCTAAATGAATCCTAATTACCTTAACTGTGTAAACTCATCCTTAGGGTTAAGAAGAATGAATTCTTCCTTGCATGTTGTTTGTGGACGGTGAAAATAAATCACTTCCATTGTCCTTACTTTTATGCTTCCAAGAAAGCAGCTCATAATCTAAAGAATAACTAGCAGACTCCAAAATACAACTAAATTGTCTTGATTGGAGTTGATCATCATATCAAGTGTCTTCAATAACTTAGCCAACAAGAAATCATCAAACCCCTAGAGCATGAGTTTGATAATTCATATTACCTCTTCTATCCAATATGACTTCAACATACATGATGATGCCACTCAACCATGTACCAAGTCACATAAGACTCAATCATCACAAAGATATCCCTCTGCTCCCGACTTTGGGAAGCTACATGTCTTCAAACCAATTGACATCTACAAGAATAGAACCAGGTAAGGACAACTACAAGCTCTTCAATTAATACTCCAGTATCCCATACTACTGAAATCCTTCAATCAGAACATATGCAGCGGAATCACTAAAGAACAACTTCAACTTGCCCTAGACAAGATGTCAAGACATCTTTCAGGACACCATCCAAGAGAACTACCACTCCTCCTATTTGTTGTTGCAGAACCCTTCAGAAAATAACTCCTTGTTTAATCACTAGAGAGTACTCCATGGATCTCATCAAGAAAACAGACAAGGATGCATGCTCTGATACCAATTGAAATTTTGGTTATGCAGATACTCCAATGTCCTATCTCAATGTTAAGAAATGATTACTACACTTTATGAAACAAGGATAAATACACAACTGTGTTTTGAAGTGATGCAACATAATCCCCAATAGATATTGAGACATTATGTTGGGATATCTCAGTCAAGAACACAATACAGAAAACTGTAACTTGTAGAATATAAAGTACAAAAAATATGTTGACCTAATTCTATGTTAACAAACCTACATCTGGAGGATACCAATCCAGGATGAAGACTCCAATATGTCGTAATATGATCACAAAGCTAAACTCCCTCATTTAAAACTTTTTCTCCTAATCATTACCCTAATGGACATCTTTACTAAAGCAAAACTTTAGTCGTTTATAGCTCTGATAAGAGAACCTACTCACATCATTCACAAGCTACCTTGCATCTGTCTTCTGTCATCACAAAACCTGTTACGATTTCTTGACCAAGAAGTTATCTTGGACATGCTTAAAAGCTTCGTCCAAGAACAATACAACTACCATTACCTAAATGTTTCTAGTAGTGTACATGCACTTATGACGTCCTCTTTGTATCCCATAATGCAGAGGGGAACTACAACCTTAAGAGCCAACGAATCTTAAAACCTAAACCCTTAGTTTACAAAAGAGAACTAGGTTATAATTGTTGCATAAGGCATTATTAACCCTAGGTCTAAGTCTTCATATATATAGTCTTTTGTATTGGGGTTTCTATCGTTGTCTTGATCCAGAACTTAAATCCTTAACAAATCTCGTACAAATTTGTTTCTAATTTAAATCCGGCAATACAGTTCAAGATGTCTCATCTTGCTGTTAGGATATCTTCTTCGACATCTTTATTTTACACAGATTCTTTATCTTCAGTCTTCTTATGTTTAGCCAAAATTTCATCAAACCTTAGGTGCTTTCAATATATATATATATATATATATATATATGTGTGTGTGTGTGTGTGTGTGTGTTAATCCAATATTTTCGGAAATAGATCTCTATACAAATTTTGAATTTAGAATAGGCTAATATCTTACACTTATAGATGAATTAAATTTAAAATTAAAGTTATCAAGAGAAGATCGTCATATTAAAGTTATCAAATTTTCGTGATTGGATCAGACACAAACTTGATTCTTGGTTTATATTGGTTGAACTAGCAGGTCCGGTGTTATTTTCATTAGTATGATAAAATCAATAGTGCACTTATTTAGTTTAAATAGAATTCGAAACTTAAATACTTGTTGCTTCTAGAAATTTTCATATGTGTCAATGGGTTAAAAACATTTGTAGAATTGTTATTACCTCCGGGTCACTTAAAATTGTAATCAAATTTTGCAATGTATATGGAAATGGAAGATCGTATCGGGTGTTTCTGGTTTTTTGTTTTATATGTGCTCGTTTTCCTTGTAGTAGAAAGGAATTTTCCTCCTTGGGTCCAAAAATTTGATCCTCAAAATTGGTTTAGGAGTGGGTTGCTTAAGAAGGTCAGATTTGGTTTTTACACCTCTTTTTGAGAGGCTACTTAGATAAGTGATATACCTCTTAATGTTAGGTTTATAGACTTTTTACCATCTCCCAGGTTCAATATGGTAAAGTGAGTAAGTTAGGAAAGTGGGTATATGGTAGGATCACTTAGGACATTAGGCGGATGAGATCATTCTTTGTTTATCAAGAATCATTGGTCTTTAACTTATTTTAGTCCTTAGTCGATTCTATTTTAATAAGTATAAAGATACATGGTTTTGAAAGCATAATATGAAAGGTATTTTTTCAATGGAGTTTGCTTACTAAGTCATATCAGAGAAGAATCCTTTCTTAAAAACCAACATAGTAATAAAAATCTCACTTCTTCCTCACATTTGGGATACTCCGGTTCCCTTTAGGGTGACGTTCTTCTCTTGGTAGATTTTATTATATTTGTGGTTCATAAACGAATATGAAAGAAATGAAAGAGAAGAATATTTTTATAACTTGGAATTGATTTCTAAGCATATCTTCATTCAACTCAACCTTTTTGTCTAATTTTCTTCATAACCATATCATATGTCTGAATAATAGTAACTCAAGAGTTCGACAAATGTGTTAAGTAGTTTTGGTTTTTGTCACACCCCAAATTTTACCCCTAATCGCTCATACCATAATCATACATTTATCGCATTTAGCAGGGACTTTTCCCGATTTATTTTTCTGCTTCTTTTTTTCTCATTTTCTAGCTTCCATTTTAATTTAATTTCGTTTTCTTATTTATAACTTTTAATTCATTTTGTGTTTCAATTTTAATTTCTATTTCTATTTCTAACCTTTAGCTCAATTTTCAATTTTTTTTTATTGTTATTTCTTTTCATTTTCAAGTTCGCATTTTTAAATCAATTTATTTCATTCTCAAGTTTTATTTTGAATTTATTCTCTACTTTTCAATTTTTAATTTTATTTCATTTTCAAGTTGTAATTTCTAAGTTTAATGTCAAGTTCTAATTCATTGTATTTATTTTCTAAATTCCAACTTATTTCTCAAATTCTAAAGTTAGTTTTTAACTTCAATTATTTAAGTTACTAAGTTATTTCAATTTTAAGTTTAATTCTTTTTTTTATTATTATTCACTTCTAATTCAAATTTTAATTTTTAACCATTTATTCCATTTTTAATTCATATCCACATTTTTATTTTCTAAATTCCAATTTATTTCTCAAGTTCTAAATTAATTTGAATTCCAAGTTTATTTATTTAATTTTCTGAGTTATTTTCAATTTTTAATTTATTTCTTTTAATTCATTTCTTAATTTAAGTTTTTTATTTAGATTCTAATGTAAAGTACTCATTTCAAGCTCCAATTTCAAATTATAATCATAGTGTAAATCTCCAACTTTATTCCAAATATATGTTATGTTACAACCAAAAAAAATTCAGCAATACAATCACAAAAAGTGTACAAAAGATATCCCTCAAACAGAAAATTTCAGCAAGCATACAAAGCCACACAAGATACAAACAACACAGCAGCACCAAGCCAAACTCAGCCTGCTCCACAGCCACCCACAGCAGGTCTGCAGCCACCAACAACCTGCTATAGCCTCCCACTACTGCTGCAAAATTCAGGCTTTGGTTCCCTCTCTCAAAACACTCTTCACCTACAAGTAACAAGGACAAGAAATCAGCATAAAAACACTGTTATCAACCAAAGACAGCCTCAAAAAAAAATCACTACAAACCCACTCAAAACAGCCCCCCACAACACATCAAACAACCCTCAAAATCCAGCATCAAAAACTCCATCAAACACACACAGAACAGCCATATTTTCACAACCCAAGCAACCAAAATCTGCCTCAAAAACAACAAAAAGTCACCCCTCTAAACACACTAAATCAGCCATAAAACCACAAAAAAAGTCTTACAAAAAACAGTCCACAGCAACCAACTGTTACAATCCATAAAACAGACCCATCAAACAACTACAAAGCAGCATCAAAAACACCAAAAAAAAATATAATTCAAAAACACAACAGCAAAGGAAAGGAGAAGAAGAAGAATAGAAGAAGGAGGAAATACACAAGTGGAGCTTACAGTCGTGGATCCTTCACCCCGATAACGTTCGGGACGGTAATATCTTCTTTCTACTTCATCTCTTTCTAGCACTTGTACATAGTTAGGTTTTTTTTTAGCTTATTTCAATTTCAAACCTGTATGCAAAATAGACTAAATGTTAAAAACTCCAAAAAAAGAAAGTTTAAAATCAGTTACAGCACACACTCTTTTTTAGACACAAACCTCCTTCCAATCTCAGCATCTCCATAACCTTTATCTTATAATCTAACCTTTTAAAAAAAAACAGTGAACAATTCCATAACCTTTAAACCAAACACAACCTTCATCTTCATTCAAACAAACCATCACCAACCCTGTAACAATAAACCAAAAAATCTAACTTCAGAAACAAAACAAAAATACAGAATATGTACAGGCCCTCCAAATCACATCAAACAAATATTCACATCACATCTTCACAAAACCATAAACCAGAAAAATAACAAGGATGAGAGGAACAGAACGCTGAAAACATAAAACTTTCACCTTCTCAAATCGACGAGCCAAACGCAAGAAAAGCACACAAAAATCCAGCGATTCCAAACGCAACCCTTTTCAACTCCTCTGCCATTACCTCCTGCCAACACTCATAAACATCAACCATTACAAAGCCAAAACACGTAAACCGAGAGCAACAAACACAAACACAAACTCAGAGTCACACAAAACCGTAACCTGGAAATCCGTCACTGAAATCTTCAGCCGAAACACCAAATCCGGTCCAAAACAAAGCTCACCTTCGAACCAACCTACAACCTTTTCTTCTTCAAAAAAACCAGAACCCAAAATCACCATTTTCGACCCTTTTACATACTGCATCAAACACACGAACCAGCAACTCAGACGAAGCAACCGTCACCACCCCTCACCGCCCAAAAGCCATACTCGGACCAACCTTCATTCTCATCGCAACCTTCAAAGGAGTAACCACCGCCCTTGATTAGTTCGTTGCCGACCCGCTCAAGCCATCACAACAGCAACTACCTGAAACACACAAAAAAAACAGAGTGAACATTGAAACAGGAGGACCCAAAAGTGAGAAATCTGAAAAAACTTTGATAACGCAGTGACCCTCCTTCAACCCTTCAACCAAACTGTGATTACCTTCATCATCACCAACCGTCAAACCACCATAAGACCCGAAAACCACCAAACCTCATCAAATCCGTTCTGAACCGTGTAGGAATCCGACTGTGACACAAGTAACAACCTATCACCACCATTCGAAACGTCGGAAAACTCCAATCTTTCACGACCACCGATCGCAAATCGCAGAAACCCCTTTGTTGAAACCCCACAAATTGAAACACGCGACGGAGAGAGGTCGAGAGATCCATGAGAGGACCGCGATCTGAGAGGGCAAGTGAGAGCATTGAGAAACCACGAGCACGAATTGTTGAAAATAAGCGGTCTGAGAGTGAGAATCGCGAGGTTTACCGTGAGAGGGAATCGCCGGCGCCGATTAAATTGGAGAGGGAGAGACCTCCGAAACTTGACGAACAACAGAGAGTTGAGAGTGAGAGAATCTTATTGAGAGAGAGAGTCGATGGAATCATGTTCCGATTTTGAAAGTTGGGGGTGGGTTTGGAGTTATCTTTTCTGAACGTGATTTGCTGACTTTTGACTATGTTGTTTTCTTATAAAAAAAAAGAGGCTTAATAGTTATTGTGATTTGGGCTTAAAGTCATTCTCAACCCAATGAATTTCCTATCCACGCCCACTGATCCAGCGCCGAACCCCTCCATATTTTTAATTTGTTTTCTAGTTTCTTTTATGGGCTTAAAGCCCATTTGACTTGTTTACTATTTGCAAACCCTAACACCGGCCTGCACTCTTCCCTTGCTTTTTTTTTTATAATTAATTTTGTTTTAGTTAAATTTATTTCTAATGTTTTTTAATATGATTTTGTTCAATAGTTTCATTTTTATTCATTTGATTTGTAAGTGATTTTTATTTTATTCTCTTTTTTGGGCCAATGATATTACAAAAATCACGATAAATCATCTTCGATTAATCGTGACCCATATGAGGCCGTTGCATTTTATTTCTATTTCATACATTTATTCATTATCTATTCCATTTAATTCATTTATTTATCCTACTTAATTCATTTATTTATTCTACTTAATTTATTTAATTTATTTATTTCTATTTCATAACTCATTTCATTTATTAATCATTCATTTCTCGCGTCTTTACACCATATTAATTTAATTTCAAAAATAACAATTCCTTGGTCCAACGCCAAGTGAACTTCACTTCACATACACTCACACACGTAAGTCGGTCGTTTACGATCGCCGTCTGCACATTCCTTACACTGCACAGCTTTTTTTAATTTAAACAATTTGTCGCACGGCGCTTGTTTTCCACCCCCGCATTCTCGATCCATATATCGAGCCATAGCCGGTTACTAAGCCCTTTTACTTTGCATTGTCCAGTTACTTTTTATTTATTTATTTTTGCAAGTAGCAGCCTTTGCTTAGTCTTAGGAGCTTGCACCCTCTCTTGTTTATTTATTTTTGTTCATGCTTTTCAATCCAAAAGGGAAAGAACTCCTGCAGTTGACTCAATGTCATAGGAAGTTTAGCCATCCCTCATCCTTAGGTCCTTAGCCATTAGGTCCTTAGTGTTTTATTTTATAACTTTTTGTGACTTTGTTAAGTCACGTGAGTGTTTGCCATAACACTTACTTTCCCCCGCGAACCTTGAGCGTAACCAAGTGTTCGTTAATCCTTAGGAGAACTACGAGTGCTCTGATTCTATACCCGATACGTAGGCATCGATGCGATGTTGTGCGAGCACCATTAGAAATAAAACCTTAGGTTCCCATAATTTTTAACAAGCAATAAATAACAAAATTACAAATATTAACAAGAGGTTCCCGTAGGATACTGCGGATGCTTAGGATGCTAACACCTTCCCTAGGTATAATCAACCCCCGAACCTAGTTTCTCCTCATTTAGGGTTTTTACGATCTTTTTCCCTTTTCCTTTTGGATTAAATTAAAGTCGGTGGTGAACATTAAATGTTTTGCGATTCAAGCTCACTTAATAGCTTGGTATCCGATTCTCACCGCAACAGAAATGGCGACTTCACTGGGGAATCTATTTTTGAGGGTTAAGCCCACCTTGTTTATTTGTATATTTGTTGTTGTATTGCTTGTTATTATTTTGGATTTTTTTTGTTGGGTGTTCCATGTGTGGTAAGATAAGTCCTAACCCGGACTTGAGTGCAAATAAGATAGGACGGTGGTATATTCAAGAAGGCTTGTAGGGAGTTGAGTCCCGACCAAGTTGACTTGAGACACCACCACTCAGCGGAGGCCTCCTCGGATGTAGTTTTGTTGATCGAGTTCAGTCGTGAAAACATTACTATATTCGACCTGAGAGCCATTAATGCTGAGGACCTTAGAACATTTACCCCCACTTGGCCTTTTTAGGGATGTAGTGCGATGACTATGAGAGTGTAAATCCAAAATAGTTGATACGCGATACTGCACTCGGATGAGACTCTCTTGAGAATATTACTGATTACCAAGTCGAGTTGGGAAGTCGGTAATATCCGATAGATGGGACAGTGATTCTGGGAACTTTTAGAACCCGTTGTACAGGTACAAATAAACCCATAGTACATACCTTTTGGGAGGGTTGAACCTTTGACCTCATGCAAGCTTTGAACCTAAGCCTTGTTTGTGTTTGTGTGTTTGTTGCATTCACGCATCATGAAGCATCATTTTTACCATTTATTCAAGGAACTCAGAAACTCTATTTTTGAAAATATCATAGGTATCATCATGGATTTTGGAAGAAGAAAGACTGTCAAGTACACATTCAAAACTCCCAAACTTGAAGACCTAAGGAAATTAAGAGATTTGGTTTTGGATCAAGAAGCCTTCATGGAGAAGCATAGGAGACTTTTAGCTTTGCTTAAGACTGATTGGGATGGAAGGTTGCTCTCTGTGATGCTCCAGTTTTATGATCCTCTCTACCACTGTTTTACGTTCCCTGATTACCAATTGGCACCTACTTTGGAGGAGTATTCAGTTTTGGTGGGATCACGTGTTAAGGATGAGTTTCCATTCCCTGTTCTAGAGAAGGACCCTGAAGAAGCGGAGATTGCAAAGGCGACATATTTGAGTGTTCCTGAGGTCAAGGCAAATATGACCTATAAAGGAAAGATTTTTGGATTCCCTACAAAGTTTCTGATAGAAAAGGCCAAGAATTTTGTTGATGTGAAGGATATGAAAGCTTTTGAGGCAACTTTTATTCTGCTGATATATGGAGTGCTGCTTTTCCCAAACTTTGAAGACTTTGTCGACCTGAACGCCATCAAGATCTTTCTGAAGAAGAACCCGGTCCCTACTTTGCTCGGAGACACCTACCATTCCATCCATTTGAGGAATCACCATAAGGGAGGGATGATTACTTGTTGTGTATCATTGTTGTACGAGTGGTTTATTTCGCACTTGCCTAAGTCATCTTCATTTTGGAACCTTAAGGATGGTTTGTGGTGGTCACAAAGGATCATGTCTCTTACCCACTCTGACATTAGCTGGTACAATCGCGCTTATGATGGAATATTGATTATTGATAGCTGTGGTGATTTTGCTAATGTGCCTCTTCTGGGCACCAAGGGAGGAATCAGCTATAATCCGATTTTGGCTCGCCGCCAACTCGGGTATCCGTTGAAGGACAAGCCTAAGAGTGTTGAAGTGGAAGGAATTTTCTTTAAGGATGACGAAGAACCAGAACTCAAGAAACAGATTATGCAAGCTTGGAAGTGCATTCATAGGAAGGGGAGGAGTAGTTTGGGAAAGCCGAATTGTGTTTCTATGGAACCCTATCTCCAATGGGTACGAGATAGGGCAATCATTCTGAAGATGCCTTACCCTCGCCAGGATCCTATGACCTTCAAGAAACCCATTCTGATCTTTATGGATGATGCAGAGAAGCTGAAGATTGATTTGGAGAAAGAGATTCGAGAGAAGAATGCATGGAAGAATCGACACCAGATCATCAGCAGTGAGAATGAAGAGCTTAGAAGACAACTGAAGATGAAGGAAGAAGAAGAGCTCTCCAGCAAGAAAAGGAAGGCACCAGAGGATTTATTTTCCTCCAGCACTCAAGAGGACACTTCTTGGAAGTCGATCGTGGATCAACTTATGCTTGAAAGGGCTCAGATGAAGGCACAAATCGAGAAGCTCAACTTGAGGCTTTTAGGAGAATCTCCTTAGGACTTTGTCTTTATCTTTATTAAACTTTGTTTGGGATTTTTGAAAGTGTACTCAAGACTTTGTATCACTTTTTGAATTTAGTGAAATCATATCCCTTGATTATTATGTGTTCCTTGGTATTTGCAAATTGTTTCTTAAGTTCCTTGAATAAAATTTCATTTTTGCATTGCACTCATACATTTGGCATTGCATTTGCATTTTTTTTCATGAAACTCATTCCCGTCATCTGCTCTCAATTCAGCTTTCACACTGAGGCTCTCACGCAAATACTACACTCGAGCTCAAGCCAGAAAGAGGATGGCTGAAAGAGACGTAGAGATGGACAGAGTTAACGAAGAGCTTTCTGATATTCGTGGAGATATGGGTCAGATGATGGAAATGTTGCAAGTCATTCGAGCGAAGATGGATACCCAACGGACTGTGGTGTCAGAAATTGTTACTGCAACGACTGAAGTTGTCACTGCAACGACCGAGCCTACCCCTGTGACCTGGTCTCCTTTTGGGTTCCCTCCTGGTTTTTTCCCTCCTTCTCAAGGTTTTGCTGCTCAGAGTGCTATTCCCTCTTCTTCAGGATTTGCTGCTCAGGGTTTCTTCCCTCCTTCTCAAGGTTTTGCTTCTCAGAGTATTATTCCTTCTTCCCAAGGATTTGCTGCTCAAGGCTTTGTGCCTCCTCCTCATGTATTTGCTACTCAGAGTTTTATACCTCCTTCACAAGGGATTGCTACTCAAAGTTTTATTCCTCCTTCCCAAGGATTTGCTGCTCAGGGTTTCTTTCCTTCGTCCCAAGGTTTAGCTTCTCAAAGTTTCGCACCTCCCTCTCAGGGTATGGCATTTCCTTTCCAAGGTTTTGTGCCTCCTCCTCAGGGATTTGCTGCTCAACAAACTGTTCCTGTGACTAATGAAGAAAATCATGCAGTTGCTAATTTTACACAGGACATTGTGCACACCCGTGCCCAACCGTATTTTAATGACCATCAGGGGTATGAAGCGCCAGATATGTCTGAAAACGGAGATGAGAAGCACGTGAAGATGCAGGAGAATTTTGATACCCTTGAAAAAAGATTAAGAGCGATTGAAGGTGACCAGATCTTTGGTGCTGCTGCCAGAGAAATGTGCCTGGTGTCTGGATTGGTAATACCTCCGAAGTTCAAGATACCCACGTTTGATATGTATGAGGGTGCAACTTGTCCCAAAAACCATCTCCTGATGTACTATCGAAGAATGGCTGCTCAGGTAGACAATGATAAGTTAATGATCCACTGTTTTCAAGACAGCCTGAAGGGAATCTCCTCTAAATGGTATTTGACGCTTGACCAGTCGAAGATTCGTAGTTTCCAAGACTTGGCCGATGCTTTCATCCAACAATATAAATACAACATGGACCTCGCTCCCGATAGGAGGCAATTGCTAAGCATGTCCCAGAAAGAGTCTGAATCCTTTAAAGAGTATGCTCAAAGGTGGAGAGGGACCGCTTCTCAAGTAGAGCCCCCATTGACTGAAAAAGAATTAGCTGACTGGTTCGTTGACACTGTGCGACCAGAATTCTATGAGAGAATGGTGGGGAGTATAACTGCTAGTTTCTCTGATTTAGTGGCTGTGGGAATCAAGGTAGAACTCGGTTTGAAAAATGGAAAGATGAGTAGTGCATCTGGCAGTTCTAGCACTAGTAGTGGAAATATTGGCAAGAAATTTACCAATAACTTCCACAAGAAGAAAGAGGGTGAGACAAACGCCATAATGACAAGTCAAAGAAGGAATCCGCTGTGGCAGAGACCTCCACCTATGGCTCAACAGCAGTTTGCTCGTCAACAGCAGTATGCTCATCAACAACAGTATGCCCAACATCCTTATGTAGCGGCGGTTCAACCAGCATTTAATCCACAAGTCCCCATGTATCGGCCAGCTCAAGCAGCACCGATGTACCAACAGGCGGCTCCAATGATTCAACCTTATCAACCAATGATCAACAATCCGGGCTATCAACAAGCACCCAATGCTTCAGCCTACCAGCAGAGGACTCCAGCTCCTCATTCAAATCCCAATTTTCAGAACAGAAGACCAGGTGGAAGGCCTCCTAATCCTCGAATCCCTATAACTTATACTGAGTTATATCCTTCACTGCTGAAGAAGGGTTTGGTTACTCCAAGGCCTTTAGGTCCTCCACCAAGTCCGCTCCCACCAAATTACGACCCAAATGCTCACTGTTTATTCCATGAAGGTGCTCCAGGGCACGATTTGGAGGGTTGTTATGCTTTGAAGTACATAGTGAAAGATTTGATGGAGAAGAATATTCTGTCATTTGGGAATACTGGTCCGAATGTCAAAGATAATCCTTTACCCAAGCATGGGTCTATAAATGCTATTGTTGATGAGTCCGAAGAAGGTTTGATTTTCAATGCCACCGAGATCAAGACCCCGCTCAGAGACTTCCATGCGAAGTTAGTAGAGGCGGGTATACTGAAGAGCTGTCATCAAAATTGTGAAGGTTGTGCTGATAGTCCAAGGGGATGTGAACTGATCTTGAAAGATGTTCAAGCTTTGATTGATGAAGGTGTCTTAAAAGTGAGCAGTCATATGAAGAAGAATGAAGTGGCAGTAATTGAACCCATCTTCAACTTGCCGGAATCTAATTCTACCTGGGTGCCAGTGTTCAACCTGCCTGAATCTTCAGGAGTTCAACCTGTCTTCAATACTCCAGAATCTGTGGTGCCAATCTTCAATGTACCTGAGCCAAGATTTGAACAAAGGAGTAACTCTTTTCGCTATGAAGACACTAAAGCAGTTCCATGGAAGTATGATACAGGGAAAGTTCATCAGAAGATCGATAAAGCTAACCAGAAGGAAGGTTCAAAAGTTGCAAGTACTGATATAGCGGGTGCAGGTCGTTTGACTCGCAGTGGTCGTGTATATACCCAGCAAGCCAATACGGCTCCGCCTAAAGAGGTCATTCCAGCTGTTGTCAACAAAGATAAAGAGGTAGTCTTGGGGGAAGAAGATGCCGAATTTCTCAGAATCATAAAGAAGAGTGATTATAAGGTGATTGATCAGCTGCATCAAACGCCTTCCAAAATATCTATCCTATCACTGCTTATGCATTCTCCGGCTCATCGAAGTGCGCTTCAGAAGTTGCTAGCTCAAGCACATGTTACGCATGATATAACAGTGAACCAGTTTGATGGTGTCATTGCCAATATCACTGCGTGTAACAACCTCAGTTTCAGCACGGAGGATCTTCCGAAGGAGGGCTTGGACCACAACCGTGCGCTCCACATATCAGTGAAATGCCAAGAGGATACTTTAGCAAGAGTTCTTGTAGATACAGGATCTTCACTAAATGTTTTGCCGAAAAGAACACTTGCTAAAATATCTTATCAAGGGGCAGAGATGAGGCCCAGTGCACTGATTGTAAAAGCATTTGATGGGTCAAGAAGATCTGTTATTGGAGAAGTAGACCTACCAATCCTGATCGGGCCACAGGTCTTCAAAATCACTTTCCAGGTTATGGACATCAATCCTAACTACAGTTGCTTGCTGGGAAGACCTTGGATCCATGCGGCTGGGGCAGTCACTTCTACCCTGCATCAAAAGATGAAGTTTGTGGTTGATAACAAGCTGGTAACCGTGTCTGGGGAAGAAGATCTCATGGTTAGCAACCTTTCTTCCTTTAGTTATATTGAGGCTGATGAAGATGCTTTGGAAACTTCTTTCCAAGCTCTTGAGATAGCCAATGCTGTCATTTTGGAAGTAGAGGAACCAAAAGGGAGGGGAATCCCATCTTTTGCATCGCTGAAGAGTACCATTTCCACCATTGAAGAAAGAAGCCATGAAGGTTGGGGTGATGTCATCGAGGTCAAACAGAAGCTAGATCGTTGCGGGTTGGGTTACAAACCAACTCATGTGAAGGAAGGAGCGTCAACCTCCATTAAAGGACGTCTGAAGACCATCCAAGAAGTGTTTTCCAGTGCTGGTTATCAGGTCAACGCAATTGATGGAGTTTCTGAAGATGAAGACGTGAATCACTTGGTGTATCAGTGTGAAGAAGCCTTGGACAATTGGGAAGCAGTCGAGATCCCAGAGTTTTTTCCATTGTCAAAGTAATTTGTTGTTTTTTTTCAATGTTTTCAAGTTCCCTAGCCCTGCCCAAGGCTATGGGAGTATTTTGTAGGGCCCCTTCTCATTTTTAAAGTTATTATCAATGAAGGCATTTTGTTAAACTCTTATTTTGATCAATTTACTGTTTTTCTCTCTTTTCACTTTTAAAAGAAAATGGCAATCTTTCAAAACCAATATAAAAAAAAAGGCTTTTTTCTCTTGCATTTTTTCTATTTTCCACTTTTAATAAAAGCAAATCATTATCATATGCAGAATAAACGAAAACCCTGTTGAATCCAATGACTCTACATTCTCTCCTAACTTTGATTCGCCCATATACCAAGCGGAAGATGAAAGTGAGGAAGATTGTCACATTCCCGAAGAACTGGCAAGATTGGTTGAGAATGAGCACACAGATCTTCAGCCACACAAGGAGCAGGTTGTGACCATCAACCTTGGCACCGAGGAAGATACAAAAGAAGTCAAAATTGGTACAACACTTGGGGCAGATGTCAGAGAAAGATTGGTCAAGCTTCTCAGAGAATATGTAGATGTGTTTGCATGGTCATATCAGGATATGCCCGGCTTAGACACAGACATAGTGGTCCACAAGTTACCTCTTCGACCAGATTGTCCTCCAGTCAAGCAAAAGCTTCGAAGAACAAGACCAGACATGGCTCTGAAGATTCGAGAAGAGGTCAAAAGACAGTTTGATGCTGGATTCCTCGCAGTTGCAAAGTACCCTGAGTGGGTAGCTAATATTTTGCCAGTCCCTAAAAAGGATGGCAAAGTCAGAATGTGTGTGGACTATAGGGATTTGAACAAAGCCAGTCCGAAAGACGATTTCCCTCTCCCGCATATTGATACTTTGGTTGACAACACTGCTAAATTTGCTGTTTTCTCCTTCATGGATGGGTTTTCAGGATACAACCAGATCAAGATGGATCCTGACGATATGGAAAAGACTACATTCATCACACCATGGGGCACTTATTGTTACAAGGTTATGCCATTTGGTCTCAGAAATGCAGGAGCCACTTATCAGAGGGCAATGGTCACCCTTTTCCATGATATGATGCATAAAGAGATAGAAGTTTATGTGGATGATATGATTGCCAAATCACGAAGTGAGGAGGATCATTTGAATCATCTCTTGAAGTTATTTGAGCGCCTCAGAAAGTTCCAACTGCGTCTGAATCCAGCTAAGTGTACCTTTGGTGCCCGATCAGGAAAGTTACTTGGTTTTATTGTTAGTCAGCAAGGAATTGAAGTAGATCCGGACAAGGTCAGAGCAATTCAAGAGATGCCAGCTCCCAAGACAGAGAAGCAAGTCAGGGGTTTCCTCGGAAGATTGAACTACATCTCCAGATTCATCTCCAACATGACTGCTACATGTGAGCCTTTATTCAAGTTGCTCCGGAAGAATCAAGCAATTGAGTGGAGTCCGGATTGTCAACTGGCTTTTGAGAAGATTAAGGTTTATCTGCAAGAACCTCCTATCTTGATCCCACCTACTCCAGGGAAGCCTCTTTTCATGTACCTGACTGTACTCGAGGGATCTATGGGCTGCGTATTAGGCCAACAGGACGAAACTGGTCGTAAGGAGCACGCCATTTATTACTTAAGCAAGAAGTTCACAGATTGTGAGAGCAGATACTCACTTTTAGAGAAGACTTGTTGTGCTTTGGCATGGGCGGCCAGACGCCTCAGGCAGTACATGATTTGTCATACTACTTTGTTGATCTCGAAAATGGATCCAATAAAGTACATCTTTGAGAAGCCTGCTTTGACCGGAAGGCTCGCCCGTTGGCACATGTTGTTATCCGAGTACGACATCCAATATGTAACCCAGAAGTCTATCAAAGGCAGTGTTTTATCTGAATACCTTGCTGATCATCCTGTTGAAGATTATGAACCTCTGAAGTTCGACTTCCCGGACGAAGATATTATGTTGATAAAGGACTATGAAGTTCCAGGTCCAGATGAAGGTCCCGAGCTAGGTTCTCGTTGGAAGATGATGTTTGATGGTTCCTCTAACTACATGGGGCATGGTGTAGGAGTTGTTTTGATGAATCCTGATGGTGGTTATACTCCTTTCACAGCTAGATTGTGTTTTGACTGTACAAACAACATTGCAGAGTATGAAGCATGTGTTTTGGGTATCGAAGCTGCAATCGATACCAGAATCAAGATTCTGGATGTATATGGAGACTCAGCCTTAGTAATATACCAAGTCAAAGGTGAATGGGAGACCCGTGACGAGAAGTTGATCCCATACCGTGCCCACATTGTGGAATTGATCAAATACTTTGATGAAGTCACTTTCCATCACGTTCCAAGGGCAGAGAATCAAATTGCAGATGCCTTGGCTATGTTGGCTTCTATGTTTCAAGTCAGATTTCTTAATGAAGCTCCACTCATTACAATCGAGCGAAGAACTGCACCAGCCTACTGTCTACTGGTCGAAGAAGAAACTGATGAGAAACCGTGGTTCTACGACATCAAGAACTATTTGCAAAATCAGGAGTATCCAGCGGATGCAACAACTCTAGACAAGAAGACTCTGAGAAGATTGGCGTCCAAGTTTTTCCTCAGCAACAATGTGCTTTACAAGAGAAATCATGATATGGTTCTACTCAGATGTGTGGACAAGCGCGAAGCAGACTTATTGATCAGGGAAATCCATGAAGGATCATTTGGAACACATGCCAACGGACATGCCATGTCCAGGAAGATTTTGAGAGCTGGATACTTCTGGTTGACCATGGAGTCAGATTGTTTCAAGTATGCCAGGAGGTGTCATAAATGCCAGATTTATGCCGACAAGGTGCACGTGCCTCCGACACTTTTGAATGTTCTGTCATCGCCTTGGCCTTTCTCAATGTGGGGCATTGACATGATAGGGGCAATTGAGCCTAAAGCTTCCAATGGCCATCGGTTTATCTTGGTTGCAATCGACTACTTCACCAAATGGGTAGAAGCAGCTTCCTACGCCAATGTGACAAAGCAAGTGGTTGCCCGTTTCATCAAGAACCAAATTATCTGCCGTTATGGAATCCCAAGCCGGATCATCACAGATAATGGGACCAATTTGAACAACAAAACGATGAAAGAGCTGTGTGAGACATTCAAGATTGAACATCATAACTCTTCTCCGTATCGTCCGAAGATGAATGGAGCTGTTGAAGCTGCAAACAAGAACATCAAAAAGATTCTGCAGAAAATGGTAAAAACTTACAAAGATTGGCACGAGATGTTACCGTATGCTTTACACGGATACAGAACATCAGTTCGCACTTCAACAGGGGCAACCCCTTTCTCTCTGGTGTATGGGATGGATGCAGTTCTCCCAATTGAAGTAGAGATACCCTCTTTGAGAATCTTGATGGAAACCAAACTGGAGGAAGCTGAGTGGGTCCAGAGCAGGTTTGACCAACTGAACCTCATTGATGAGAAGAGAATGACCGCCACGTGCCATGGCCAGATGTACCAGAAGCGCATCAAGAGAGCATTTGACAAGAAAGTCCGTATCCGAGAGTTCAAGGAAGGAGATCTTGTACTCAAGAAAATCTTGCCAGTTCACAAAGACATGCGTGGAAAATGGAGTCCTAACTATGAAGGTCCATATGTTGTGAAGTTGGCATTCTCCGGAGGTTCCTTAATCCTTACAACTATGGATGGTGAACAGCTGAAACACCCGGTGAATTCTGATGCAGTCAAAAAATATTATGCCTAAATAAAACCCGATAGGTCGAAAACCAGAAATGGCGACCTATGCAAAAATGGGTATCCCGGTGGATCAAAACCTATGAAGGAGATCCAGGCAAAAGTTAGGGATAAAAATGAAAAAATAAGAGCTCGCTAAGTTGAAAACCCGAAAGGGCGGCTTAGGCAAAAAAGAGCGTCCCGGTGGATTGAAAACCCGAAAGGGCGATCCAGGCAAAAGTTAGGGACAAAGGCATTTGACTGTACCAGATGGTGCTTACCATTACTGAAGAATCATACTGGAAGACCAACCCAATTGCTCTTGTCAGAAGCAAGGTGTCGGGCAGTCTTAGTTATTAGGGATTGTGGTGGTCGTTGGATTCAATGTAGACCTTTCCCCCATTGCCATTTTCAAACTGTAATTTCCCATGGAGTTTTTGCCATTGGCAAGCTACCATTCTTGAATAAAATACAAACTTTGCCTATGAATTTTGTTCAGCTTCTTATTTTCTTTTGTTATGCAAAATGCCATCACTTGATTACAATTTAACTTTGAAAATGACAAGTTTTTTTAAGGAAATGTTTTTGAAAACACACTGAAAAACTTTTAAGTTTCTTTGACTTTGGAAAATTGGAAAAAGCTTCTGTTTCCCCAAGAAGTCCTGGTTTGCAACAACACCATTATGCTATTACTACAGAAATCTCCATAGCAGTTCAAAACTGATAACACTCTTGGATGGATCCTTGGACCAAGCATGATTTCCAAGTTCGATGACATCTCCTCAGTGTTTTTTCATATGGCTCGCCTGAGTATTGGTGTTGAGAGCCTACTCCTCTTTGAGTCTTGTCAAAACTCTTTGTCTCTTTTGAGTCAACATTTGTATATCATGATCATTCGCATCATGCTCAATCATGCGCATTTGACATTAGCATTTGTCTTTCCCCAGTTGGCGTCTGTCTAACTCCAGGTCCAGATATCATTAGTGTTCAATTTGAGAATTCATTGTTGTTGGTACCCGAGGTGGTTTACCATTTGTTTTGTCCCCAGTAATTGCGGGTGTCCCTAGTGGACTTCTATTTGTGTTTGGCTTTTGTCTTTATGACCACCGTGTCTCCTTGAAGTCCAATTGTCATTGGCACAAATCTTTTAAGCAGGTCCTGAAACCTTTTGCTTGAATCCAAGTCCATTTGATTTTGGCACATACTTGTACCTTTCTCCTGATGGTTCCTGAAGGAATTTCCAGAGGTTGGATGTTTTATCTTATTTGAAAACTCCAACATATTTTGTTGTTACTTCCCGTTTTAGCCGGTCGCTTAGAGCCGTTGATCTATCTTTGGGTGATTTGCATTCTATCCCCAATGCTAGCTGGTCGCATAGAGCCACTACTAAATCACTGTGTTTTCCTTCCTTATCCTCGGTGTCGGCAGTTACATTTGAACCTGCTAATTTACCATTATTGATTAATTTGACTACTTTGTTTTTATCATTCTTAGTGTCAACCGGTTTTTTCAACTTGTTGCGCATTCACTTTGAGTGTATCTTGGCTTTCTTTTGTAGTGTTAATAGGTTTCGAACCTATGGCGCTTCCATTTCGATTATTTTGTTGTATTCTTGGTGTCAGTTGGTCGCATTGAGCCGCTGCGCATTCACCTTGAATGAGCTTATTGTCATTCCCAGTGCCAGTTGGTCGCATCGAGACACTGGGCATTCACTTTGAATGTTTATTTTTGTTGATTATTCTCAGTGACGGTTGGTCGCATTGAGCCACTGCACATTCTTTTAGGATGACCTAATTGTTGTATTCTTAGTGTCAGTTGGTTGCATCGAGCCGCTGCGCGTTCACTATGAATTTTATGTTTATCGCTTCCAATGCTAGCTGGTCGCATAGAGCCGCTGCATTTTCTCTTTGAATGATTATCTTGTTTGTATTCATGGTGTCAGTTGGTCGCATTGAGCCGCTGCGCATTCACCTTGAATAAGCTTGTTTGTATTCTTAGTGTCAGTTGGTCGCATCGAGCCGCTGCGCATTCACTTTGAATATTATGTTCATTTGTTCCCAATAACAGTTGGTCGCATTGAGCCACTGCACATTCTCTTTGAATTTTGTGTCCTATTTCTATTCGTGGTGTCAGTTGGTCGCATCGAGCCGCTGCGCATTCGCTTCGAATATTGTGTTTACCATTCCCAATGATAGTTGGTCGCATCGAGCCACTGCGTATTCATTTTGATTATTTATTTTGTTATTCTTGGTGTCAGTTGGTCGCATCGAGCCGCTGCGCATTCACCTTGAATAAGCTGTTTGTCATTTCCAATGCTAGCTGGTCGCATAGAGCCACTGCATTTTCTTTGAATGTTTATTTTGTTGTATTCTTGGTGTCAGTTGGTCGCATCGAGCCACTGCGCTTTCACCTTGAATATATGTTGCCTTTTTACTTCTCAAGGTCATTTTGGTCGCATAGAGCCATTGGTCAACCACTTCGATTTTATTTCCTTGTCTTATTTGTATTCTCAGTGCCAGTTGGTCGCATTGAGCCACTGTGCAGTCACTTTGGATTTCATTTTGTTTTGTCTGTGTTCGTTTGATCCAATGATTTGGATTTCTTATGTTCCCGTCTTTTGGTTATTCTTAGTGTCGACAGTTACACTTGAACCTGTTGATTTATCACTTTGAATATTTCCCCGTTTTCGTTTATTTATCCCCAGTGTTTGTCATCCCCAGTGTTTGTCATTCCCCAGTGAGTCTTGGTTTATGATCGTCGACATTCTCATTCTGATCATTCATACCATAATCATCATCTCATTGCATTAGAGTTGCAGGTTTAGATAGATTTGTAGTCCAGCATAGCATTGCATTTAGGGGCAAAATTTCCGGTTATTTCTGTATTTAAATACCTTTCACCATGATCTCATGAGTGCCTATCGTCATTCACGCCATCTGGAAAAGTTATTTAAATAGGGGCAACTGTCACACCCCAAATTTTACCCCTAATCGCTCATACCATAATCATACATTTATCGCATTTAGCAGGGACTTTTCCCGATTTATTTTTCTGCTTCTTTTTTTCTCATTTTCTAGCTTCCATTTTAATTTAATTTCGTTTTCTTATTTATAACTTTTAATTCATTTTGTGTTTCAATTTTAATTTCTATTTCTATTTCTAACCTTTAGCTCAATTTTCAATTTTTTTTTATTGTTATTTCTTTTCATTTTCAAGTTCGCATTTTTAAATCAATTTATTTCATTCTCAAGTTTTATTTTGAATTTATTCTCTACTTTTCAATTTTTAATTTTATTTCATTTTCAAGTTGTAATTTCTAAGTTTAATGTCAAGTTCTAATTCATTGTATTTATTTTCTAAATTCCAACTTATTTCTCAAATTCTAAAGTTAGTTTTTAACTTCAATTATTTAAGTTACTAAGTTATTTCAATTTTAAGTTTAATTCTTTTTTTTATTATTATTCACTTCTAATTCAAATTTTAATTTTTAACCATTTATTCCATTTTTAATTCATATCCACATTTTTATTTTCTAAATTCCAATTTATTTCTCAAGTTCTAAATTAATTTGAATTCCAAGTTTATTTATTTAATTTTCTGAGTTATTTTCAATTTTTAATTTATTTCTTTTAATTCATTTCTTAATTTAAGTTTTTTATTTAGATTCTAATGTAAAGTACTCATTTCAAGCTCCAATTTCAAATTATAATCATAGTGTAAATCTCCAACTTTATTCCAAATATATGTTATGTTACAACCAAAAAAAATTCAGCAATACAATCACAAAAAGTGTACAAAAGATATCCCTCAAACAGAAAATTTCAGCAAGCATACAAAGCCACACAAGATACAAACAACACAGCAGCACCAAGCCAAACTCAGCCTGCTCCACAGCCACCCACAGCAGGTCTGCAGCCACCAACAACCTGCTATAGCCTCCCACTACTGCTGCAAAATTCAGGCTTTGGTTCCCTCTCTCAAAACACTCTTCACCTACAAGTAACAAGGACAAGAAATCAGCATAAAAACACTGTTATCAACCAAAGACAGCCTCAAAAAAAAATCACTACAAACCCACTCAAAACAGCCCCCCACAACACATCAAACAACCCTCAAAATCCAGCATCAAAAACTCCATCAAACACACACAGAACAGCCATATTTTCACAACCCAAGCAACCAAAATCTGCCTCAAAAACAACAAAAAGTCACCCCTCTAAACACACTAAATCAGCCATAAAACCACAAAAAAAGTCTTACAAAAAACAGTCCACAGCAACCAACTGTTACAATCCATAAAACAGACCCATCAAACAACTACAAAGCAGCATCAAAAACACCAAAAAAAAATATAATTCAAAAACACAACAGCAAAGGAAAGGAGAAGAAGAAGAATAGAAGAAGGAGGAAATACACAAGTGGAGCTTACAGTCGTGGATCCTTCACCCCGATAACGTTCGGGACGGTAATATCTTCTTTCTACTTCATCTCTTTCTAGCACTTGTACATAGTTAGGTTTTTTTTAGCTTATTTCAATTTCAAACCTGTATGCAAAATAGACTAAATGTTAAAAACTCCAAAAAAAGAAAGTTTAAAATCAGTTACAGCACACACTCTTTTTTAGACACAAACCTCCTTCCAATCTCAGCATCTCCATAACCTTTATCTTATAATCTAACCTTTTAAAAAAAAACAGTGAACAATTCCATAACCTTTAAACCAAACACAACCTTCATCTTCATTCAAACAAACCATCACCAACCCTGTAACAATAAACCAAAAAATCTAACTTCAGAAACAAAACAAAAATACAGAATATGTACAGGCCCTCCAAATCACATCAAACAAATATTCACATCACATCTTCACAAAACCATAAACCAGAAAAATAACAAGGATGAGAGGAACAGAACGCTGAAAACATAAAACTTTCACCTTCTCAAATCGACGAGCCAAACGCAAGAAAAGCACACAAAAATCCAGCGATTCCAAACGCAACCCTTTTCAACTCCTCTGCCATTACCTCCTGCCAACACTCATAAACATCAACCATTACAAAGCCAAAACACGTAAACCGAGAGCAACAAACACAAACACAAACTCAGAGTCACACAAAACCGTAACCTGGAAATCTGTCACTGAAATCTTCAGCCGAAACACCAAATCCGGTCCAAAACAAAGCTCACCTTCGAACCAACCTACAACCTTTTCTTCTTCAAAAAAACCAGAACCCAAAATCACCATTTTCGACCCTTTTACATACTGCATCAAACACACGAACCAGCAACTCAGACGAAGCAACCGTCACCACCCCTCACCGCCCAAAAGCCATACTCGGACCAACCTTCATTCTCATCGCAACCTTCAAAGGAGTAACCACCGCCCTTGATTAGTTCGTTGCCGACCCGCTCAAGCCATCACAACAGCAACTACCTGAAACACACAAAAAAAACAGAGTGAACATTGAAACAGGAGGACCCAAAAGTGAGAAATCTGAAAAAACTTTGATAACGCAGTGACCCTCCTTCAACCCTTCAACCAAACTGTGATTACCTTCATCATCACCAACCGTCAAACCACCATAAGACCCGAAAACCACCAAACCTCATCAAATCCGTTCTGAACCGTGTAGGAATCCGACTGTGACACAAGTAACAACCTATCACCACCATTCGAAACGTCGGAAAACTCCAATCTTTCACGACCACCGATCGCAAATCGCAGAAACCCCTTTGTTGAAACCCCACAAATTGAAACACGCGACGGAGAGAGGTCGAGAGATCCATGAGAGGACCGCGATCTGAGAGGGCAAGTGAGAGCATTGAGAAACCACGAGCACGAATTGTTGAAAATAAGCGGTCTGAGAGTGAGAATCGCGAGGTTTACCGTGAGAGGGAATCGCCGGCGCCGATTAAATTGGAGAGGGAGAGACCTCCGAAACTTGACGAACAACAGAGAGTTGAGAGTGAGAGAATCTTATTGAGAGAGAGAGTCGATGGAATCATGTTCCGATTTTGAAAGTTGGGGGTGGGTTTGGAGTTATCTTTTCTGAACGTGATTTGCTGACTTTTGACTATGTTGTTTTCTTATAAAAAAAAAGAGGCTTAATAGTTATTGTGATTTGGGCTTAAAGTCATTCTCAACCCAATGAATTTCCTATCCACGCCCACTGATCCAGCGCCGAACCCCTCCATATTTTTAATTTGTTTTCTAGTTTCTTTTATGGGCTTAAAGCCCATTTGACTTGTTTACTATTTGCAAACCCTAACACCGGCCTGCACTCTTCCCTTGCTTTTTTTTTTATAATTAATTTTGTTTTAGTTAAATTTATTTCTAATGTTTTTTAATATGATTTTGTTCAATAGTTTCATTTTTATTCATTTGATTTGTAAGTGATTTTTATTTTATTCTCTTTTTTGGGCCAATGATATTACAAAAATCACGATAAATCATCTTCGATTAATCGTGACCCATATGAGGCCGTTGCATTTTATTTCTATTTCATACATTTATTCATTATCTATTCCATTTAATTCATTTATTTATCCTACTTAATTCATTTATTTATTCTACTTAATTTATTTAATTTATTTATTTCTATTTCATAACTCATTTCATTTATTAATCATTCATTTCTCGCGTCTTTACACCATATTAATTTAATTTCAAAAATAACAATTCCTTGGTCCAACGCCAAGTGAACTTCACTTCACATACACTCACACACGTAAGTCGGTCGTTTACGATCGCCGTCTGCACATTCCTTACACTGCACAGCTTTTTTTAATTTAAACAATTTGTCGCACGGCGCTTGTTTTCCACCCCCGCATTCTCGATCCATATATCGAGCCATAGCCGGTTACTAAGCCCTTTTACTTTGCATTGTCCAGTTACTTTTTATTTATTTATTTTTGCAAGTAGCAGCCTTTGCTTAGTCTTAGGAGCTTGCACCCTCTCTTGTTTATTTATTTTTGTTCATGCTTTTCAATCCAAAAGGGAAAGAACTCCTGCAGTTGACTCAATGTCATAGGAAGTTTAGCCATCCCTCATCCTTAGGTCCTTAGCCATTAGGTCCTTAGTGTTTTATTTTATAACTTTTTGTGACTTTGTTAAGTCACGTGAGTGTTTGCCATAACACTTACTTTCCCCCGCGAACCTTGAGCGTAACCAAGTGTTCGTTAATCCTTAGGAGAACTACGAGTGCTCTGATTCTATACCCGATACGTAGGCATCGATGCGATGTTGTGCGAGCACCATTAGAAATAAAACCTTAGGTTCCCATAATTTTTAACAAGCAATAAATAACAAAATTACAAATATTAACAAGAGGTTCCCGTAGGATACTGCGGATGCTTAGGATGCTAACACCTTCCCTAGGTATAATCAACCCCCGAACCTAGTTTCTCCTCATTTAGGGTTTTTACGATCTTTTTCCCTTTTCCTTTTGGATTAAATTAAAGTCGGTGGTGAACATTAAATGTTTTGCGATTCAAGCTCACTTAATAGCTTGGTATCCGATTCTCACCGCAACAGTTTTGCTTGCAGCTCCTTTATTCTATTGATGGTAAGTCTAGTGGTCTGAACTCTAGTTAGATTTTCTACTAAATGGTGCTTAAGTGAGTGAGTGCTCATTCTAGAGTCTTCTTTTAGGTTGCCTTCTCCCTAACTGTGGTTTTTCAGTTGTTGCTTTTTTTCCTTTTGTTTTTTTTATATGGTTGTATTTCTTTTTTTTAACCTCTTATGATTTATTTCCACAGTATATCATTTTGCTTTAAAAAACATATATATATATATATATATATATATATATATATATATATATATATATATATATATATATATACTAACACACACCTAAAATTGGTGGGTCCCACACAAAAATACATTAAATATATTTTCTTTCTATTTTTTCTTCATCTTTCTAATGTGGGTCTCACTCAAAAATGGTGGATCCCATACAAAAATACACTAAGGTGTATGTTGCTAATGCACACCTTCATGGATGTGTATTAGCATAACCCATATATATATATATATATATATATATAGAGAGAGAGAGAGAGAGAGAGATAGATATATATATAGAGAGAGAGAGAGAGAGGATATTCTTACTCCAAGAGTAAGTTATTAAAACTTACTCCACATCTTGACCATTGATTCATTTGTAATCAATGGTTATAATAATTAGTAATTATTCAACATGTGAATAATTGTTTCTCTCTTCATATTTAATTACTAGCTAATTATTATAACAATTGATTAAAAATGAATCAATGGTCAAGATGTGGAGTAAGATTTAGAAACTTACTCTGGAGTAAGAATATCCCCACCCATATATATATATATATATATATATATATATATATATATATATATATATATATATATATATATATATATATATATATATATATATATATATATATATATATATATATATATATATATATATATATATATATATATAGAGAGAGAGAGAGAGAGAGAGAGAGAGAGAGAGAGAGAGAGAGGATAAGATCAATTGACACACCAATGTGTCATGACACCAAATCCTCTCAGTTTATTATTATTATTTTAAAAGTTAAAATACAGTCACTTAAAACTAACACGTGAATTTTTTAAGGAATTTATCTTATCTATTTAATTGATAATAATAAAGGGGTATAATTTGGTGTCAAAATTAATAGTAGTCTTTAAATTAGTCTTTTTAACTTACTCCTATATATATAGTCAGGATCAACTTACTCCTATAATAAGTCTTTTTAACTTACTATATAATCGTAGTCTTTAAATTAGAATCAATCAATATTGAATCTAATTTAAAAACTAGGATAAAGAATAAGTTAAAAGAACTTAATTACTCTTGGAATAACTTGATCATAATTTATATATATATATATATATATATATATATATATATATATATATATATATATATATATATATATATATATATATATATGGTCATTTTTAAATATTTAACATTAAATTTAGATATATTCTAAAATATCATGAATCATTATCGATATCTTTAGTGTAAATTATAATAAAATAAAAAATAAAAAATAAAACATAATATTTGATTGATTAAAATGTGAGGACTAAAGCTCCGTCCATATGGACAACCTATATTTTAGAGGTTAAACTATGAAGATATATTTGACAATCTACAAAACAGTTTACAAGATGTCATTATATATTAAATAAGTTGTGAGAGTAGAAGGTTATAGAAGAAGTTGGTTTAAAGGAGAGTAAATTGATTGATGAGTGAAATGAGGTAGTAGAAACAAATGGTAATATAAGAGGGACCGCAAAGACGTACTGTTGCCAAAAGTGTAACAAACATCCTATTATGGTCCGGGGCTTCTTTGGTGTTGGCTTTATTTGCAGAACAAGAGTGAAGCTGTTTTCACGTCCCACACTAAATAAAAAAGTAAAGTAGAAGCACAAAACTTTTTCATTTTTTACATAAAAGAGCCTTTGTGTACAATTATGTAAGACAAAGCGTACTACGCCATTTTTTTGATGGTGGAGTTGGGGAGACTAAGCTGAAAATTTAAATTTATGGTGGATTTTTATTTTAGCTTTTCATTTTACATCAATGATGAAACTATGAAAATACACGCATATATAAAGCAAAAGAAGAAGAAAAAGGTGAATAGCCAATACAATCTATTATTTATTTATTTTTGAAATGTAATGTAGTCGTTTTAAATTTTTTTAGAGAACTTGTTTAGCTTAATCGTATTTTAACTATGGTAACTCAAATAGGCTATTCTATTTAATTCCATTTTAATTTGGACAAATATATTATGAAACTTTATTTAATCATAATTTTACTATGGAAATTTTTTAAAACTTTGTAACTTGTATCACACATTTTTAAAGACAATCCTAGCAAAGATATGATCGTTATCGAACATAAAATTTGTAAATGAAAGTTGATTATTTGGTTGCAAGTGGTAACAACTACCGGGTTGCTTCACAAGAGATTGATATATCCGCAAAAAAATCCAATTGTTATGTGCGTAAGGATTATCAATGAGAGATTTTTAATGTTGAAAATAATTTGCTAGACTTTATAGCAAGAGGATTAGGGTTTTTGAATTCAAAATATTAGTTCGACATCTATCTACGAAAAGATGAGGATGCTTGTAGATATTGATCATGATATGATTTTTTACATATTGTCCTAATTGATCACTATCTCTCTGTTAGATTGTGTCTTTAAAGGATGTCCATGATATATGATTAGCTCTTAAGCTTAGACTTTGGAAATATTTGTAGAAAATCTTCAAAATCTTAAGATGATTCTTAGTTTTTTTGAACTTATTTTTTATCCATGGGTGAATTTAGACAAATATTTTGTTTATGGATTAATGTTATTGTCACTTTTATGGGCTTGATTCATAACTCTTTGAATTGTAAAGTGAAATTAATATACCTTTTTTGTAAAAAAAAATTTTATCTAGTGGTATAAATTATTTTATGTAAAAATAAAGAGTAAGTAAATACTATCTCCAATATTTATCAATCTTTTTCTTCATCTCACAACCATATCTTTGATGAGATTACCTTGAAAATATTTCTTCATTTTTTTTTACTATTTTTTTAACTTGAAAACACACTTAGGTAATCATATGACTTAGAAAAATCTTTTTTTTTTCCTCAAAATAAATTAAAATTATTTTTAATGGACTAACCTGAAATCCTGACCCGAGGGAATGGACCAAAAAGATAGGAATTTAGTCTAACAAGTTTTTTTCCAGTCTGATCCACGTAATATATGACTCGTGGGTCGGTCTAATGGATCAAAGTCATTTTTATAATTCTACATTCATGTGTACTATAAACACAAGCTAATGATAATATAAAATATTTAACATAAACAAATTAATATAATATAATTGATAAAGTTTAGTGGTGAAACATTTTAATTAAAAAAATTAAATATTAATATAATTTTAAGAATTTGTATAAAGCAAGACAAACTGATTATATGCGGCCCATATAAGTAACACATATAAGTCTGTTCTAATGAAAGGCAAATTCTTTGGAGTCGGATTCAAAAAATTCTAGCAAAATTTGAGTCAAAATTTAAAGTTTAAACCCTATATTTTAACGGATTTAACGAACCTACCCATTTAGGTTAGTATATTTTGATGACTCTAATTATGTGATTTTAAAAGCACTTTTGTGAAGTGATATGCTCGAGGAGTTAGCCGATTTTGTGGGTTAGATTGTCTGAGGTTTGTAAATCTAAGATTATACTTGACTTAACGGAGTGGATGAATAAAATATATTTTTTTAATAAGCAAAAAAATTATATATATTGAGAATACAAAGGAGTATTCGACCCGTATATAATCAAAAGATACTGTCCCCCAAATTCCCAGAAACTATAACAAATTTTTTGTAGGATATGTGAACCAATCATAATATTTACAACTAAACTTCTTTCTATGTTTCTTTTCAATCCACCACCAAGAAGACAAAATAATATTTTGTATTACTTGCTCTTCTTCCCAAAATCCATCGTTGAATAAAATCGAATTCCTACAAGGTCATATGTTCCAACCAACAACCAACCAAAGAGCCATACTAATCTTGGGAGCAATTTTCTTCAACAACAAAATATTTATCCATTTGAAGAAGTGATCATTAATATGAGTGCAAATATTAACCTCAATGCCCAACCAAGAATACATATATTTTTAAACACAATTACTCTTGCAACATTATCCAAATAAAGTGTGAAAAATAGTTTCTTCATCCATAAAACATAAAGGACAAACTAAATCATAAGAAATAGAGATGATACCACGAACATTTAAATTATTCATCGTCGGAAGTCTATTGTGAAAGATCCGCCACCCAAAAATAATTGTTTTTAGAAGCGACAAAGCACCCCATAAAAGCTTGAAAACATCTGTGAAAAGGTCTTGAGAGTGTTCCGAATCATCTAGAGCCATCAACCAAAGATACCCGGATTTTACCGTATACAACTGAGAAGAATCATAAGGCCAAAATTATTTATCGAAACCATTCGGTACAACCTCTACCGAATCAAGTAAATATCGTAAATCCTCAAATTTTGACACCAAATTATCAGCGGCTTCACTATGAACAATATTTTGGAACAAATATATAGTTTACTCGGTTAATATATTATATTTTCCGCTTAAAAAAACAAAAATAAATATTATTTTGAAAGTTGTACTTAATGTATTAAAATTTTAAGACATTAAGTAGATATATGAATCTTTTATTTTATAAATTTAATATTTTATAGGGATTAATAATATGCATTGATAATGTAAAATATTTTATACTGTCAATTTATCACCATCATCTGTTTGTTATATTTATAAATTTTTAAAATAAAAATTAAATTTGTTATAACATCCTACAACTATGATTCACTGATGGTGTAAAATTTCTTTACACCGTCAATGCATATCAATTAAATCTTATTTGATATACTCTTAAACAATGTAGAATTTAATCATCCATACTTTGTAGTCGTTTACTTTGAAACAAAGATTGTTTATTATCAATTTAAATAATTATATTTTTTTAGATCATTACATACTCAAAGACACGAAGAAGAAGAAAAATAAAGGACAAGGTATATATGTATAGACAGCAGGTACGGTTAGTTTATAGTATATGGATACTTCCACAAGGTACCATAAATCCACTCACCTCCCGAATTCCAACACTATTGCCAGAAAAGAATATTGAGTTTTACATTTTCTGGCAAAAGAACAAATGTTCCATTTACGTGAAGCTTTGTATCAGAACGCAATATCCTTCCAAAAGCACTTGCTACAAAGATGGAATATTACTTTGACTGCACACAGCTATTGGAGTCCCCAAATTAAATTCATTCTTGTGTATGATTTCTATGAAAAAGAAGCATATTTGTATGATACAAAGTGGAAGAAGCAGGCCTATTAGAGATCACTGGTTTTTACATACCCCACATACAAAAAAGAAAGTAAAAATACAGCTTTATAGTTCTGTGTGGATGAGCTTCTATATGATTGAAACTCTCTTTTTCTTCTTCAATTTTTACATTAATATCTTTTTTACATCTACATTTTACTATTCCGATTTGATATCTAATCTAATATCAAGTGATTTCAACTTTCTTCTGATTGTAATTACGGGAAATCGAACGTTAATCACTACTGAATTAATTAACTATTGGTTTTTTCACATATATACATATGTATTACTAGTATGTTTAAATTTGTATAAAACACTCATAATTGAAAAATCATCTTCTTTTGAAATTTACTACAACTATTTGGGGGTGTATAATTTAAACCATATTATTGGTAAATTAAGTTTGAAATGATTTCAAAATTATTGACTTAAATCAGAGGTTGGTGATCTATAACTATGTAAATGAGTTATATGTGAATTCAAAGGAAAGGGCATAATGAGTATGACAAGACTAAGATCAGCTGGAAAATTAAGGTGGGAGGTGGTGGAAGTGGAGAAGGTGGTGGGAATAATAATTAGAATAGAAAAGATAGCAAGAAAGATAGTTATAATGATGATTCATGGTTGAAGCATATTCACTTTCCTCTTTGTCATCACTTTCTAAAGCATGATTAGAAAAAAGTTCACCAATCTTCTCCACCTCCTTCCAACAAAAGCACTCTTTTCTTTCCTCCTTTCTACATATTCATCCCTCCCTTTATATCTATTGCCAACTCAAAATGCCACCAAACTTGGGAAAATGTTCTACAATCTTGCATCTCAAGTGTACCGAAAAGAAAACATTGTTTTTATTCTATCGGGAAAAACTCAAGTTCAACATTAACTAAATAAATAATTCACAGAATCTAAATAAAGTGACACTCATCATTTTACCAATCGGGTTTGTAGGGTGATTTATATCAAATTCTAATTCTAACATGTTATCACAGTCTATCAATTCGGGTTACCCACTATTTAATATGCGCATTAAGCCCAAGATGTGTTGGGCGCAATGGCCTGGATGCAAGGGGATTTATCTAAATAGAGTGACACTCCTCACTTTACCAATCGATTTTAAGTCAAACTTTAATTCTAACATATTCCAAGTATTTCACTCCAAAGCCATCAAAATATTAGTTAATTCAAATATTTCCTAAAATACTAACATAATTACTAATTAGTTTTCCTAAAACAATTATCTAGTAAAATATTTATTAAAATACTAACAAATATTTTCAATTTTTTTAACTATTTAAATACCAAAATATTTACTAAGCTTTTAATTAATTATTTTGAAAACATTATTAAAAACCTATTTTAAATTAATATTTTAAAAAGTATATATTTTTTAAAACAATATTTTTTAAGAAGTTCTTTTATTTATTTATTCGAATCAACAACTTGTATACTTTAATACATTATTATAAGAAAATAAAAAAATAATAATATTGAAAAAGATATAATCTTGAGTCAATAGTTCACACCCATTTAACTTAACTACCATATCTAAATTGAGCTATCCTGTCCATCCTAAATAACATCTATTTTAATAATTAATTTCAAATTTTACTTATTTATTAAGTGCCATTATTTTAACTAAACATATAAATTAACATTATTAAATTTAATTACATATTAACACATTAAAAATAACAATATATTAACATTAACAGTATTAAAATAAAAAATAACTATATTAAAAGTATTAAAATTAACATTATATTAACTAACATTGTAAACTAACAAAATTAACATTAACATTATACAAATTAACTAACATTATTAACTAACGTCAAATTAGTTTTGAATTTTTAATAAGTATTTGGGATCCAAAATAACAGCATATTAATTAACAACATATTTTCATTCAAATTAACCGTATAAATTACAGCAATATGTATATAATTTAATGGTACTAATTGAATATTTAAACATAGAGCAATATGTAAATTTTTTTTTTCATTTTTTTGTGAAGAGGCGTAAAAATTTATATATCAGAAGAAATATTGGAAGGTCATCATACCATACCAACTATTCTTTGGGGAAGACTTTACCATATACCCTTATCATTAGATCTATACCCCTACATACACAAAAATTGGACTAAAATACCCTCATATAAATAGTAATTTTTATTTCCATTTTTACTTTTCACTTTCCAAAAAGTCTTCCGGTTTGGAATTTTTGTAATTAGTATACCGGAAGACATTGTCTAAGTCATCCGATTTGAAAAATATTTGTGATGCATACCGCAAGACTTCCATTAAGTCTTCCGGTTTGATTTTTTTTATAATACCTACCGGAAGACTTGGAATAAGTCATCCGGTTTAGTATGTGAAAACAGTGTACCGGAAGTCTTTTTACAAGTCTTCCGATTTTCAACCTTATTTTTAATTAATTTATTTTATTAATTACATCAATAAAAAATAAATATAACATGATATCAATTACATCAATAAATATATCATGATATCAATTACATCAATAAATAATAAATATAATATGATATCAATTACATCAATAAATATATCATGATATCAATTACATCAATAAAAAATATTATATTTATTGGTGTAATTGATATCATGTTATATTTATTTTTTATTGATCTTATATTTATTGATTCTACTATTTATAAATGTAATTGATATCATGATATTATGTTATAAATTTTTTTATGTAGGGGTATAGGTCTAATTTGATATCATATTATATTTATTTTTTATTGATATTATATTTATTGATGTAATTAATATCATGTTATATCTATTTCTTTTTAGGTTAAAAGCAAAATATATTAGTATACATTTCAATAAAAGTTATTTATAGTAATTTAAAAAATAAATATAACATAATATCAATTACATCACTAACTTAATAAAATTTTAAATATTGTATTTTATAAAAAATTAAATTGATAACACTGTAACTAATATTAATTTAAGATAGTATATTAGTTTTATTTATTTTCAAATAAAATTTAGTAATATTAAAAATTTATTTGTCAATATTAAAAATTTAGAAGTTTGGTGGAAATTGAATGTGAAGTGTATCCTCTCATCTCTGCCTCGTGTGCGCACCACTGGAGAAAAAAAATTAATAAAAAAACTTTTTTTTAAAACAAAAATTAATAAAATAAATTAATTAAAAAAAAAGATTGAAAATCGGAAGACTTGTAAAAAGACTTCCGGTACACTGTTTTCACATACTAAATCGGATGACTTATTCCAAGTCTTCCGGTACGTATTATAAAAAAAAAATCAAACCGGAAGACTTAATGGAAGTCTTCCGGTATGCATCACAAATATTTTACAAACCGGATGACTTAGACAATGTCTTCCGGTATACTAATTACAAAAAATTCCAAACCGGAAGACTTTTTGGAAAGTAAAAAGTAAAAATGAAAATAAAAATTACTATTTATATGAGGGTATTTTAGTCCAATTTTTGTGTATGTAGGGGTATAGGTCTAATGATAGGGGTATATGGTAAAGTCTTCTTCTTTGGGATATAAGAAGCAACTTGGGCCATACAATTAGCTAACTTTTAGATTGTGTATTAACAAATTCGAATTGGGCCACCTCAAAGTCCATTAGAATTTTTCTTTTACCATTTCTCTTAATATTCTGTTTTGGCATTTGTTCATTAAATTTAAATATTTTCCTTCACATTTTTTATTCTATATAGTTTCCAATTTGCTATTGAAACACCCTTGAGAACTAGTGCAATCTTAATTATTATTTTTTTATTACATGCAATCTTAATTTTTCCTTATCCTGAAAAAGTAACATTAAAAAAAAATCAAACTTCAAAACTTAGACATTTTATTTTGTCAACCTTTCGCTATCGTCAAAAACAACAAATATGTCATAAACACAATTATTTATATTTTGTTTAAAATTACTCACACAAATGATGAATAAAACGTGCATCCACCGTCCACAAGTATATAAGTTCAAATTAACACTCATGAAAGTGGAGTTGCATGCTGCAAATCTAATGGTTATTGAAATCATGATTTTAGAATTTAATTGCATTGGCTTTTTACGTATTCCTCAAAATCAAAGGATTTCTTAATACATTACATGTATTTCTTAGATACCATACAAAATTTTAATATAATTTTCAGATATATATTTTCAGATGCACTCTAATGTATATATTTTTACATCCATTTTTTCAGCTTCCATTAAAAACTACATTATCTAACTTTTTTCTTGCAATGACTTTTATATGAACAGACTTTGGCTACCTGCTATCACTACATTTTGTAATACTACTGTAGACATTAATAATAATAATAATAATAATAATAATAATAATAATAATAATAATAATAATAATAATATCACCAATATTTGTTTCAGCTACAGAAAAAACTAAAATAATGTTTTGCCATTGTTCATTGTCCCAATGCAAATTATTGTGTTTGCAATTTTCAATACAGAGTTCATCCATGTTTATGTTTGTATAAGCTATTGATTGATTTGACTAATAGCAATCAGATTCTTCAAGCTAAAAATTGTTCATATAAAGATCATTGCTTGATATACCTGTAAAGATTGTTCATACGAGATGCTGCAACCATTGATGTGGTTAAATCAAGATAGTATGATATATAAAAAAAAAATTCAAAAATATCTTTTCGAAATTTTTTTATAAATATATTTTTGGAATAAATATATTCATGAAATTGAGATTTGACTTAAAAATAAATGAAATGTGTGTGTTAGGATGTGTTCGGAGATATATTTCTGAAATCAAAAGATATTTTTAAAAATTTACGAGTTAGCTAAAAAACACATCGGATGAAAAAAGAAATCTCCAATATTATCTGCTACATTTGTTCTTTTTCTTTCTATTTCTTTGTTTTATGGGCTTGAGTTCCCCAAGGGCCAAGCCTATTCAAACATTTTAGGGTATTTTTTAATGTACTATACGACTAGGCACCACGTGAAAATACAAAAATATCGTCATATTTTGGAGATGTATCTCCGGACGCATTCCGAACACACACACACATATCTTAAACCAATACCGAGTCACGTCCTAAGAGTGTGTTTTTTAGATCCAGAGATGCATCACCGTAACCTGTTCGTAGATGCATCTTCGTAGAATACTGAAACAAAACCAGAAGCAGAAAACCAGAAAATTGTATTTTTCACAAAATAAAATTATCATTCATAACATAAAATCAACATTACATAGTTGATGTTAACATAAAATCTTCGGTCCGCAACCTCAATTTTGACCGCCCCTCCTCGCCCCATTTTTTTTGCGGAATTTTACGGAGCGGGCTTGCCAGTTTGCCACCCCTAATTGGAAATAAAAGCAGCTGATTGTGTTGGTGTAGCTATATGACCTAAAATAACCGGCAAAACTAGAACTCGTATATTACTGTCCGAAGAAAATGCCAATGGCTTATGTTGCTTTGATGAAGTGTCGACTGACCCAAAATATAACTTCTACTACAATTGGCAATTATTAGAAGGCTTGGTTGGTTGGTTATATTTTGCAAATAAGCATCTCAGGATTTGGACTATACTTTGAAATGTCCTCACTCTTAGTGGATGTAGCCGCCACCTTCTCATTGGCATACCTTTTTGGATTTGAGTATTGATGTTTTATTTTTCAATTACAAGATGTTCTCTGATAGAATATCGTTAGCCTTTCGCAATAAATAATAAACAAGGGATTGTAGTAAATTCAAGAGCAGTAAACTTATCTCAACTGTAATTTCGAACAACATGATATTCTTTAATAGAATACCCATATGCTATAGACATATGCGTTATCGAACCTTATAAGTTATTTTATTAATTTGGTTATTCATAAAACAACTTTTAACTTTTGTGTTGAACTTTTTAAGTTCTATAACTAATTTGGCAATTCATGGCATAATATTAAAGTTTGCTCATCATGAGCACTTAGAATTTTGTAGATAAGTTTACCTGTTTATTTAATTTATTAATTCTATTTTCCTAAAAATTTTATCGATCTAGATAGAAAGTTCAAATTTATTCAAATTTATGTTTTTGTTGCTCTGCAGTTCTATTTTGTCACTAGAATAATCTTGGTATAACTAATTTGGCAATTTATGGCATAATATTAAAGTTTGCTCATCATGGGCATTTAGAATTTTGTAGATAAGTTTACCTGTTTATTTAATTTATTAATTCTATTTTTCTAAAATTTTTATCGATCTAGATAAAAAGTTCAAATTTGTTCAAATTTATGTTTCTGTTGCTCTGCAGTTCTATTTTGTCACTAGAATAATCTTGGAAATAGGTATAATAGCTTCCTAAACTTTACATCTTTGATGCACCCTTCATCTATAATGTTTGCTGTTTTAGAATTCCAATTCATCAAATGAAATATTCATGTTGCTCAGTCCTTTTATCTTGAAACCTTTTTATAAATGTCTCGAGTAACATTACCCTCATTTTAAATTAGATTTTGCAACTATCATTGACTAAAATGAATTTCTCTTGTATATGTTTTTTTAATGAGAATGTATAGTGAGACATCTAATTAGTCAAAAAGATTGAAAAGTATATTATAAGTTTGAACATATAATTTATATTTATGTAAACGATCATGCTTTAAGTTGAAGAAAATTTTCTTATTTTTAATTAAAAGTGATAGTTTTTAAATAGCTATTTTAGAAACTAAAACGTAGGAAAAAATTGTTTACTAATTAATGCTATGTTTGGATTAACGATGAAAACAATATATTTGGACTAGAAACTACCTTTCTTAGGCAGGTAGCTTCTCATTTTCATAGTGGATTGTTTCTCAAACGTGAGGTTATATATATATATATATATATATATATATATATATATATATATATATATATATATATATATATATATATATATTTAGTTTAAGAGGTAGGATAGCTAGGGATTAAAGTTGAAAAAATCGGATAAATTTATAAAATTTTCACACGTAGGATTAGTTAATAGTATATGGATAATTCCACAAGATACCATAAAGCCACTCACTTCCCGAATTCCAACACATGACCGGAAAAGAATATTAAGTTTCCATTTATGCGAAGCTTTGCATCAGAGCGCATTGTCCTTCAAAAAGCAGAAGCTGTGGACATAACTTACTACAGAGATGGAATATAACTTTGACTGCAGAGAGGCATTGGACTTTCCAAATTAAATTCACTGATGTGTGATTTCAATGAGAAAAAAAGAAGCATATTTGTATGATACATGGTGGAAGAAGCAGGCCTGTTAAAAACAGCTTTATAGAAAAGTTTGGATGAGATTGTATATGATTGAAACTTAAGCAAAACACTCTTTCTTCTTCTTGCTTTTTTATATTTATCTTTTTTTTTTTTACATTTACATTCTATATTTTTGAGCTGCAAAAATTCAATACCACTTCTTGACTTTATATAAACATGACACTATTACACAGAGAGAATTTTAAATTTAAAATAAAGCCGGATACATATCTGGATACCAAAATTAAAATTAAAAAATTAAAAAATTAAAAAAAAAAAAAAATTAAATGGTATTAGATAATTTGACTAAATTGTTTTCTTTTTAAATTTGTGTGGATGTGTCCAAATCATTTAAATTTGTGTTTGTGCCAACTAAGAGCAAACTAAGAATTGCTCTCATTCTTCCACCTTACTTTTGCAATACCTTGTTTGGAAAACCAACATTCTTTCCTTTCATTACATAGAACTTTTCATTACACACAAACATATATTTCCTTTCTATACACATAAACACATCTCATCTAATAAAAACACAATGATACTTTTCCTTGAAATATGGCAAAATGTGGCTTTAAAAATTTATGAAGTATATTTTCGGAATTTAGAAGTATATTTTCGAACTTTTTTTTTTTTTGACAAAAACAATTGTGTGATTTATTTACGCATAAATAAATGCGTTCGGAGATATAATTTTAAATTGTAGGAATATTTTGGTTTTTCATGAGCATATGTTAGTAACCCTTAAAGTGCATTAAATAATCCCCTTATTCTATTTCAAATTATAATATGACCCATGACTAATAGAATCAGTAAATGGGTCAAGGCTACAAAAGTTCTAAAGATCCAATAACAAAAACAGAATGATAACAAAAAAAAAAATGTCTTACCACCCCCATTTATACCTAGAATCCCCCTTATTTTTGGATTGACAAAAATACTTTTTTTTTTATTATTTATCTTTTCTAAGATTACAGTTGGCAAAAAAAATTCACTTTGAAAGAAGTTGTAAATTTCGAAATATCTGCTAGTTATACAAAGAAATCTGATAGAAATTTTTTAAAATTTGGTGAAAACTTTGCATTTTACTACAATTTTAAAAATCCAATATTTAAAAAAAAACGGTAGATGTAAATTTATGAGTTTTTACCTTCTTTTTTTTCAAATATGGTGCATTTATACCATATTATTTTTGAAAAAACTGATATTTTTTAGAAAAATCAATATTTTTTAGAAAAATCAAATTTGGCATTCTCTGAAGATTCCTTCATGAGTGAAATGTGATGGGGGTGGAAACCTTGTCGAGATATCACCGAGGCATAAATAGAAGTTGCCCATCATATGGGGGAATATATTGGCAACTTTGTTATAACATACAAGGGAGTAATTGATCATGATCCTGGCAAAGCGGAAATATCTAGTCACTTGGAGTGCCAGGAGAATTATGATGTTGTGTCTTGGATCATCCTTGGTGATCACTATAAAGCCAAAATGTTGGCACGCAAAGGACTCCGACTGGTAGAGCAGGATAATGCCAACATGTATCATTAGGTCGCCGCTGAAGTGGTTGGGACTCCCTTCATATTGAATACAACCAAAATTATATCCAAAGGTGACATTACGATTGACAATCCAACTTTGTGTTTAGTATAAATCTTAGAAACCTTATTTGAGGCTCTTCTTCATTCTCTTATATGTGGCTTGCACTTATCAGGATAATATTTGGGATCACAGATTGATCTCCCTTTGCCCCCATGTACCTTGGTTCAACCATTTCTCCACGGACTGAGGTAATTTCCTCAAATATTTCATGCTGGTAAAACCTGTCACTTCTGGGGCTCATATTGCCTTCTAATATTGACACAAGATGGATTTAGCTATCCACAGTGGCGAAGCCAGAAAAATTATAAAGCCTGGGCAAAAGTTTAAAGACCGTATTGTATATAATATATAAATCTATAAATAATCATCAATCAAAATAAAAGAGACTCGTCATTTTGTCAACAAAAGTATAGTTTAAAATAAAAGAGATGAAACATAACCTTACAATAGCATGTTAAATAAAACCACGAGGCAAGTGTCCTTTCCGAGACTTCTTTGCGCTGAATGTTCGAATAATATCAATATCGTCAAGTGACTTGAATATCTCCCGCTCGGTGTAACATACCATCAAGTCATTGAACCACACATCGTTGATCTTATTGCGCAATTTAGACTTGATAATCTTCATTGCTGAAAAAGCTCTTTCAACGGATGCTGTCGACACCGGCAATATCAAAGCTAACTCAATAAGTTTGTAAACCAATGGAAATACCAAATGTTTCTCAGTTTGAACCATCTTCATAGCCAAACTTTGAACATCTTCACAAGTGGAAAATGAAGCATTTCTTTTCATTTGAAGAACATAAGTGTCAAGTTGATCCTTTATTGTTGCACGGTCATCATCAGAAAAGTCTGCATGATAAATATCAGCAAGACGAGCAAGCTTATCAACATCAAACTTGGAGAAAGAGTTCTTAGGGTCAAGACATGAGAAGCAATCAAGGATAATGTTGCTTCCTTCATTAAAGCGGTGATCCATCTCCACACATATTTTGTCAATAGCAACATAAAAAATCTCTGCACGGTAATGATGAAGATTAGTGATAGTCCTCCCTTCTGCCCTTGAACGACCCCGAACCGGTATTTCGTCATCCATATTTGGAAACGGAATACCTTTAGCAACACAAAATTCTTGGACATCTGCAAATAAATTATCCCAACCAGTCTCTCTCATTGTGGCCAATCGAGATTTGACAACATCAACTAATTCCATGGCAATCACAATATTAAGATCTTTTCTTTGCAAGACATGTGAAAGCTCGTTTGTAATGCCAAACAATTTTAACATTAACTTCAAAATAAAAGCAAATTTAAAGCTCTCCATTTTTTCTATCAAACCCGCTGCTTGAGATGGTCCACGTCCATCTTCATCAACCATACTAAGCACATTTAACACGGAGGACCACATTTGATCCATACGAAGCAATGTAGTATGATGTGAACCCCATCTAGTATCCCCTGGTCTAATGAGACTAGATGATTGGTGCAAACCCCTTCCTTTAGATATCTCACCACTCTCAAGTTTATTTAAAATATCTTGGTGTTGTGCCTCCGTCAAAGCATCCCTCCTCTTACAAGATGCACTTGTTGTGGTCACAATCAAGGAGATATATTCAAAGAAATCATGAATAGATGAGCAACTACTAGCAACAGACACAACAACCAATTGCAAACAGTGAGCATAACAATGGACATAGAAAGCATACGGGTTTTCATCTAGAATCTTTCTTTGCAAACCATTAAATTCACCTCTCATATTTGAAGCTCCATCATATCCTTGTCCTCGTATCCTTGAAATAGATAACGTGTACTTATCAAGAATACCATAAAGAGCATCCTTTAATGACTCAGATGTCGTATCTTTGACATGATGTAGAGAAATAAATCGTTCCACAACATTCCCTTTGTCGCTCACAAACCTAAAACAAGCCCAACAAGTTTACTTGACGAAAATTTGGAAATTAGAAATTGGAAATACGTAATGAAAATTGGAAATTGGAAAATACAACTACTAACCTTAACATCACCGCCATTTGCTCTTTGACAGATATATCACGTGACTCATCAATAAGCACGGAGAATTGTTTATCCCCAAGCTCTTCCATAATCACCTTGGTAACTTCATGTGCACAACACGTTGCAAGCTCTTTTTGAATGTCACTGGAAGTCATTGTGCAATTTTTCCCACCACGATCGAAAGCATCTCTCACTTGTTCATTCTTAGCTTTTACCCAATCTACCATCTCTCTAAAATTTCCCTTACTTAGAGAACTAGAGGATTCATCATGGCCACGAAAAGCCATGCCTTGTGCAATGAGATATCTTGAACAATCTACAGAACAAGTCAAACGAATCTTATACAATTCTTCAGATTCCTTGGTTGCTTTAATAAACTTACTAGCCACACTTTGTCTCTGATTATTATAATCATCGTAGTGCTTGACACATGAGTTGTGCAAACTATTATGACTACCAACGTGATCTTTCAAGCCTTGAGATGCATGCTTCCAATCTTTATATCCGCTTTTAGTGAAGACTTCAAAACCAAAGTGCTCGGCCCTCCCAGGTTTCTTAAAGAGAAAGCAATAAAAACAATAAGCTGCATCCTTGATCTCACTGTATTCTAACCATGTATAATTCTTATACCATGATTTATTAAATGCTCTTTTAACACTTCCAAATGGAGTTCGAGGAAAGCTTGGCAAATCCGGTTGCATTGGACCCTTCAAAATATATGCCCTCCTCACTTGGTCTTGAATATCCGGAGCATACTCATTAATTTGTTTCCTACGACCTGGATCACGCACAATCTCATTTGGGTTAAACTCATTAACTACATTAGGCGGTGGTTCTGGTTCTGATTCTGATTCAACTAAAAATCTCCTCATTCTGAAATTCAAAATGAAGCAATGAATTAAAAATAGAATTAATGATATAAGACTAATAATTAAAAAATAGAACTACAATTAAAAAAAATAAAATCTATGATTTTAATATAGAATATAGAATTTGGATTAATTTAACAATTTGTTTTCTATTACATATTATAAGAACTTGTTTTCTATTATATATATATATATATATATATATATATATATATATATATATATATATATATATATATATATATACTTTTTAGAACTACTATTATACATTAAAATTTGAATATAATGTTAAATATTGAGCTAGTAGAGTCAAGTTGCTATATATTAACAAGTTGCTAACTTGCTATATTATTATATTATACTTTTTACATATAATATGCAGCTTGAACTTCTATTCTACAACTGAGACTGAGAGCTAGTTCCACTAGTCATTAGAATTGCATAATTTGAATTTATATTAGCAACTTGTTTTCTAATTTCTATTATATATACTTTTTCATCACAAATATCAATAAATGAACCTACATTGTCTTGTCTTGTCTAACTTATCTACTGACTACTTATCTTTATAGTCTACTACATCTACATGTGTAGATATAAATTAATAATATCTTTCTAATTGTTAAAGTTAAACAACAATAGACTAGTCAATACTAGTATTAAAAAATATATTCAAACAGTTGTCATTATATATATGTTGGTGTTGCTACTTGCTACTTGCTATATTATCATTATCAATACACACAGACAAGACAAGAGAACACGGCTAACACACTGATGAAAACATGAGCAGTGGCGAAGCATTCCCTTTCTCTCTTATTCTTCTTCTTCACATTCACATAGACTCATTCAATAAATTTTGCCCCAAATTTGTCATCAATCCATCAATATATAATCAAGAAATTTTGCCCCAATTTTATCATCAATACACAACCAAGAAATTTTCCCCCAATTTTATCATCAATACACTGTCAATCTCAAGAAAGAAATCAATATACCTTGAAAAATAGATGATGCAGTGCAAAGAAAACGTAGAGATGAGAGATGGATGATGTTGTTTGTTGTTTCAGTCGCAACTTCCCTTTCTTCTCCTTCTCGTTGCCTTCTATTTTATTTTTTATTTTTTTAATTTTTATTTTTGCGTTTTATTTTAACACTAAAAAAAAAAATTTGGGCCACCAGAGCCTGGGCATGTGCCCAGCCTGGCCGGGTCCAAGAATCGCCTATGGCTATCCATAGACATAGTTACTTCACAAATAAGAAATGAGATAAGAAAACAAAGCATCAATGACGATCTCCCGACTATTGATACGTCGAATATTTGAAAACTAGATGCTACAATGTTTACAATATTTTTGGTCTAAGAAAATATCAAGGATCCACACAAAATGCTGAAATGTTCTATTTAAAGGGGTCCGAAAATCAGTGTGCTAAGTGCGCAGTCATTTATTGCTAAACCGCCTTTGGAGAGCTCTTAGCAGGCTCATGATCGCGCTAAGCAGGAAACTCCATGGAATTTAGTGTTGTCTTGGGCTAGGAGCGCGCTTAGCGGGCTCGTAGCATGCTTCAAAAATTGAGTTTCTTCAAAAAGCTTCCCAAGATCCTTCCATGCTTCAAGCTTCTCTTTCCAATGGTAAAACCTATAATAATAAACACAAAAGTTAAATAATTAAGTCTATAAATGCATTAAAAAAAATTATGCATAATTACCGAAAACAACGGGAAAAAGCATTGATTATCACAAAAAGTATTCGAAAGATGCCAAAAATTAAACTATATATTAACACATTCTATCACCTAACAACTCTCCCCAACTTGCTTCATTGTTTGTCCTCAAACAAAACTAAGATAAAATAGAAACAAAATGAAATGTGGATAAGACAACACAAACAAAAATTGATGGTTCAAACATAATCGATGGGCAAACAACAATGCTCAGCTTCAATATAAAATCAAAACATGGTTATGAACTAACTTCTAAACAAAAGTAACAAGCAACTTAATCATAAGCAATAAGATGTTCAAACGAGAATTAACTACTTTACTCGGATGAGTCATGATCAATAACTACTAGGGACAAAACACTCTCATAGCAATTGTGCCAACATCCAGAACAATTCATGCATTCATCTATCAATTCAACAAGGAAAATAAGGAAACAAAGATCACTAAGGACTTATAAAGGTTGTAACTTGGCAAGGGTAAACAAGAAAGGGATATATATAAAGGCTAATGAAACAAGAAATTGACATTGACATAAAGTTGTCATTCTTTTCTTCTCTATGAGATTTAGTTGGTCAAACCTTGTTTGGACCCATTATGCCTCTTCTAATTTAGTCTTAATCAAGACTCTATATAATGGCGATTTCAACTTTGATATGAAGTACTGCTTCCATGCCATACACTAGAGAGAAAAGGGTTGCCACTATTGAGGTGTAGATTGGCGTCCTATAGCCGTGTAGTACAAAAGGAAGCATTTCATGCCAGTCCTTATACGTTTTCACCATCTTTTATATGATATTTTTGATGTTTTTGTTTGTTTATTCTACAACTTCATTCATCTTTGGCCGGTATGCTGACGAGTTATGGTTCTCAATTTTGAAGCTCTCGCATAACTTCTTCAACATTTTCTTATTAAAATTGGTGGTATTATAAGTGATGATTTTTATAGGAAGCCTATAACGGAAAATTATCTCTTTCTTGATAAATCGGAAAATTGCTTGTCTCGTTACATTGGCGTAAGAAGTAGCTTATACCCATTTGGTGAAAGAATCAATGGTAACCAAAATGAAATGATGTTCGGTCATGTCTATTCCCAACATAAAGAATGGTCATGGTGTTGTTAAGACATTCAAAGGAGTTGGCGACACATGCACTTTATCAACATAAATTTTACATTTGTGGCACTTCTTACCATAGTTGAAATAATTGGATTCCATAGTCAGCAAGTAATAGTCTGCCATGAGGATTTTCTTTACCATTGAATGGCCATTGGCATAGGTCCCGAAGGATCCCTTATGGTTTTTTTGGATGAGCATGTCGGCTTCATATCTTTCCACACATCTGAGGAGGATTGTGTCATAATTTCTTTTGTAGAACACATCAACATCTATGAAGAATTTGGATGCCAACCTTCTTAATGTTTTACTATCCCCATTCGAGACACCTGGTGGATAAATTTGGTTCTCGGGGTAGAATTTGATGTCATGATACTGTGGTTTGCTATCAGGTTCCTCATTGACCGATAGACTAAATAAAATTTTGTCCAGGTGTCTGATTCTTATAAATGGATCCTAATTGCCCCAAGTTACTTTGAACATGGATGATAAGGTAGCCAAGGCCTCAGCCAATTTATTTTCCGCTTGAGGGATATGATTGAAAGTGATTTCATCAAAATGGGGTATCAATTTTAAGATGTTGGCCCGATATGGAATCAAGTTAGGATGTCGGGTTTTCCATTCTCCTCTTACTTGATGAATGACAAGTGTCGAGTCTCAATATACTTCCAGGATTTTGACTTTTAAATCAATAGTTGCTTCAACGCCCATGATGCATGCTTCATACTCTGTTATGTTATTCGTGCGCTAAAAACACAACCTTGTTGTGAAGGGAATGTGAAAGTTCTTTAGAGACATTAGAATGGATCTGATCCCATGACCTAAAGATTTTGAGGCACCGTCGAATACAAGAGTCTATCGCTCTCCATGTTCGGGTTCTTCATCCTCATCTAAGACCATTATATCCTTGTTTGAGAAATCAAATTGCATTGACTAGTAATTTTCAACTGGTTGATGAGCCAAATAGTTATTCATATATGTCACTGCCATCAACTTGTCGAGTCAAATAATTTTCATTTATGCATCATAAAAAAATCAGTTTGATCAGTAACGATGGAACATAAGCAGGGAAGGTTTTTCACGAAAGATAGAATAAAACAACTAGTCTCCGACGTTATTATCTTAGATATAACAAAACCCAAATTGAATTCGGTGTGAGCTAAAGAAGCATCCCATATGGAGGTTATGCTCATTACCGAATTGCCTTCATCATCAAAAGAATTCAACCCCGACCCAAAGCTACCAAAGGATGCGTTCAGGACAAGGATAATGAAGTTTAACATGTAAAAGAGGTCAACACGTTCGGGATTCTCAACTCCCACAATCGACGAAGACTCATCGTTGGTAAGCTTAAGAGCATTGTTCACGGGCACATCACACAATTTAAACATGACAACACATAAGAAAAGCCAATAATGTACCTTCGAAGACGAGGAAGATAGAAAGACAACCTGCAAGGGATGAAGCAGTAAAAAGTTCAAAGTGCTGAAACAAGAGAACAAATAAACGAACCCAATAAGAAGGAGAAAGCGTTGAATAACAAATGAAGCAAAAAGAGACATTTGATCAAGAGTCATCCTTTTATAAGGAAATTAATTGTATATCAACAGTCCAAATTAAAAGTTGAAGAACATCTAAAGGTAGCAAACATCTATAGGAGCATTGAAGGATCAAACATACTCAAGTACCTTGATAGGAGAATCATGCCCTTACATGTACACCTAGAGCCACATGCTCAAAATAAGTGTTGAAACATCTCAATGATGAGAAATCATTTAGTGGGTTTGTTCCCTTACTACTTTTCTAACTGATCTAAAGCTCTCTCACTTCTTTCATAAGGCGAACACAAATGCTAGAGGCTGACCATGACATCAAAGACTTCCATGACTAATTTACACTCTACAAGCCTTAGAGGCAATTGTTCTGGATCGACCGAAGGTTCAAAGTCAAGGTCCAATCTGATACAAGTCTAATAAAAACAATCTAACATATAAAAGCTAACACACATGAAATTCAAGGTACACATTTTTTTAATCTTCACTCTTATTACACTCATTATGGATTCTAGACTGACTTAGATGTTGGAATACTAATATTACAGATCCACACCGTATCATCACATTTGATATCAGCACCACCGATTCAGGATATTTTCCATCGATAATCAACCATTCTAATTTTAGAACAAAACAATAAATGTAAAGTTAGCATAAATAAATATCTTCGTTGTTTGCTATCATTCACACCCAAAAATAGATTTTTAAGAAGTTAAAAAAATTGAATTAAAGCATTCTAATATAAGAAATGTTTAAAATGACAAGGATACACGAGTTCAAACAAAAGAGACAATCATAATCTACATAAACAAAACAAAACAAACAAATTAAGGTGAAAACTAGAGAAGAGTCTACCTCATATTAACATCATAAATAAAATTCCACTTTTTAATCTTGAACCATATCATAACTTTAACTTTGTCCACCAATTCAGCTTAAGATAGCGACTCCTAAATAACTCAACAAAGCCAGCCAAATCAAATGAATGTACTCATTCAAATACAATACAAAATAACATATTCAAACTAAGATATATTATTTTTTCCATATCACCTTCAAAACCACACGTTATTTTTCCATTAATTTATTTAGTCGGCGAAGACCTTCAATTAATTATTTTCCTTGACTAAAAACATCCACGACTTTCCATTCAAAACCACATGTGTTACATTTTTGACACAAACACTGAACAGCAAAAGCAACACCAAAATGGAAGAAAAAGAAGCAGTTGAAGCTTAGAGAGCAAGTTCCCAATAGCAGTTAACCTCCTCAAGCTTCAACAGTCTAATTTCCAAATAAAAATTTGTTCCGATTCAAGATTCTGCATTGTATGCAAGCATTAGAAAGATGAATTCCTCTATTGTTCAACCTGTTTCAGAATGTTTCATCAAACCACTACACCCTATTCCAGAATCAAACCGAATCTGTCATTTGACAACATGGGATATTGCCATGTCGTCTATGCACTACATCCAGAAAGGCCTCTTATTCAAAAAACCAAATAACCAACAAGAATTCATTGATAATCTGTTGGAGAAGCTCAAACTTTCCCTCTCTCTTGCTCTATTCCATTTCTATCCACTATCCGGCCGTCTTGTTACACAAAAATCTCAAGACCCTCCATCTTATTCTATCTTCGTCGATTGCAGTAACCATAATCCCGGAGCTAGATTCATCTATGCAACTTTGGATGTAACCATATCCGATATCCTCGACCCAGTTGATGTTCCACCGGTTGTTAAGTCATTGTTTGATTTAAACAAAGCAATCAATCACGACGGTCACACCTTACCTTTGTTATCCATCCAAGTCACCGAGCTAGTAGATGGTGTTTTCATAGGTTGTTCCATGAATCACTATATTGGTGATGGAACTTCTTATTGGAATTTCTATAATACATGGTCGGAAATATTTCAAGCTCAAGGCCAAGGCCAAGGCCATGATCATGAAAATGTTCCCATTTCACACCAACCCTTTCACAGTCGTTGGTTTCCAGAAGGTTATGGTCCACCAATCAATCTTCCATTCAAACATCACGACGAGTTCGTAAGCAGATTTGTACCACCTAAGCTGAGAGAGAGATTCTTCCACTTTACATCAGAGTCTATAGCAAAACTGAAAGCAAAGGCTAATAGTGAGTGTAATACTAACAAAATCTCTTCGTTCCAATCGTTATCAGCACATGTTTGGAGAAGTATAACTCGCGCTCGCGGCCTAACAAATGATCGAAAAACAAGTTGTATGGTGGCTGTAAACAACCGACCGAGAATGAAACCGCCTCTTCCTGAAGAGTACTTTGGGACCTCAATTGATACTGTGACTGCAGAAGCGACCGCGGGAGAATTGCTTGAGAATGATTTGGGATGGGTAGCATGGAAGGTTCATGTGGCTGTGACAAAGCATGATGACTTAGAGATTCGAAAGAGGGTGGAAAAGTGGTTAGAGTCTCCGGCTATACTCGATCTTGATCACTTTGATCCGTTGAGTAGTCTGGCAATGATAAGTTCGCCAAGATTCAATATGTATGGGAATGAATTTGGAATGGGGAAAGCAGTAGCTGTTTTGAGTGGTTATGCAAACAAATGTGATGGGAATGTGACTGCATATGAGGGATATGAAGGGGGAGGGAGTGTGGATTTGGAAATATGTCTTTCTTCAAATGTTATGAGAGAGTTGGAATTGGATGAGAACTTTATGAATGCAGTTTCTGTGACCAATATCTCAGGTACTTCAAGAGGACACATTCTTAATGAAAATTAACATGCATTCCAACAGAAGCAGTAAGCTTCTTGTGAAGACACATGATAGTTGTTTTATTTGTTACTAATATGATGTGTATTGCATTTTATTTTCTTTCAACTAGTTGTATGGGTTAATGTTTCATTTGTAGTTGTGGCGTTTGGAACATTTTAATTATAGAATTTGATGATCAATTTTGGCTTAAATTAATTGGTTTTAGACTATCCACAAACGCATTTATATGCTCGTGTATATATTTCTTTGAGGGAACTAAAAGTGTGAGATGGATCGGTGATTGATTTACTGAGTTTTTCGGTAAAAAGATAGGAGAATATATCTGCAAGATTAATATTCCAACAATCAAATTCGTAAAAATGAGAAATAATGAATAATGAAGATGAATTTGAATTATCTATAAAATGAAGTTGTATCGCTTTATAGAACAAAGATGGTTATAATCATTTCACGTGGAATGCGGTGTATCATGTCAGAGACTTTTTAATTGTTCTCGATGGTTTGTAATGAGTTACGGGTTGACATCGTCTACACTCGAGATTATGAAAGCCTTACTTTCTATTGTGTTGTCCTTAACATCATTCGATCTTAGGCCTATCTTACCGGTCCTTTTGGACGGTCCAAAACAGTTGCCTCCAAGCCATTTGGTTTTACCGTGCATACTGCAGAATAAGCTGTCGTTTTAGGCTAAATGAAGGGTAATGATGTGTCACCACTAGCATTGAGAACTTGCACGTTAAATATATTTTATGTGTCATATGTTTTTTCACTGAGGAACTCTTGACGTGTGCTCCCTCACATGTAAGCAGTTATGACCTTTTGATCCTAGGACACTTGAGTATTTGAGACAACTTTCTAGTAAATCTAGATCGTTGGTTGTTGTGAATTGGATACCTTAAAAAACAAAGTATAATTGGTTTCTTGACCAGTCAAGAAACCCACAAGGGTTAGGGTTTAGGGTTACAAAATATAACAACAAAGATTGGTTATAGACTGTTATTATTTCCTTTATCTTAAAACCAGATTACAAGTATACAAGAATAACAAATAACCTCTCTCACTTTCGAATTAGGATTTTATCTTCCTATTTTCCCTTATGCAAAATATGAGAGACTAGTATGCTATTTATAATAAAACTAACACACTAACCTAATGAGATTTTTAACAATTACCCATTACAAGTTAGCTTAGGGTACAAGCTAACTTAAACAATTGGATCCATAACACAAGGTCCAATTAAACAATAACATGTGATCGAACTTCGACGACATGCTAACCCTAGAATTTGTTCCAATATCTCACAAATCTCCACCTTGGAACAAACTCTATAACAACAAGAAACAAACTAGCTTTCTTCATGCAGCTTTATCAACTGCACATAGTGAAAAAACTTGCTACTGGACAACGTCTTGGGGATCATATCAGCAATACTATGATATATTGAAACCTTTAGCACTTGGACTTCTCCACGCTCGATTACCATTCTGACGAAATACAAACTCACATCAATGTGCTTGGTTCGCTCATGGTATGTTGAGTTCTTCGTCATGTGTATTGCATTTTGACTATCATATTTAAAAGTGATACTTCGATCTTGAAGTTTCAGCTCCTTTGCAAAACCTTCAAGCCACAATGCTTCCTTTACAGGTTCAGTTAGGGCGATATATTCCGCTTCAGTGGTTGATAAGGCAACATCCTTCTAAAGTGTTGCTTTTCAACTAATTGTTGTGTCAAACATAGTGAAAATATATCCAGAAATATATTTTTTGGAATCCATACAACATGCACAATCAGATTCGACATATCCTTTGATTGCTGCTTTACTATCTTCACCCAAGGCTCCACCATAAATCAGGCCTCTTCTCAGAGACCCATTTATGTACCTTAGAATCTACTTTAATGCTTGCCAGTGAGCCTTTCTAGGATTCAACATGTATCTGCTTACAAGACTTACTTCGTATGCTATGTTAGGTTTAGTACAAACCATAACATACATAAAAGAACCTACTATATTAGCATATGGAATGATATTCATATAAGCCCTTTCGACATCAATACTAGGACACTGATCTATTCTCAGCTTGAATTCGACATACAGGCTTTGAATTCGACATACCAAATTTTTCGAGAATCTTCCGTAGGTATGCCTCTTGAGATAAGAATAATTTCGACTGATTTCTATATCTCCAGATGTCAATCCCAAGTATCCTGGACGCATCTCCCAGATCCTTTATATCGAACTCCTTATCGAGTTCAACCTTCACCCTCATTACATATTCGATATTGTTGCTTGCTATTAGAATATCATCCACATAAAGCAACAAAATAACAAATGAATTACCAGGTCAAAATCTGAAGTAAACACAGTGGTCGAACTAACTTCTGATGAAACTTATGTGTGCCATGAACTTGTCGAATCTCCTATTCCACTGTCGAGGAGATTGTTTCAACCCATATAAAGTTTTCTTCAGTTTGCACACACACTCTTCTTTCCCCTCATCGACATACCCTTCAGGTTGCCTCATCATGATTGTTTCATCAAGATCACCATACAAGAACGCAGTCTTCACATCCATCTGTTCTAGTTCAAGGTTGAACTGTGCCACCACGGTAAGTAACATTCGAATGGACATGTGCTTCACAACAGGAGAGAACACATCATTGAATTTGACACCTTTTTTCTGAGTGAAACCCCTTGCAACTAACCTAGATTTGTATCTCTTCGACGTCACTCCTTCGATTCCTTCCTTAACTTTAAAAATCCATTTATAGTTGACTAACCTTGCTCCAGAAGGTTTTTCGATCAGTTCCCATGTGTTGTTATCATAAAGAGACTACATCTTATCATCCATGGCCTTCATCTATCCAGTCTTATTTCGACTCCTCATAACTTCCTTATAGTTTCTAGGTTCTTTGTCCAGAACCTCACTTGCAGAGATTAAGGCATAAGATATAAGATCTGCATACTCAAGTCTCTGAGGTGGCTAGATAACTCTTCTCGACATGTCTCTTGCCAGCAGGTAGTCATTATCATTATCCTCATCTTTGACAACAGTTTATGGTTCTTCTTCGACTTCATATAGGTCATACAATTCAGCATCAATATGTTCCACCTCAATAGGAATTTCTCCCTGTTCTAGCTCTTCGACAACATCATCAGTTTTCTTGAAAGTCATCTCAGCTTCGTTGAAAACTACATCTCGACTAGTGATACACCTCTTGTGACATGGCTCTAGGAACCATAGCCTATAAGATTTAACTCCTTCAGGATATCCCATGGACATGCATTTCAGAGCACTAGGTTCAACCTTGACTTGCCTAATGTGAGCATAGGATACACAACCGAATACTTTCAGTTTAACGAGATCTGGTTGATATCCCGACCAAACTTCTTTAGGTGTCTTCATATCTAACGCAGTCGAAGGACATCTGTTTATCATATATGTTGTTGTTGAAATAGCCAAAGCCCAAAACACCTTCTTCAATCCAACACTAACCAACATGTATATAACCCTTTCGAGGATTGTTCGATTGAATCTCTCAACTAGACCATTTTGTTGAGGAGTACCTGCTACAATCTTATGCCTTTCAATCCCAGACTCAACACAGTAATTGTTCAAAGCTTCATTGCAAAATTCAAGGCCATTATCAATTCTCAACCTCTTGACCTTTCTGCCAGTTTGAGTTTCGACCATAACCTTAAAACTCTTGAAATTCTTAAAAGTTTCATCCTTTGTCTTCTGAATGAATACCCATAACTTTCTGGAATAATCATAAACTATGGATAGAAAATACCTTGCACCTGAATGTGAAGGATTTATTTCAAGCCCCCAAAGATCATCATGGATGTAAACAAGGGATCCATGTGTTCTTTGTTTGCCTTTTTTAAACTTCACCCTACAGGATTTACCAAATACATAAGGTTCACAAAACTCCAATTTCTCGACTTTGTCAACACCTAGCAGGTTCTGTTTCGTTAGTTCGATCAAACCTCTCTCACTTACATGGCCCAATCTCATGTGCCATAATTTTGTCTTCGACAACAGTTTCGTGGATGCAACATTTAACGAACCACTTACAACATCAGCCTCAAGGGTATACAAGCCTTGTTTCTTCACGCCTCTCAAGACTTCCTTCGACCCCTTCATGACTCTTAGAATACTTTTCTCTCCTTGAAAAACATATCCCTTCTTATCAAATTCACCAAGAGAAATTGATGCGTGTTTTTCGCAAGTGTACGAACACGTCAGAATAATATAAAAGATTGTCGAATCCACAGAGACCAAATGTGAATCTATCGTACCTGTTGTTATGGTGTGTATCTAAGGCAACTAAATATAAGGGTTTTAATAAGGGTGCAATGGTAAATAAAATGATAATTTTAAATATTAAATAAAAGACAGGCTCGAATGTAATTCACGTAATCAATGATAATCCAGTACTTGTTAATGGAACTACTTATGGGCAATGTTTTCTCCTTTGAAAAGAACTAATTTAACAGGAACTGTCGCTTTCGCGTATTCAGAACCGAGTTGTACTCTCTAATCAACCCCTCCTATTGTCACGGATAAAAAGGTGCGTACTGCGTTAGAGTAGTAAACCTATTTTTAAGAAATATAGTATCTTAACTAAGTTGAAAAGTATTTTAACCTGGACTTCTTAACAAAAAGAGGTTCTTACGAACCAGAGTTTAAACTTCCTAACGCGTCCGAAAATCGTTTTAAAATCTCTTTTCTTTTTAATCTAAAAACTCCTAATGAACTAGACAAAGCGCTTTTGGCTGTTTTTGAAATAGTTAAAAACAATTAGATTGAATTGAAAGATAAAATAGCCCTTAGGTGTTTCCACGAACAATTATACGGATTACTGCTTCAATTACGATCCTTACATTCTAACCTTTATGGAATTAGTTAGACATGATAAAGTAAAGATTCTTTTTATAGTTTTTCATAAAAGAAATTTAGTGCGAGTGCGGAAAGTAAAGGAATTTAGTGCGAGTGCGAGAAATAAAGTAATTTAAAGCGAGTGCGGGAAATAAAGGAATTTAAAGCGAGTGCGGGAAATAAAGTAAAGTAAAGCGAGTGCGGGAAATAAATGAAATAAAGTGCGAGTGCGGATAATAAAGAAAGTAAAGCAATGCGAGAAATAAATAAAAGTAAAGCAATGCAGAAATAAATAAAGTAAAATACGAACTTGAATTAAAATGGCGGCAGGATTAACTTCCTCCAGAGTGCTCCAAAACTCGATCACACAGACAGATTACAGACTCGATCACTCGATTGCAGAAACACCCCGATGTGGAATGGCAACTGCTTTGAAACTGATATATGCCTAGAGAAATCTAATTCTGGATGATGAAAAACGAAAAACTAAAGTCCTATTTATAGGAAAACTAAAAGCATGAAAAGACTGGGATGCCCCTCCACTAAAAAGTGGAGGTTACTGAAATTTGCCTTGTGGCGTCCGCCACAAGGTCATGGCACCCGCCATGGTGTTGACAGGGGATGAGAGAGTGAGGATCGTGGGTCTTGGCAGTTGTGGAGTGGTCTTGAGACGTGGCCACGTCATGGCTAACCCCATGGCGCCCGCCACGGTGGGTGTCGTAAGTGCAAAACGCTGAATTTCTAGGTTTACGTCCGTTTTCACTCCTTTTTCGCTCCTTTTCTCGATTCAAGCCCCGATTATTATAAAAACCTGAAAACATAAGAAAACAAAGTAATAACATAACAAAATAACAATAAAAGCTAAGAATGCATGCGAAATCGGAGTCAGAAATACGGTGAATTTTAGTGTGATCAAATTCTCCCACACTTAAACCTTTGCTTGTCCTCAAGCAAACATTAAAGCTTAAGAAAATATGGTGTCAACACGTGTCTTTGGGCTAAAGGGCTTCTAAGTTCAAGTCAGGATGCAGTGACAGATACTAACTAAGTGAACCAAGGGTACCATAGTAACACAAACACAAACTTCAATCCTATATTAACCACTCCATATCATCCCACAATACCTAGGTCTATCTTCTCATCTTTTTGTGTCTTTTTCATTCAGGCGCAATCACATTAAGCCCGTTATCCGTACATGCTTCATAGTAGAGTGACCGGTTAGTGATTCTGATCCATAACATAAGGTTTCTGGCACATAAGCATGTGTAAACCTGTTTTATTTGACCTAATTGTAGCTGCGGGGGATCGGATCGTAATCCGCCCTACCAAGTTCAGTGCCAGATACCTCTGAACCAACTAACAATAGGTGACTTGCAAATTTTTTTTTTTTTTTGTGGCAAAATTTTTTTCTTCTCTTTTTTTCGGTTTAAATGACTTTGTGAGGGTCACCTATACCAGAGTTTGCCTTTTTTTCTTTTTTTTATTAGCACTGGATCATTCACTTATGTTCATCGGCCCCCTACGTAGAGCATGCTTAGGCCGGAGCTGACTGCTAAAATAAACTACTTAGGACAATTTTTAAATGATAATAAAGGCCATGGTGGTGGGGTTTAGGAGTGATTCCTATATTCAAGAGGTCTATGGTGCTAAAATGGTTCTGATGTTTCAAAAAGTTGACCTAAGTCACCACATCCTAATCTAAACCTGTCTCAAAGCCCAAAAAACATGTGAAACAACATTATTTTCTTTTTAAAATTTTTCTGGTAAGGCTAAGGAAATGGGAAAAAATGAAGATAAACTAAAAATACACTATACTGGTGACTCGTCAAACTCATGCATTATCTAAGAAAAATAAATTACTGAAAAGGGAAATAACTGAAAGGAAATAATTAACTAAAAAGGGAAATGACAGAAAGCAATAAAATCCCCTCCCACACTTAAATCGAACATTGTCCCCAATGTTTCGAAATAAGATAAGGGGGGTAACCTGAAAAAGACTACTGAGGAGGAGCACTGGTGCCCTCGCCGTCCTGCTGTGATGGTCTGGAACGACGGGATCTACTACGATACTGGTCCCTCCGGTCGAGTCGTGCTGATAAAGCAGCCTGAGCACTCCGGACCTCTCGAAGGTTACCTAAGATGGAACCCTGAGTGGCCTCTACAAGCTGGTAGTGCCGGCTGTTGAACTCTCTCTGACGGTTCTGCTCTAATGAGATATCGTTCAAGGTACGGCAAACGTTGCTATAAGCACGATCCGAAACCAATCGCGATTGTTGCATGAAGCTCATGTTGTCCGTCAGCTGTTGGGAAATAGTAGAGAGAAGGCTATCGCGCCTTTCTTCTCTAGCTGTCATATCACGCCACATCTCCTCGGTGACATAGAATCCAAGAGCAGCACCTGCAACAGGGTTAGAGGAAGATGGTGCGGCGTGTGACTGTAAAAATATTTTTGTTCCTTTTTTTTCTTTTCATTATTGGGTATAAAATAAAATAAAATGAAAGAAAAAGAAAAAAATTAGATTAGTGCATGAAATAATATATATGGTAAAATCAAAGTACATGAAAATATAATAGATGCAAAAAGAAATAATATATGTCTGGAAATGCGATAAATAAAATAAAGCATATAAAGGGAAATTAAATACTAGGGTAGCGCTGTCAGTGTAGAATGAGTCATGTGGTAGGCTTCTTTTCCTGGCTTGATCCACGAATCTCAGCTATCTCCCTCTGAAGCTCTTCAATCGCCTGATATAGAGCATCGGCCTCTGAGGCATGAGTGAGATCAGAAACCTGCATCTGTAACTCTAAGTCTGCCACTTCCTGCTTGAGCAGAGCAGTCTCCTTACGGAGCTCATAAATCTGTGTTTGTAGGTCAGGTGGCTGCAGAGACATATTGTTAGACATAACAGTGATTCGGGGAGTAAGAGGTGTAGGAGTGTACTCAGCGGCGGGAGACGATTTCGGCTCTTCGACAGTCTCTCCATAACCCTCTAGAGCATAACTCCAATTTTCAGGATCATGGACACTGGTCATCAGCGGATCTGGCAATGTAAAATAGTGTATCGCTTCGCCGTCGATCAGCAATCTAAACATGTTGGGCTCAAAAGAAGCCCTCCTCATCAGTCCTCTATCAAGACAAAAATCAATATCCAGGGTGGTGTAGCAGCAGAAGGTCCTGAGGTGCAATAATTTGCGAGACAAACCCAATGCAGTAGCTATCTGTGTAACAATCCCACCGACATGGATGATGCCTACGGATGATCTGGGAACACTAGCAAGGCCCTTCAACAGAAAGTTGCCACAAGCAACTGAGCGAGACTGAGTCGCACAAAATAGTAGGAAAATCTCCTCTTCACTTAGCAGGGTCTCTGTATCTGGCAAACCTAGGAAAGAATGTGCTAGAATCATCTGGAAGTACCTCAATGCAGGGTTGTGGATTACCTGAGAAAACTGGGTAGAAGGATCTTGGCTTCCTCCACCTGATATTTTAGTCCAAAACTTTTCCACTTCTCTGCTCATAAAATACCCCATCGGTGTCTCTGGAATAGCATCAGGAGTAGTCTGGAAACCTAGCAAATCACCAAACGCTTTGTGAGAGAATGAGTAGTCAATCCCGAACAACCTGAAAACAACGAGTCCATCGGGTCCAGCCCAAGGGTCATGATGAAACGAGCTGCGGAACTCAAGAGTCAAGTTCCTATAAGTGTTGTTCCTGTAGTCAAACTGGCCCCAATGGAGTTGATGGCATAAGAATCTGACGCTTGGCTCTATCCCCAAGGCATCCATGCAGTCGTGGTCAGGGTACCTGGTAGGAGCCATAGGGCGTCTCATGTGGACATAGTAACGCTCTCTCTGTGCGTCGTCTCTAAAGGCCACGTGCATGTCATCAGGGTTCTGCATTCTGTACAAGGTTAGCAAACAAGTCCTGAAAGCACATAAAACATCCAATCGTTAGTCCTGACATAATAATAAAATAAACAAATTAAAATAAAGTAAAAATAAATAAATAAGTACATAAATAAGAAAACCATGGGTTGCCTCCCATGCAGCGCTTGTTTAACGTCATTAGCTCGACGACCGATTTTTAAACATCATTGGAAGGATATGGTGGATCACTCAGAGTATGACAGGTGTATGTTGTCGGAATGTCACCTCCTTCGTAGGGCTTCAACCTCTGTCCATTGACGATGAACGGTTTACATGTTTGGTTCTTGATTTCAATAGCACCGGATCTTAGGATCTTAGATACTTCGAAAGGGCCAGTCCATCTCGAACGGAGTTTTCCTGGAAAAAGTCGTAACCTAGAATCGAACAAGAGAACAGGATCGCCTATTTTGAAGTCTCTTCTTATGATTCTTTTGTCATGCCAAGCTTTTGTTCTTTCTTTGTATATGATGGCATTTTCGTAGGCAGATTGTCTGAGTTCTTCTAATTTGTGGATATCAAGGATACGTTTCTCACCAGCAGTCAAGTAATCCAAATTCAAAGTTTTGATGGCCCAATAGGCCTTATGCTCCAATTCAAAAGGTAAGTGACATGATTTTCCATAGACCAGTTGGTAAGGGGTTGTTCCTATAGGGGTTTTGAAAGCGGTTCGGTAGGCCCATAATGCTTCTTGAAGTTTCTGTGACCAATCCTTTCTAGATATAGAGACAGTCTTCTCGAGGATCTGTTTGATCTCCCTATTAGATACTTCTACTTGTCCATTGGTCTGTGGGTGGTATGGTGTTGCTACTCTATGCTTAACTCCATACTTGCTTAAAAGTTTATCAAATATTCTCGATATGAAGTGTGATCCTCCATCACTTATGACTAAACGGGGTGTTCCAAACCTGGGAAATATATAATTTTTGAATAATTTGATGACTACTCTGGTGTCGTTTGTGGGTGCGGCGATAGCTTCAATCCATTTAGACACGTAGTCAACGGCTACTAAGATGTACTGATTTCCAAAAGATGGTGGGAACGGTCCCATAAAGTCTATACCCCATACGTCGAAGAGTTCTACTTCTTGGATATTTCTTAACGGCATTTCATTACGTCTTGAAATATTTCCTGTGCGTTGGCATCTATCACACTTGACAATGAAAGCATGGACATCACGCCACATAGTAGGCCAGAATAGGCCAGCTTGAAGAATCTTGGCGTAGGTCTTAGATGTGCTTGCATGTCCACCATAGGGTACAGAGTGACAATGCTCAATTATATTATTTACCTCTTCTTCTGGAGCACAACGGCGGAAAATGCCATCTTTACCTCTCTTGAAAAGAAACGGTTCGTCCCAATAGAAGTTTCTCACATCACTATAGAACTTCTTCTTCTGGTGGTAGTTTAGATCAGGGGGTATGATGTCAGCGGCTAGGTAATTAACAAAGTCTGCATACCAAGGTACATTGCTTATAGCTAAGGATTTATGAAAATGCTCATGAGGGTCTGGGTTATCATCTTCAATAGTTTCTAGTTGGGCTATCAGTCTATCATAGGCAAAATCGTCATTTATGGGTACTGGATCAGGTTTCAGGTATTCTAGCCTAGATAGGTGATCAGCTACCACATTATCAGTGCCTTTCTTATCACGGATATCCAAATCAAACTCTTGCAGTAATAGAATCCATCGAAGTAACCTAGGCTTGGCATCCTTTTTGCTTAGTAAGTAACGAATGGCAGCATGGTCGGTGTAAACTATAATCTTGGCTCCTACTAGATAAGATCTAAATTTGTCTATTGCAAAAACTACAGCTAGGAGCTCTTTTTCGGTTGTTGCGTAGTTGAGCTGTACAGCGTCTAGGGTTCTACTGGCATAATAAATTACGTGTAACTTCTTATCTTTTCTCTGACCTAGAACAGCTCCAACAGCATAATCACTGGCGTCACACATTATCTCAAACGGTTCTGACCAATCAGGGGGTTTCATTATAGGTGCTGAAATTAGAGCTTGCTTCAGAAGATTAAATGCTTCAGTACATTTTTCATCGAAGATGAATTCAGCATCCTTCATTAAAAGACCAGTTAAGGGCTTTGTTATTTTGGAGAAATCCTTGATGAAACGTCGGTAAAATCCGGCATGTCCAAGAAAACTTCTTATCTCCCTGATAGTCTTCGGCGGTTTTAGATTCTCTATGACTTCTATTTTTGCTTTATCTACCTCTATACCTTTTTCGGAAACTATATGTCCTAAAACAATTCCTTCGGTGACCATGAAATGACATTTTTCCCAATTTAGCACAAGGTTTACCTCCACACATCTCTCCAGGATTTTCTCAAGGTTGATAAGGCAATTTTTGAAATCTGATCCACAAACTGAGAAATCGTCCATAAATACTTCCATGATTCCATCTAAATAATCAGCAAAGATAAACATCATGCAGCGTTGGAAAGTGGCAGGAGCATTACAAAGTCCAAAAGGCATTCTTCTATAGGCAAAAGTTCCAACTGGGCATGTAAAGGTAGTTTTTTCTTGATCTTCGGGGTGAATAGGTATTTGGAAGAATCCTGAATATCCATCTAGATAACAAAAGTAAGAGTGTCTGGCTAGGCGCTCCAACATTTGGTCTATGAATGGTAATGGGAAATGGTCCTTCCTAGTTGCTTTATTTAATTTTCTATAATCTATGCACATACGCCAACCTCCATCGGTTCTTTTTGCTACAGGTTCGCCCTTCTCGTTTTGCACGACTGTGATGCCTCCCTTTTTAGGTACTACATGCACAGGACTCACCCATTTATTGTCCGAGATCTGATATATTATACCTGCCTCTAATAACTTAAGAACTTCGGTCTTAACTACAGTACTCATTATAGGATTTATTCTTCGTTGGTGTTCTCTGGAAGGTTTTGAATCTTCTTCAAGCAAAATCCGATGCATGCATACGGATGGGCTTATTCCTTTTAGATCAGAGATCTTATATCCTAAGGCTGAGGGGTACCTACGTAAAACTTCTAATAATTGATCGGTTTCTTCTTGGTTTAAGGTAGCACTGACTATAACTGGACGGTTCATATCTTCATCGAGAAATTCATATCTCAGGTTTTTAGGCAGTTCCTTAAGTTTTACGGTCGGTTTTATAGGGCAAGGCATATGATCTGGGGTAAGAGATAAACATTCGTGAAGGTTATCATCAATATAGGGTCTTTTATAATTTTCATCTTCCAAAATAAGGGTTGATGGCAATTTTATAGATTCATTTTCTTCTTCTTGTTCTAATTCCCTAATGCATTCTTCGATGATATCTAAGGCATAACAAGCATCTCCTATCACAGGTGCCATAAGAAATTTTGAAAGTATAAATTCTATCTTCTCGTCACCTACCTCAAAAGTTAGTTTTCCTTTTTTAACATCTATCACGGCTCCAGCAGTCGATAAGAACGGTCTACCTAGGAGGATTGGTATGTCGTCATCTTCTTTAATGTCCATGACAACAAAATCAGTAGGTATAAACAGCTGACCTATCCTAACAGGGACGTCTTCAAGTATGCCTATAGGGTATTTAACGGATCTATCGGCTAATTGAAGTGACATCTTAGTAGGTTGTAATTCTCCTAAGTTTAATCTCTCACAAACTGCTAAAGGCATTAAGCTCACACTAGCTCCTAAGTCTAGAAAAGCTTTTTCGATGACATGATTCCCCAAAATACAAGGAATGGAAAAATTTCCGGGATCTTTATCTTTCTTCGCTAACCTATTTTCGGAAATAGAATTACATTCCACGGGTTTCGGATCTTCAAGTCTACGTTTATTCGTAAGTATGTCTTTGAGAAACTTAGCGAAAGAAGGTATTTGGGTGATGGCTTCTGTAAAGGGGATTTCTACGTGAAGTTTTTCTATAACCTTAACGAATTTTTGATACTGATTATCGATTTGAGTTTTCTTTAATCTTTGAGGGTATGGTATTGGTGGTTTGTATGGCGGTGGTGGTACATAGGTTTTATTTTTAGGTTCTTCTCCTTTTTCTTGACTTTCCGGGGTTTCAGACTTCTCTGGTTCCTTTTCCTCATTCCTCTCAGAAGTTTCGGGCTCACTCAATCTAAGGTTTGAAGGTTCTTTATAAGCGGTTCCACTTCGTAGAGTAATGGCATTAGCTTGCCCTTTCGGGTTTTGTTGAGGTTGTCCAGGGAACTGTCCTCCAGGTGTAGTCTGTGGGGCTTGGTTTAAAGCTACCTGAGAGATCTGGGTTTCAAGCATCTTATTATGAGTAATGATTTGATCAACCTTGGTTCCTAACTGGGTAATTAGTTCGTTAACATGGACGTTTTGGTTCATGAACTCTTTGTTTTGTTGTGTTTGAGCAGTGATAAAGTTTTTTACAACTTCCTCAAAGCTCGGACTTGGTGGGACAGGTTGCATAGGTTGATTTGTTCTTGGGGCTTGGTAACCTTGTTGTCTCGGAGGTGCGGTATTTTGAATAGGGTTATTATTTTTGTAGGAGAAGTTTGGGTGATTCCTCCATCCAGGGTTATATGTGTTTGAAAATGGGTTCCCTTGGGTATAGTTCACTTGCTCAGTGTTGGTCTCATTCAACAGATTGCATTCGGCGGATTGGTGTCCTTGCGTTCCACATATCTCACAATTCGGCGAAACTGCGGCTACAGTATTCGGAGTTGTACACATATGTTCGACTCTAAGGGCCAACGCGTCCATTTTAGCCTGCATCATGTCTATAGAGCTTAGCTCATGTATTCCTCCTTGGGCTTCCTTCTTTTCCACTGTCGCTCGTTCTACTCCCCATGATTGATGGTTTTGAGCCATATCCTCGATAAAGGCACTAGCTTCAGGGTAAGGTTTGTTCATCAGTGCGCCACCAGCGGCAGCGTCGATGGTCATTTTAGTGTTATAATGAAGTCCATTATAGAAGGTTTGGATGATTAGCCAATTCTCTAAGCCATGATGTGGGCATGCTCTTAATAGTTCTTTATATCTCTCCCAGGCTTCAAACAACGACTCTCCTTGGTGTTGGGTAAATCTAGTTATTAGGTTTCGAAGAAGAGCGGTCTTACTCGGGGGAAAATATCTAGCAAGGAAAACTTTTCTAAGGTCATCCCAAGTTGTTATTGAGTTGGGTGGAAGGGAATCTAACCATGATAGAGCTTTATCTCTGAGGGAAAAGGGAAATAATCTTAAGCGTATCGCCTCAGGAGAAGCTCCATTGGTTTTAAAGGTGTCTGCTAACTGAAGAAAGTTTTTTAAATGTTGGTTCGGGTTATCAGTAGCGAGACCTGCGAATTGTCTCTGTTGCACTAATTGCAGCAGGGATGGTTTAAGTTCAAAATTATTGGCTGGGATAGCGGGGTTTACTATATTGGAACTAGGTTCCTCGTTTGATGGTTGGGCGAAGTCCTTAAGAGGTCTTCGGTTTTGATCTTCGGCCATAGCTCTCCTATTCCTATGGAAAAACAAACGTGCGCGAGCGTAACGTTCAGGTTCAGCTAGAGGGTCTACTAAACTTCCGGCACTGCGAGTCTTTCGCATTGACCGGTGGGTAACAACCTTAGTCTAAACGGTATAACTACAGGGTAATGAAATTTGACGATATTGGTCCCCGGCAACGGCGCCAAAAACTTGATGCGTGTTTTTCGCAAGTGTACGAACACGTCAGAGTAATATAAAAGATTGTCGAATCCACAGAGACCAAATGTGAATCTATCGTACCTGTTGTTATGGTGTGTATCTAAGGCAACTAAATATAAGGGTTTTAATAAGGGTGCAATGGTAAATAAAATGATAATTTTAAATATTAAATAAAAGACAGGCTCGAATGTAATTCACGTAATCAATGATAATCCAGTACTTGTTAATGGAACTACTTATGGGCAATGTTTTCTCCTTTGAAAAGAACTAATTTAACAGGAACTGTCGCTTTCGCGTATTCAGAACCGAGTTGTACTCTCTAATCAACCCCTCCTATTGTCACGGATAAAAAGGTGCGTACTGCGTTAGAGTAGTAAACCTATTTTTAAGAAATATAGTATCTTAACTAAGTTGAAAAGTATTTTAACCTGGACTTCTTAACAAAAAGAGGTTCTTACGAACCAGAGTTTAAACTTCCTAACGCGTCCGAAAATCGTTTTAAAATCTCTTTTCTTTTTAATCTAAAAACTCCTAATGAACTAGACAAAGCGCTTTTGGCTGTTTTTGAAATAGTTAAAAACAATTAGATTGAATTGAAAGATAAAATAGCCCTTAGGTGTTTCCACGAACAATTATACGGATTACTGCTTCAATTACGATCCTTACATTCTAACCTTTATGGAATTAGTTAGACATGATAAAGTAAAGATTCTTTTTATAGTTTTTCATAAAAGAAATTTAGTGCGAGTGCGGAAAGTAAAGGAATTTAGTGCGAGTGCGAGAAATAAAGTAATTTAAAGCGAGTGCGGGAAATAAAGGAATTTAAAGCGAGTGCGGGAAATAAAGTAAAGTAAAGCGAGTGCGGGAAATAAATGAAATAAAGTGCGAGTGCGGATAATAAAGAAAGTAAAGCAATGCGAGAAATAAATAAAAGTAAAGCAATGCAGAAATAAATAAAGTAAAATACGAACTTGAATTAAAATGGCGGCAGGATTAACTTCCTCCAGAGTGCTCCAAAACTCGATCACACAGACAGATTACAGACTCGATCACTCGATTGCAGAAACACCCCGATGTGGAATGGCAACTGCTTTGAAACTGATATATGCCTAGAGAAATCTAATTCTGGATGATGAAAAACGAAAAACTAAAGTCCTATTTATAGGAAAACTAAAAGCATGAAAAGACTGGGATGCCCCTCCACTAAAAAGTGGAGGTTACTGAAATTTGCCTTGTGGCGCCCGCCACAAGGTCATGGCGCCCGCCATGGTGTTGACAGGGGATGAGAGAGTGGGGATCGTGGGTCTTGGCAGTTGTGGAGTGGTCTTGAGACGTGGCCACGTCATGGCTAACCCCATGGCGCCCGCCACGGTGGGTGCCGTAAGTGCAAAACGCTGAATTTCTAGGTTTACGTCCGTTTTCACTCCTTTTTCGCTCCTTTTCTCGATTCAAGCCCCGATTATTATAAAAACCTGAAAACATAAGAAAACAAAGTAATAACATAACAAAATAACAATAAAAGCTAAGAATGCATGCGAAATCGGAGTCAGAAATACGGTGAATTTTAGTGTGATCAGAAATCAAATTTCTCTTCAAGTCAGGTACATACCTAACTTCAGTCAATAACCTTATTGACTCATCATGGAGCTTGAATCTTACAGATCCAATACCTGCAATTTTGCAAGCTTTATTGTTTCCCAGCAGCACCGATCCACCATCTTGATAACATAGCTCCTGGAACAAATCTCTGTTTGGAATCATGTGCCAAATGCAACATGAATCCATAATCCACTCTTTTCTTGAATCGCTTCTTGAAACCACAAGAACATCATATGATTCAAAATCATCTTGAACAATGGCCACATTGCCATTATCCTTACCTCCATGATATTTCAGGCATTCAGGGCACACCTTTCGAATGTGACCCTCCTTCTTAGAATGATAACATCGAACACCAGATGCTTCACCACTATAAGACTTATGCTGACTTTTTCCCTTCTTCTTGTCGAACTTACCATCCTTTCGTCGAAGGTTTATGATCCTTTCGTTCAAGTCCTTAGAGTATAAGGCAGATTGAACATCTTCAAAGGTCAGGGACTCTCTTCCATACAAGAGGGTTTCTTTGAAGTGAGAATGTGTTCTAGGCAAAGCGCATAACAACAACAGCGTTTGATCTTCATCATCGATCTTCACATCAATATTTTCAAGATCAAGAATCAGCTTGTTGAACATATTCAACTGCTCAACCAACATTTTGTCTTCACTCATCTTGAATGAATACAAGGCTTGCTTCAGGTAGAGTCGATTCTCCAACATTTTGGTCATGTATAAACCTTCAAGTTTCAACCATAACCCTGACGTCGTCGTCTCCTTTGATACCTGTCGAAGACCCTTATCACCAAGGCTCAACAATATTGCACTGTGTGCTTTCTCAATCATGGCCGTCTTTTCAGTTGTCGTCAACACATTATTCATGGTTGTCTCTCCCGTCAATGCTTCCAAACAACCCTACTGAACAAGTAAGGCTTTAATCTTCAAGCGCCACAAACCGAAATCGTTCACTCCGGTGAACTTTTCAATCTCATACTTTTTTGAAGGCATCTTCTCCATGCTCACCGCACCAATTTGTTGTGAATCAGATACCTTAAAAAACAAAGTATAATGGGTTCCTTGATCAGTCAAGAAACCCACAATTGTTAGGGTTTAGGGTTACCAAGGATTGATTATAAACTTCTATTCTTTCCTTTCTCTTAAAACAAGATTACAAGTATACACGAATAACAAATAACCTCTCTCACTTTTGAATTAGGATTTTATCTTCCTATTTTCCCTTATGCAAATTATGAGAGATTAGTATGCTATTTATAATAAAACTAACATGCTAACCTAATGGGATTTTTAACAATTACACATTACAAGCTAACTTAGGGTACAAGTTAACTTAAACAATTGGATCCATAACACAAGGTCCAATTAATCAACAACATGTGATCGGACTCCGACGACATGATAACCCTAGAATTTGTTCCAATATCTCACATTGGTAATGTTTGATTCTCTCTTAGTTGTATGAGATCACGTTTCTCCCATGTTAAAAGTATCCATAAAAACTTATTTGCTTATTTTTTCTACTCTTCTGTCGTTTGAAGTTGTGAAAAGTTCTTCATTCTCTTCGTTTTACTTGTGATGACCACCAGAATTATTGTGCTCTCTGCTTTATTTCACAATCGTTAGTATTGCAGCTTCTTTTGACATTTTCCGTTAGCTTCATTGTTTCAAAGGTATCATTCATTTTTCTTTTGTCTTTCTCTTCTTTAGTTGAGGTCTCTTGTATTTTTTGCCCCTTATGGTTTCTTATGTGCATGGTTTCTTAGTATGGAGATGACATTTATCATGCATCAAAAAACAAAGAAGAATATCTAATTTGTATGGATGAACCCATAGATTTTGGGGAGTGCTTCCATTTTCACATACCTCAATCGTTCATTTGGTAATGTGGGACCTTCCTATGACAAAAGGGTGTTGACTCCAAACAAGGATAAAAGGATATGCATTGAATATGATAGGTACATTATTACCCTTTATGAGTGAATATGATAGGTACATTATTCCCCTTTATGAGTGTTTATTTTATATATTATCATTTATATATATTATTATATTAAAATGCATGTTTATCAATTTTTTAAAAACCAATATCACTATTAAATATCACTCATATTAATATAAATGTTTGTTTATTTAATAATTCAACAATAAAATCATAAATTTATTTTAAATATTTATTTAAAACTTTATAATATTAATATTTCATAATTGATCGATTTAAGTTACTAAAGATATAAGTAACAAATATGAATATTTAGGTACACACAAAATACAAGTACGGGTACAACCACCGACACTCATGCATATATAGATTTAGATATGTGGATTTTTTTATATTTGGATATGGAAAAGGATACTATAATACCCTATCAATCCCTAAGTTGAATTGAACAGTTGAAGCCTAATATATGTACTAGTTTCTTATTCAAGCAATGCCTATAAATTATAGGTTATGGCGCAGAATAAATGTATTGTGTCAAACTTTGGCTTCTCCACAAGCATCCTTTCAACACGTTGGAAACAACTCTGGCGTTCGCAACTCAGCCTCCACTTTGATGACGCATATTTTCTAGACACTTCCGCCTTTCGCCGATTCTTCAATTCCATCATCATCATGTAAGATAACACCCTCTCCATCCTCTCATTCCACCTTCATTGTCGTTGCAACGACCATTACTATGAGTTTCTTTATGCTGCAATTATAAGAGGGATCCAAAACCTTGTTATTAATGTCTGCTGCCCATATAACTCTCTTCAACCAGTTCAACATTTCCTTCTTTAGTTCTAAGCACAAAAACCGTATCGATTCTCAAGTTGAAGGGGATAACATTGTTCGATGTTTCTTGCTTTGATTTTCCTTCTCTCAAAGTCCTTCACTTGGAATTTGTCAAATTCGCTTACTATGAATATCTCCCAAAACTACTATCTGGCTGTCCCATTCTACATGAGTTGGAAGCAAAGGATTTAAGAATACGGACCTATACTATGATATATCCTACATGTATTGCAAGTATGTCTAGTTTGATCAGAGCTAAAATTTCTTGTTATCTTATTGAGTTTGATTGGCTTCATAACGTGGAAAATCTCCACCTACAACTAGTATTAATCAGTATCTCCTACTAGTCCAAATTTATCACTTTAATTCTTCCATACTAACATCTTTCTTACTCAATGCCGAACTGGAAACCCCCTACGGGCATGTTTCACAATTTAACCCACTTGGAGCTTATTTTCAACTTTGACTATCCATCATACGGGAATTTGAAAGGGTGTTGGCTCATAAAACTACTTCAAAATTCCCCCAATCTTTGAACTCTTATCATTGATGAGGTCTTTAATCTTACCATTGCCCCTCTCCTTTTTGCTAGTTCTAATTCTATATATTTTAAAAAAAATTCAATTGTTTATCATTTAGGTCGATGTAGTACGCGGTAATAAAGAATGGGAGGACCCAGAAGTTGTTCCAGAATGCCTTTTATCTCATCTTACAACATGTGAACTTAGAAATTACAGCTCCTTAAATTGCGATATTCGAATTCTCAAATAAATAATGCAGAATTCAAGAGTACTAAGCACCATGACAATTCAGAGTGACAAATTCCTAGACACAAATACAATGTTGAACAAAGTAAGAATACAACAAATTCAAGCTTTATTGATGTTGTAAACTTTACTCGATGATAAAACAGAAAGTTGAGGCTGTATAAGTAGCCTTACAAAAAGAAACTGCGTAAAACTGAAACTCCTAATTTTCAGTCCTTTACGCTAAAAAATAGGACTTACTGGAACTACTCCTTTTAACTAGGAATTTATTAACTGACTAAAATTCAAATACTAATTAAAACAAATATTAATATTTCAACATTTCCTCCCCTAAACTAAGCATGCATATTGCATTTTAGTTTAATCTTCTGTTGCTTGTACTCCCAACTGCTTCCGAATTTTCTCAAATTGGTCCAACTTCAATGGCTGGGTCATGATATCTGCAAGCTAATCATTTGTTCTACAAAACTCCATAATAACAACTCCATCCTTAGTTAGATTTCTCAGAAAATGAAATCTCACGTCTATGTGTTTGCTTCTCCCATGAAAAACTGGATTTTTGGCAAGCTTAATGGTAGAAGAATTGTCGCAAAACATTGTAACACAATCAGATTGAGAACCTTTAATTTGTTTTAGAATGTGTTGCATTCAAATACACTGGCAAGCACAAGATGCAGCTGCCACGTATTCAGCCTCAGTTGTAGAAAGAGTAACTATTGGCTGCTTCTTAGATGCCCATGCAACATCTCCACCACTTAACATAAATACATAGCCTGGGGTACTTTTTTGGTCATCAATATCACTGACATAATCGTTGTCCGTGTAAGCTACTAACTCATTCTTGCACCCTTTTCCAGTAGAAGATGCCTAAATCAATTGTTGACTTAATATACCTTAAAATTCTTTTGGCTGCAAGCAAGTGTGCTTCCTTTGGATTTGACATGAACCTACTAATAAGACACACACAATACATTAAATCAGGCCTGGTTGTTGTCATATACATCAAACTCCCCACCATCTGCTTGAAAAGAGTTCCATCAACTTGTTTTCCTTCCTCTTCTCTTGACAGCTTAATACTCCCTGGGACTATGGGATTTTTTTTACTCTATTACAATTTCCTATGCCGAATCTCTCGAGAACTTCTCCTGCATACTTCTTTTGGCTTATGTGTATCCCTCTCGCATTTTGACGCACTTCAACTCCTAGGAAGTACTTCATTTCTCCTAGATCAGTCATCTTAAATTCTCTTTTCATAGAATTTTTGAATCCTTGCATCATGATCAGATCATTACCAGTAAAAATAAGATCATCAACATAAAGACCTACAATCAATATTTTCTCTTTTTCTTCTTTGATGAACAAAGTGTGTTCATAGCAGCTCCTTTTGAAACCTTCATTGAGGAAGTAGTTTTCGATCCTGCTGAACCATTCTCTAGGAGCCTGCTTCAACCCATAAAGTGCCCTTTTCAGTTTGTAAGCTTTGCTTTCCTCCCCTTTTACTTCATATCCTTATGGTTGTGATACATATACATTCTCATGCAGCTCTCCGTGCAAAAATGCACTCTTGACATCCAATTGATAGAGTTTCCAGCCATTTCTTGCTGCTAGTGCTATCACCATTCGGATGGTATCCCATCTTACAACCGGGGCAAAACCTTCATCGTAGTCTACACCTTTCTCATGTTCATAACCCTTGGCCACCAAGCGAGTTTTGCACTTTCTAACTTCACCGTTTTCATCCAACTTTATTCTATGGATCCACTTTACACCTATTATTTTTGCTTCTGAGGGAGGTTGAACTAGCTCCCAGGTTTGGTTCTTTTTTATTGCTGCTATTTCCATGTCCATGGCATCTCTCCAATTTTTCTCTCTCACTGCTTCTTCATAATAAATTGGATCAGTAGGCATAAACATAAGGAAATTATGTGCCTCATCTTCTGATAATTCACCTCCACTTGTATAGTCTTGAAGGTAGATTGAAGGCTTTCTTGTTCTCTTTGTTGAGGTTGGTGGAGTTTCCTCTTTATTTGAAGAGGAATCCTCTGTTTCTAAGTGTTCTTCTGATTCACTCGTGGTATTTTCATTTACAGGTTCATCTAATTCCCCAATTTCTTCCTCATAGTCTTCACCCCAACCAAGTGCATCACTTTTTGATTTTGCATTTGTCATCCCCCAATTCCAGCAACCATCTTCCTCAAATATTACATCTAGACTGATTGTTACATTCATAGTTAAAGGATTTATCATTTTGTATCCTTTTGATTTCTCACTGTATCCAATGAATACCTGTTTTTGGCTTCTAGCATCAAGTTTGAGTCTTCTAGCTTCTGGTATATGAACATTTCCTACACATCTGAACACTTTAAAATGATCGACGCTGGGCTTGAAACCACTTCAACACTCTTCTGGCGTCTTGTCTTTTACAACAGATGTGGGGCTTCTGTTGAGCACATGGCAGACCCATTTTGCGGCTTCTGGCAAAAAAAATTTGGGCAGTCTCTTCTCTTCCAATATGCAGCGTACCATATTCATAATTGTGTGATTCTTGCGCTCAGCGACTCTGTTTTGTTGAGGTGTATAAGTTGTGGTCAATTGTCGCTTGATTCCTTGAGCTTTACAAAAGTTTGAAAAATCATTTGAATTGAATTCTCCTCCTCTGTCTGTTCTTAAACAACACAATGACAAATTAGTTTCCTTCTCTGCCATGTTTTTAAATTCTTTGAAAATAGTGAAGACTTCACTTTTCTCATTTAGAAAATAAACCCAAAGTTTTCAACTAAAATCATCAATAAATGTCAGCATGTACCTTTTGTTTCCATGTGATTCAGGAGAAATTGGAACGCATATATCCGAGTGAATAAGTTACAGTTGTTGTTTGGCTCTCCATATGCTTTTCTTTGGAATAGCTTCTCGATGTTGTTTTCCGACAATGCAGCTTGTACAGATTTTTGATGAAGCATTCAGTTTTGGAAGCCCTCGAACCAATTTCTTGTTATGCAATAATGCCAAATTCTTATAGCTCAAATGACCAAACCTTTTGTGCCATATTTCACCAAGGTTATCAACATTTTCTTTGAAGCATGTAGATGTTGATATAAGAATGTTTGTTGTCACAAGGAACATTCTGTTGGTGGTCATTATGCTTTCCATTATACAGCCTCTCTGTTTGGATGATATTGCTTGCAAACTCCATGCTTAATCACAATTGTGATGTCTCTATCTTGGAGCTGCCCAATACTCAGTAAATTATTGCATAACTCAGGAATAAAAAATGCGTCGCTTACGATTTGAGTGCTTCCTCCGAACTCCAATCAGATGTTTCCCTTTCCCATTACTTCTAGCTTTGAGTTATTTCCAAGCTTGACTGAGTGCCTGAAGCTTTCATCCAGCTATACGAACCATTCCTTGTTTCCGGACATGTGATTTGAACATCCAGAATCAAGAAACCATACTCCCTCTTTCTTGTTTGGATGAGAATCTGCTTGTTCCATCAGCAACATCTCTTCCTCTTCGTTAAACTCAACATAATTTGCTATTTTCTCCCATGTTGGACACTTATACTGATAGTATCCCAAATTATGACACTTGTAGCATTCCACAACAGCCCTACTTGTAAATGGTCTGCCTCTATCTCTTCCTTGGCCTCTCATTATGCCTCTGCCTCTTTCATAACGCTCCTCGCGTGTCACCTTCAATGTCTTCTCCTCCTCATTTGAACCCTTCATTCTTTGCTCATGGATAAGGAGACTGCTTTGGAGTTCATCAACCGTTAGAGTTTCCACATTGTTGGACTCCTCAATGGAGCACACATCGTAGTTGAATTTTGTCACAAGAGACCTCAAATTTTTTGAAGTAATATCGTTTTCTTTCACCGTCTCTCCGCAAGATTTCATCTGCTTTTCTATGGAAAAAGCTCATCCAAAGTATGCATTGACGGATTCTCCTTCTTTCATCTTCAATACCTCGAACTCAGTCTTCAAACTTTGAAGTTGAGCTCTCTTCACTCTAGTTAAACCTTTGAACTTTTGTTTCATCGAGTCCCATATCTGCTTTGAGGTGTCATCATTTAGTATTGTCTCCAAAATTTCTCTATCAATGGCTTGATAGAGATAATTCTTCACCTTTCGGTCTTTCAGCTTCTGTTCAGCAATTGTTTTTGTCTCCTCATCAGTGTGCTGTCGGTTTTATGGACCAACATCCACTCTATCCTCTACCAAGTTCCACATCTCTTTAGATCTGAGGAAGTTCTCCATCAGCTTTGCCCAATGCTCATAGAAGCCATCAAATTTGGGAATAGCTGGTTGAACAAATTTGCTGCTACTGCTGCTATTTGTCATTCTCACAAATTTCTTTAAATTCTCTCTTTCTCTGATCAGGCCTCTTGATGAGGCTCTGATACCAATTTATTGAACAAAGTAAGAATACAACAAATTCAAGCTTTATTGATGTTGTAAATTTTACTCGATGATAAAACAGAAAGTTGAGGTTGTATAAGTAGCCTTACAAAAAGAAACTGCGTAAAACTGAAACTCCTAATTTTCAGCCCTTTACGCTAAAGAATAGGACTTACTGGAACTACTCCTTTTAACTAGGAATTTATTAAGTGACTAAAATTCAAATACTAATTAAAACAAATATTAATATTTCAACATTTCCTCCCCTAAACTAAGCATGCATATTGCATTTTAGTTTAATCTTCTGCTGCTTGTACTCCCAACTGCTTCAGAATTTTCTCAAATTGGTCCAACATCAATGGCTGGGTCATGATATCTGCAAGCTAATCATTTGTTCTACAAAACTCCATAATAACAACTCCATCCTTAGTTAGATTTCTCAGAAAATGAAATCTCACGTCTATGTGTTTGCTTCTCCCATGAAAAACTGGATTTTTGGCAAGCTTAATGGTAGAAGAATTGTCGCAAAACATTGTAACACAATCAGATTGAGAACCTTTAATTTGTTTTAGAATGTGTTGCATTCAAATACACTGGCAAGCACAAGATGCAGCTGCCACGTATTCAGCCTCAGTTGTAGAAAGAGTAACTATTGGCTGCTTCTTAGATGCCCATGCAACAGCTCCACCACTTAACATAAATACATAGCCTGGGGTACTTTTTGGGTCATCTATATCACTGACATAATCGTTGTCCGTGTAAGCTACTAACTCATTCTTGCACCCTTTTCCAGTAGAAGATGCCTAAATCAATTGTTGACTTAATATACCTTAAAATTCTTTTGGCTGCAAGCAAGTGTGCTTCCTTTGGATTTGACATGAACCTACTAATAAGACACACACAATACATTAAATCAGGCCTGGTTGTTGTCATATACATCAAACTCCCCACCATCTGCTTGAAAAGAGTTCCATCAACTTGTTTTCCTTCCTCTTCTCTTGACAGCTTAATACTCCCTGGGACTATGGGATTTTTTTTACTCTATTACAATTTCCTATGCCGAATCTCTCGAGAACTTCTCCTGCATACTTCTTTTGGCTTATGTGTATCCCTCTCGCATTTTGACGCACTTCAACTCCTAGGAAGTACTTCATTTCTCCTAGATCAGTCATCTTAAATTCTCTTTTCATAGAATTTTTGAATCCTTGCATCATGATCAGATCATTACCAGTAAAAATAAGATCATCAACATAAAGACCTACAATCAATATTTTCTCTTTTTCTTCTTTGATGAACAAAGTGTGTTCATAGCAGCTCCTTTTGAAACCTTCATTGAGGAAGTAGTTTTCGATCCTGCTGAACCATTCTCTAGGAGCCTGCTTCAACCCATAAAGTGCCCTTTTCAGTTTGTAAGCTTTGCTTTCCTCCCCTTTTACTTCATATCCTTATGGTTGTGATACATATACATTCTCATGCAGCTCTCCGTGCAAAAATGCACTCTTGACATCCAATTGATAGAGTTTCCAGCCATTTCTTGCTGCTAGTGCTATCACCATTCGGATGGTATCCCATCTTACAACCGGGGCAAAACCTTCATCGTAGTCTACACCTTTCTCATGTGCATAACCCTTGGCCACCAAGCGAGTTTTGCACTTTCTAACTTCACCGTTTTCATCCAACTTTGTTCTATGGATCCACTTTACACCTATTATTTTTGCTTCTGAGGGAGGTTGAACTAGCTCCCAGGTTTGGTTCTTTTTTATTGCTGCTATTTCCATGTCCATGGCATCTCTCCAATTTTTCTCTCTCACTGCTAAAGAATATGATTTACTGGAACTACTCCTTTTGACTAGGAATTTATTAACTGACTAAAATTTAAATACTAATTAAAACAAATATTAATATTTCAACATACAAAGCTTTCAGTTGTTAATAGATTTATCTTCGTGCCCAACAATTTCACCCACATGTAAACTTTTATTTATTTGATTGATACTTGATAAAGCATGCGTGCAATAGTAGTCCTGAGCTTGTCACAAACATACTGATAACTCTAATAAATATGAGATTCTACTTTATAAATTCATTCTCAATCTCAATCTTGTGATGGTTTGCTTTTGTACAATAAACATATCCTGTTTTTTTTCCTTCTTTTATGATATATGCAAAATAATGTTATAAGTTGTAGGCAATGAAGCGTAGTCGTGGGTGTATGGGATATATATATGAGGTTTTGGCAGAGAGCATAAGTAGAAAGATGTATTTATACTCTAAAATAACAATTATACTAGACAAGTTCTTTTGGGTGACATAGAATTATAAATTATATTAGAATGACTTATGATTGTTTGTTTTGTTGGACTAAGGTAAAAGAATTGCACAATATGCTTTAACTATTTTGTGAGGATGTGAAGGAATGCATTAGTATTTCCGAGGGTATTAAATGAATTTTCTTCTTTAAAAGACAACCATGTAATAATTATTACATAAAACCAAACCAGAGCAAATCTTAGGTGAAGTGATTCACCATGGTTGTTTATTAAGAGCGGTCTAAGTAACTTGCGGAAAGAGGCTCAAACGGTTTATCATGGGATCCGAAAAATAGCTTTGAAGAATTGCTCAAAAAGATATTTATAGGAAAATAAAAATTTCTAGACTGTCTCCCTTTGATAGAGTTATTTGGGAAACAATGGTTGAAATTCAAGAGGACCGTTTTCATCTTGTTGTGAATTGGATATCTTAGAAACAAAGTATAATTGGTTCCTTGATCAGTCAAGAAACCCACAAGAGTTAGAGTTTAGGATAACCAAAGATAACAACAAAGATTGGTTATAAATTATTATTATTTCATTTCTCTTAAAATAAGATTACAAGTATACAAGAATAACAAATAACTTCTCTCACTTTTGAATTAAGGTTTTATCTTCCTATTTTTCCTTATTCAAAATATGAGAGACTAGTATGTTATTTATAATAAAACTAACACACTAACCTAATGGGCTTTTAAACAATTATCCATTACAAGCTAACTTAGGGTATAAGCTAACTTAAACAATTGGACCCATAACACAAGGCTCAATTTAACAACAACGTGTGAGCGGACTTCGACAACATGCTAAACCTAGAGTTCGTTCCTATATCTCACAAATCTCCACCTTGGAACAAACTCTATAACACCAAGAAAACAAACCAGTTTTCACCATCCATGGCTTTCAACCATTCAATTATATTTCGACTTCTCAGATCTTCCTTATAGTCTCTAGGTTCTTCGTCTAGAACCTCACTTGCAGAGATTAAGAAATAAGCTATAAGATTTGCATAACCAAGTCTCTGAGGTGGCTTGATGACTATTCACAATCTATCTTTTGCCAACAGGTAGTCATTATCAGTCTCCTCATCTTCGACAGTAGTTTCTGCTTCTTCTTCGTTGACTTCACCTGGGTTATGCAATTCAACATCACTATGCTCCACCTCAACAGAAATCTTTTCCTATTCCAACTCATCTTCAACATCATCAGTTTTCTTGAAAGTCAACGCAGCTTCATTGAAAACTACATCTCGACTGGTGACCTAGCTATAGGCACCATAGCCTATAAGCTTTGACTCATTCAGGGTATCCCATGAACATGCATTTCAGAGCTCTAGGTTCGATCTTGTCTTGCCTAATGTGAGCATAGGATACATAACCAAATACTCTCAGTTTGTCGAGATCTGATGGCTGTCCCGACCAAACTTCTTTAGGTGTCTTCATATCTAACGCAGTCGAAGGACATCTGTTTATCATATATGTTGTTGTCGAAACAGCCTCAACCCAAAACACCTTCAATCCAGCAGTAACCAACATGTATCTAACCTTTTCGAGGATTGTTCGATTGAATCTCTCAGCTAGACCATTTGGCTGAGGAGTACTTGTTACAATCTTATGCCTTGCAATCCCAGACTCGACATAGTAAATATCGAAAGCTTTGTTGCAGAATTCAAGACCATTATCAGTTCTCAACCTCTGGACATTTATGCTAGTTTGAGTTTCTACCAGAACCTTCCAACCCTTGAAATTCTCAAAAGTTTCATCTTTCGTCTTCTGAATGAATACCCATAACTTTATGGAATAATCATCAACTATTGATAGAAAATATCTTGCACATGAATGTGAAGGATTCCTTGCAGACCCCCATAGATCAGCATGCATGTAATCAAGAGATCCATGTGTTATTTGTTTACCTTTGTTAAACTTCACCCTACAGGATTTACCAAATACAAAAGGTTTACAAAACTCCAACTTCTCGACTTTGTCACCACATAACAGGTTCTGTTTCCCCAGTTCGACCAAGCCTCTTTCGATGACATGACTCAATCTCATGTGCCATAATTTTATCTTCGACAACAGTTTCATGGATGCAACATTTGTCGAACCACTTACAACTTCAGCCTCAAGGTTATACAAGTCTTATTTCTTCACGGCTCTCAAGACTTTGTTCGACCACTTCATGACTCTTAGAATATTTTTTCTCTCCTTGAAAAACATATCCCTTCTTGTCAAATTCACCAAGAGAAATCAAATTTCTCTTCAAGTCAGTTACATACCTAACTTCAGTCAATAACCTTATTGACTCATCATGGAGCTTGAATCTCACATATCTAATACCTGCAATTTTGCAAGCTTTGTTGTTTCCCAGCAGCACCGATCCACCATCTTGATAACGTAGCTCCTCGAACAAATATTTGTTTGGAGTCATGTTTCAAGTGCAACCTGAATCCATAATTCATTCTTTTCTTGAGTCACCGCTTGAAACCACAAAAACATCAGATGAGTCGAAATCATCTTGAACAATGACAACATTGCCATTATCCTTACCTCCATGATCTTTCAGGCCTTCAGGGAACACCTTTCGAATGTGACCCTCATTCTTACATTAAGACTTCAAGTTTCACCAGATGCTTCACCACCATAAGACTTCTGCTGACTTTTACCCTTCTTCTTGTCGAACTTACCATCCTTTCGCAAGAATTTCGTCTTAACGGTCAAACTTTCACCAACCGTCAAAGGTTTATGCTCATTTCATTCGTTCAAGTCCTTAGATTACAAGACATATTGAACATCTTTAAAGGTCAAAGACTTTCTTCCATACAAGAGAGTTTCTTTGAAGTGAGCATGTGTTCTAGGCAAAGCTCATAATAACAATAGCGCTTGATCTTCATCATCAATCTTCATATCAATATTTTCAAGATCAAGAATCAGCTTGTTGAACATATTCAACTGCTCAGCTAACACTTTGTCTTCACTCATCTTGAATGAATACAAAGCTGACTTCAGGTAGAGTCGATTCACCAAAGAATTGGTCAAGTAAAACCTTCAAGTTTCAACCATAACCCTGACGCCGTCGTCTCCTTTGATATTTGTCGAAGAATCTTATCACCAAGACTCAACAATATTGCGCTATGTGTTTTCTCAATCATGACTGTCTTCCCAGCTGTCGTCAAAGCAACATTCATGGTCGTCTCTCTTTTCAACGCTTGCAAGCAACCCTGCTGAACAAGTAGGACTTTCATCTTCAAGCGCTACAGGCCGAAATCGTTCACTCCGGTGAACTTTTCAATCTCATACTTTATTGAAGGCATCTTCTCCACGCTCACAACACCAATTTTTTGTGAATCAGATACCTTATAAACAAAGTATAATTGGTTCCTTGATCAGTCAAGAAATCCATAAGGGTTAGGGTTTATGATAACTAAAGATAATAACAAAGATTGGTTATAAACTGATATTCTTTCATTTCTGTTAAAATAAGATTACAAGTATACAAAAATAACAAATAATCTCTCTCACTTTTGAATTAGGGTTTTATCATCCTATTTTCCCTTATTCAAAAGATGATAGACTGATATGCTATTTATAATAAAACTAACACACTAATCTAATGAGCATTTTAACAATTACCCATTACTAGCTAACTTAGGGTACAAGCTAAATTAAACAATTGGATCCATAATACAAAACTCAATTAAACAACTCCATTTTATTTCAATTTCTATGAAATGGATGCTTGCAGATAACCCGCTAAAAGACAAAACCTTCTATTCATCTCACAAATGTGAAAGTTGAAACTGTTCAACGTCACTTTCAATTTGCATCGCTGACTTTTGTTTGTAATGGAAATTACAGTAATTCTGATATGTTTCTTTTGCAGGGTCGTTGAATATTCAATGACATGTTTATCACAGTAATTCTAGAAACCTAAATATGTTTATGGTTTGAAACTTATGCATAGTCAAGCTGGTTATATTTTTTGTAAGTATGGCTTGCACTTTTTTTAATAATGAAAAAAATAGGATATGAAGAATCCTTGGGTTTTGGTCAATTCAGAGAAACAACATCTAGTTATAGGGAACAATTGCTTTGTGAGGATGTAAAAGGAAGTTGGGGAGTGATAGATTGAACTGTTTGAGTTGGATAATTTTCTGTTTGAGTTGATCTATTTCTGTTTTACATGACCGGAAAATATTCAAGATATAATCTCTAGTAAAGAGATATGCTTGGAAACTAGTCTGTGTTGCATTTGGAAAAAAAAAAATCATGTTTTGAAAAGTTTGAAAAAAAAAATATGATTAAGTGTAAACTTCTCATTCCCATTAACTAAACACAGCGTACTCAAAGACTAGAACAATGGATTAAACACTGAAACTGAGTTCATGAACTCTTCATCCAATTCCAGAACTGTCATTTTGTCCGGTGAAAGACACACTTCAAGATCTATACTCCCCCCTCCTTCTTGACCTGGATATGATGTTATTTTTCCATCAAATTTGTTAGCATAACCACTTCTAACTGCTAAAGCTTTTCCCATTCCAAATTCATTTCCATACATATTAAACCTCGGTGAACTTCCCATCAGCACACTATTAGGATCAAATAGAAGATCCACTCGATACACAATTGGAGACTCTATCCACTTTTCCACCAATCCCCGCACCACTTTGTCATCATGGTTTGCAACAGCCAGATGAACCTTCCAAGCTGCCCATCCTAGATCATTCTCCAGCAAGTCCTTTACCTTTGTTGTTTCGGTACTCACTGCGTGAATTGAATTCCCAAAATATTCCTTAGGAAGTGGCGGATCCATTCTCGTTCGGTTGTTTGTAGCCAATTTGCAAGTTGTTGTCTGATCATGTTGTAGTTGACGTGCACGAGTTATAGATCTCCAAACTAGTGCTGATAATGATTGGAAAGAAGAGATTTTTGCTGTCTTACACTCTTTGTTGGCCTTTGCTTTAAGTTTTGCTATAGATTCTGCTGAAAAATGGAAGATTCTCTCTCTCAAAATGGGTGTTTCATACCTGTGAATAAACTCGTCGTGATGTTTGAAAGGAAGGTTGATAATTGGACCATAACCTTCTGGAAACCATCTGTTATGGATGGGTTGGTGTGAAATTGAAAGAGGATTAATATTAGTACCATCTTGAAATATTTCAGAAAATGTGTTAAAGAAATTCCAATAAGCAGTTCCATCACCAAGAGAGTGATTCATGGAACAAGCTATGAAAACACCATCCAATAATTCAGTGAGTTGGATGGACAACAAGGACATGGTGTGACCATCATGGTTGACTGCTCTGTGGTGATGAAAGAAGGATTGAACAAAGGGTGGAACGTCGATGGGGGATAGGATATCATCTATGGTGAAATCTAATGTTGCATGGATAAATTTAGCACCAGGACTATTTTTGCAGTCGACAAAAAGAGTGTAAGAAGGAGGATCTGGGTTTTCTTGGTAACAAGACGACCTGAGAGGGGATAGAAATGGAAAAGTGTGAGAGAAAGAGAGTGTTTAAGTTTTTGTACCAGGTTGTGAATGAAATCTGGGTGATTAACTAGTGATGATGTTGGTTTTTTGAAGAGAAGACCCTTTTGGATATAGTTAGCAGATAACATGCAAATATCCCAAGGTGATAAGTAGCATATCTGGTTTGACTCTTGGATTGGGGGATATGGTTTGATGAAACATTCAGAAACGAATTTTAGAGAAGAGGTGTTCATTTTTCTGGTGTATGTGTGTTGCATAGAGAAAGAGAGAGGGGAAATTCTCTCTCACTCACGCGTTAAACTTCAATAATAAAAAAACTAAAAAACAACGTGAATTCCACCACAAAAAATTAGATAGATCTATCTATAAAATAATGCTGAATATTTCGGTATTTTTGAATTTAGTTGGACACCGGTACCTTTAACCAATCAAAAACTATGATTCAATGTTATGTCATTTTATTGTATTATTTTATTTTAAAATAAATTAAAATATTCTTATAATTTGTACTAGAGGTACGGTATCTAGGGGTGTTCGCGGGCCAGTTTGGTTCGGTTTCGAGAGAATCTGATACTCGAACCAATGAAAAATAAATGGATTGGTTTGGATTAGATTTCTATAATTTTGCAATAAAGCACAAACCAAACCGATCCGAAAAATAATAGATTGGTTTGGATTCGATTGATCGGATATATTAAAAATAAATATTAAAAAAATATATTTTTTAAATTATTTGTTTACACGCTAAAATATGAAAAATAAATATTGAACAAATGACACACATATTTTTAAATATATTATGACCACCATAGTCATATAATTGTTGTATTTCACTTAAATATTTAGTAATTTAAAACAATTTTATTGCATAATCATACTTCATTCCATAACATAAAATTGAAGGTTTGTAATTTGTAAATACTTGTGATGTGAAGTTTTGCGATTTGGGAAAAAGCATGTGGTTTACATATACTTGTAGTTTGTAATTTGTGAGTTTGATTTATAATGGTTGTGACTTTTAATGTTTCATTTCTCTATATTTCATCATTGGTTGATATGCTTGTGATAATTTAAAAGATGTAGTTTTGTTTTTAATTGGAAATGTCTAGAGACTTAGTCTATTTATTTCTTTCATTATGGTTTGTACTTGATAATTGCTATAACAACTATTCTCTTCATTCAAATAAATAAGTAATAATTTAATTAAAATTAAAAGTTTATTATATAAATTAATTATGTTGATTGTTATTGGTTTGATTTGGGTTTACGCGTAGCAAACTAGAAATTCGTTACTCGAACCAATTAAAATCGATTTTAATCGGTTTGGTTCGGTTTTTGCCCGAACTGGAAAAATACCCAACCCAAACACATTGGTTTGATTTAGATTCCGGTTTGGTTCGAATTTGTCCGAACCAATGAACACCCCTAACGGTACCCAATTACTTATCATGGGTATCTAAGAATTTACCTAAAATAATTTGTATTGGAATTGCATTGAAAATCTATAAAATTTGGACCATTAAATAAATAAATAAATAAATACAATAAAATGATATGGCATTATTTGATGAGTGAAATTTAGACCATTAAATAAATAAATAAATATAATAAAGGATATGACATTATTTGATGAGTGAAATGTACACTACATAAATTTTTAGGATGGATAGAAAAGTTGTTCCAAGAAAACAAAACTATAGAAATAAGTAAATATTTTTAATATTGTTTTATTAATCATTAATTTATTATCTTTACAATTAATGGTGGTCGTGGACAACAATAATTTGGATCTTCTGTAAATTATATTAATTAGATAGAAAAATATTATATTAGAAATTTAAGGAGAATATTCTAAAACATTCTTCAATGATAAAAAAAACAAAACTAACTTTTTATAGAAATAAATAAATATTTTTAATAATTTTTGTTATCAAAAGAAGAAATTTTATTCCAAAAAATGCAGGGAAGTACAATGCCGACCAACTCATCCAGGTGATCAAAACGACAAAACAAAACTAGCAGACATTGAAGACTCAACAATTAGTTTATATTACAATATCTTTTTAATTTACAATCACTGTCAATTCTCAAATGGAAAATGTCCATCACATCAATGTTGTGGATCGCTTCAACCGTCTTGATCTGAAAAATGCTCCTATTGCGATTTGTCCAAATTACATAGATAACCCCAGTTATAGCAATTTTCAAGATTATACTTTTGTTACATTTTCCACGCGTCATCTGACAGAGCCACTGCATCTCTAAATTTCACACATTCTGGATATGAAATACCTTAATCCACTTAAGGATATCAGACCAAATTCTTCTAGAAGAAATACATTCAATAAAGAGGTGGTTACAACTCTCCTGTAATCCACAAAATACACATTTACCATCAGTGATGATACCAAAACGGTTAAGACGGTCTTTGGTGGGCAACCTATCTAAACATGTCAACCAAAGGATGAATTTAGCTCTTGGTCTAGCAAGGTTCCCATATAAATATTGTCTCCAATTTACCTTAGGTTTTAGCCCTCTTATCATGTGATACACTTTTCTCGTAATGTATTTTCCTGTATTTTGAAACTCCTTCCAAACATCGGAATTCACAAGGATGTCCCAGTATTTGAATATTGCTTTGAGAATCCAAGAGCAGTAGATCCCAGGATTGTAGGTCGTAGGATCCTTGTTTTTTAAGTAGTAGGAGTGTATCCAGCTGATCCATAAGTTATCTTTCTTTTCACACACATTCCAAAGGAGATTATCTATCGTAGCTTTATTCCAATCTAGGAGAGATATCAAGTTCAAACCACCTGCACTTAGGGGATAATTAATACGGTCCCATGCGACCGGAGCTTTCCTGGATATGTTTTCCTTATCGGTCCAAAGGAAACATTGTTTTTATTAATCATTAACTTATTATCTTTACAATTAATGGTGGACAAAAATAATTTGGATCTTCTGTAAATTATATTAATTAGATAGAAAAATTACAGAAAAATATTATGTTAGAAATTTAAAATGGTAATTTTTTAATTACAATTATTATGATACTCTTATTATAAATTATTCTAACTTTAATTAACTATGTATGATATAAAATTAAAATACATCTTGCATAAACATGGCCACCGCAAAAATTGAAATATAGGACAAATCGATCTAACTTATATTGAAGTTTAATGTAAGCGTTTATAAACGATGTTTTTATAATATAGATTTAAATGCACTTTTGGTCCCCATAGTTTCATTTTTTTAAACAATTGGCCTCCCTTTAAAAAAAAACCCAGCTTTTAGATCCCTAATTTTGTTTTCTTTGGGGAAAATTTTGATCCCCTCTCAATTTAGCTTATGTGGCGTTCCAATTAATGACATGACAATGTTTATGTTGACCAATTTTTCTGACTCTAATGCCAGGTCATTTGTATCATGAATAATGTGAATTTTAATTTATGAAAATGAGTAAATAAATAATCATATTGAATGTTTGTTTATAAATTTTGCAAGAAACCCTAAAATCATCCATCATTGTCTTTCTTGCGTGCGTTTCCTTAAGAGAGAAAATAACGTTCTGAAGAAATCAACAATCATTATCGTTCGTGCGTTTGAAATCGTCTTCCATGGAGAATCTCGTTCCCAATCATGTTTCCAGTTCCGAGAAGAGCAAAGAAGTCAAATTTTGTTTCAAGTACGTATTGTGTCCCCCACGAAACTTGTTTGGTTAGTTTAATGTTAATGGTGGTCCCCTAATGTTTTTAGGGTTTTTTCTGTTGTAGTATAATGTACATGGTAGACCCCTATGTTTTAGGGTTTATAAAGTTTTGTCATTTAGGATTTTGTGGTCCTATGTTCTATTCATATTTAATGTGTTGTTTGTAGTCTCATTCTGACTAAAATGCATGTATGATATAATACAGGCCAACCAGGTGTCACACAATTAGGTTTAGGATTCATCATGGAGGTGATTTAGTTGATACACATGTAAGACTGTATATAGGTGAGTTTGTGACAGAAATGAACTGGAAGTGGGATGTTGATTATCTTTCATACATGGAATTATTGGAATTGAGTAAGAAAGAGGGATATGTAGACATTAAGTTTATCTGGTATTTGAACCATAGGAAGATCTTTAGTCTTGGGCTTAGACCACTTAATTTTGACAATGATGTGTTGCAAATAATAAAGGAGGTTGATGGTTGTAAAATGGTAGATCTGTATGTTGAGCATATTGTTAGTGTACCTGACGTTGTAGAAGAGACAAATATAGAGCATAATATATTTTCTGATGATGATGTTGTTGAGGTGAATGTTCAAGAGGGTGGGGAGAAGGATGCTAATGTGAGTGGTTAAGACTGTGTGGACAAGGATGAAGAGGGTGGGGAGAAGGATGTTGATGTGAATGGTGAAGAGTGTGTGGACAAGGATGAAGAGGGTGTGGACAAGGATGCTTATGTGAATGGTGAAAAGGGTGTGGCTGGAAATCAGGTGGATGATGAAATGGAATCTGAAATGGATAATGAATTGGATGATGAAGTGGTTAGTGAGCATGGGTTAGATTGGACAAGTGTTTTACCTAATGACAATGTTAACCCAAATGTCAATGACTTTGACAATGGTGAAGATTTTGACCAACTGAACACCCCAAATGAAAGTGAAGATGATCAGGAATGTGAGAGTTTCCCAGCTTTTAAAGTTGGCAAGGGAACAAAGTTTGAGCTAGGGATAAGATTTAACACAAAGGAGTTGGCGAAGGAGTCTATTAAGGAGTATGCCATGACTGAGAAAAAAAATGTTTAACTACACAAGAATGATGGAAAGAGGATGGTGTCATACCCAAAATTTGTCTTATCTTCATTGTTTGATGTTTCTTCTGTGAATGATCATCTGGCCTCTAACCGTTGATCTTCTAACATTCAAAACATAGAGGTTTGGTTTGTGCTTATGATGATCAGGTTGTTGCAAATATGGAATTCTATAGAGGATAAAGAGAAAGTGTGTCTTCATTCTTATGTGCAATTAGTCAAGACATAGCCATAAACCAAGTTGGAGCGATTGGTTCATTTCAAGGAATGGTCTTTTTATTGCAAGTATAGTTTAAGACATTGGTCAAGTTATTCAAGATATAATCAAGGGGATGAGCTTTGTTTCCATTGAAGCCATTATACACTTTGCTTCAGGAGGACCTTAGGTCATTTTTAAAAGACAATCCAATGTCATTCATGTTCTTAATCCATGGGGGAATAATTTCAAGATTGGCCATAATCCATTTGTTTATTCAAGTAATGACATGATTAATGGGTTTAAGTGGAATCAAGATCTCAATGTTTAAATTTGTTTTTTTTTAATATTTATTTATCACTAAGAGTGTGCCATAATTGAGAGATTCAAGTTATTAAGTTAAGCCATGGGAAATTCATTTTCAAGGCTTACCTCAACTTTTTCCAAGTATTATTTCACGCTTTGTCTCAAGAGGATCCAACTTGTCTCAAGTATGTCAAATGTCATAATTGGAATTCATTTTAAGCCTAGATGGAAGTTGACGCAAGATCTAAGTCAAAACATGAGTTAAATGATTTTCAAGTTTTGTTGAGTCAAACCATGGAGGACTTATTTTCTAAGTTATGGTTGTTACAAATCATGTGGATGTTTTGGCCATAAGTAGTCATAACATGCATCAAACCTTAATTCTTCCTTTCAATTCATTCATGATACAAGAATAAGATAAAGTGTGCGATTAGTTCTAGGTTCATCAAGTACTCAAAATTAAAAAAAAAAACTGAATGGAAAAACTCATACAAAAATTCGTGCTGGTAACATGGAGTAAAATCTAATTTCACAAAGATTACGTAATGTCCAGAAGCCTAAGAATCTAATTCATCCAATTTTTCATGCCAAGCTTCCTTGTGTCTTTTGAACTTCAAAAATATCATGGTGAATTGCCTCATTCATGCCAAATATCCAAGGTGATATCATACCAAGATCTTATCCAAACTCATAGCAGTAAAAATTCAACAAAGTCAAGCCTTACATCACTTGTGAAAGTGCAACACAAACTTCAAATTAAAATTAACCATAACATCAGTAAAAAAAGAAGGATCATTGCAAGTTACAAAGTTAAATTGCCATTGAAACTTATAATCTGAAAATTAAGATGTATTTAAAAACCAACCTATAGAAATCAATGTTTTCCGAATTGCATGTGTCTCATTTTGCATATTTTATGTTCTTTAACACATAATATATGATTCAATGGATTGTTTGCTTCAATACATCGATATCTACAATTCTACTTTACCTCGTCGTCGTTGCTTATTACCATGATTATTAAGATCATGATTGTTATGATGATAAGTCATCATAACAATCGTGATGATAAGCAAAAATGATGAGGTGAACTATAATAAAAGATATTGATGCATTGAAGGAATCCGACTATTGAACAATATATGTGTTAAAGAACATAAAATGTGCACGATGAGACGCATGTAATTTGGAATACAATGGTGTGTTTAAGTTGATTTTTAAGAATAGTTTAATTTTCAGATTATATAGTTATTTACCAATTTTAATGGTTGTATTTCTTTAATGAGGTGTATGGTAAAACAAGCAATATACATTGGTATATAATAAACTATGCATATGCTCCACAACGATTTTCTACATTAACCGTGATCTAATGTAATTTAATTGTTGTTGTTGGGTTTCGAACCCAATAACGTATATATCACAACGGCTGTTAAGCATAACCGTTGTGATATACCACTCGCTTTCCAAAATACAACAACGGTCATAGGACCGTGATTATAAGTAATGCATTTACGACAATACTCTACATAATAACACTTTGATCTGCGTGATTATATGTATTTTCCCACAGTTTTTAAATGGGTTTTCCGTAGTAGTGAATCCAAATAAAATTAAATCATTCTAAATAGGTAAACTCCTAGGTACCCATGAAAAGTAGTTGGGTAATGGTACCTTTAGTGAAAACTAAACTAAATTAAATATAAATTTATTTTTAAAAAAAATATGTATATAAAATGACATGGAATTAAATAGGGGTGTAAACAATTCGATTTTGACCAATTTTTAGTCCAAAAATTGCCCAAATCGATGATATCTCCATCGGTTTGGTTTGGTTCGGGTTTTGGTGTTTTTTACAAATGAAACCAAACCAAATTAATCGATCTGGTTCGGTTCGATTTGGTTTGGTTGATCGGTCTACAACACTTTTTTAAACATTATATTCATTTGTGTATCATTTGCTCTAATATTCGATGTATTTTATGCTATTAATTTTTAAAATAATATATTTCATATGATATATTTCTTGCTCTATTTTTCAAACAACTTACAAGTTGTTCTTAATCCATACGAAACATTTACATAATTTTTATCGCATTATGTACTAAGTTCACTATCAAATACAAAAGTTGACACTTGGTATGAGAAGGTTGGGAAGGAATTTGAAAGTTTAACCAATAAAACAAACAAATAAAGACAAAAGTTTTCAATACACATAAATTAACATGTTTCACACCTTAAACACTCATCCAAACTATTTTGTAACAAAACAGAAGGAAAATCGTTGAAGAAGAAACATAAAAGATAAAAAAAGGAAGATGAAAAGTAACGAAGAGAACATGAAAATGAATAAGAAAACCATAACCTATAAGAATGACGGTGGCGAGAGAAACAATGGTGACGGATAGTCAGAGCAACAGTTTGGTAAGAGAAAGTTTTTATGGTTTTTTTTTTAATGTTTGGAGTTTGGTTTGTGCTACATATTTAGTTCAAAGAAAGGAAGTGTAAACAAAGATGGAGAAATGTTGGACCAATACAAAATTTTGGCTTATCAATTAACTAAATAAAATATTAAGTATGTATTTAAAGTCATCGATTTGGTTCAACGGTTTGGAGGTTCCTAAAAACTAAAATCGATAACCGAACCAAATCACCTCAGTTTTTATTGGTTTGGTTCAGTTTTTAAATCGACAAAAAACTATTAGTTTTTTTCAATTTGGTTTGGTTTGGATTATCGGTTTAATTGAATTTTTCTAATCCGCTTACACCCCTAAAATTAAATGTAACTATATTATTGGGTGAGGGTACCGGTACCCAACTAAATCCAAGGGTATCAGAGTGTTCACCTTCTAAATAATCAAAATTAAATCGAAATGAAAACGTAGAAAATTTTAATTAATTATTACGAACATTTTGGCAAGAAAATAAAAATAAAAGAACTCGAAATGAATAAAAATTGAGCGTAAAATGCTCAAAAAATTAAAATGAAAGCACTAAAATAGCGTGAAATAAACTTCTGGAAAACAGACAGGTTTTTGATCAAATTTTTAAGTAAAAAATGATCGGTTAAAAAGGCTCAGGTTGATCAAAATGTGATCGAAAAAGTATTCGAAAAATTAAAATAAAAGAGTATGCCATGTTAAATTACACGACTCGTAGATTAATAAAACTGAAGTTTGCAAGCTCGGTTATAAAAAAATTTGCCCACTAACTTCACGTACATTTGAGAGTTGATTCAACTGGTATGTTTGTAGCTCCAAAAATTTATTATGATCAATATTTTAGGCATTATGCGAGATGAAATGCATGTTATGCTATGCAAATGATACAAATGTTATGATGCGTGTACTGATTTATTGATTCAAGGTTAAAATTGGGGTATGACACATATCATAATATAAATAATTTAATAAGCATGTACTTATCATGGTAGAGTCCATTTGATCAGATATATATACAAGAAATTGAGAATGTTGATATCTTCTTTCTGATGGAACACTTACAATTAATATCTGACCTAATGAAATAACCAGAACATATAACCATCAGATGAGTGAATGAAATTCTTAGCAGGCTAAAAAAGAATACCCACCCTATCATTTAATAATTAAGTCAAATACAATATCCATTTATATTTAATTAAATTAATAATTGATATAATAATTATAGCTTATTTTAATAATTAATCAAAATAAATCCACAAAATTTAACATAACATAACTGTTGGGACGATTCGGAGGTTCAAAGAGGTAGCGTTTCTACTTGGGACACACAACCTTAAGGTGATAGGTGTGTGAGTTCTCTCACTTATATAGTGTTCAATTTTCCCTTCTCTAATCAATGCGAGATTTCTTTCTCACACTTGATTCTAAACAATAACATGTTAATATCCCAAAGTTATAGCATATATGATATGAATCTTGGATTGAGGGATATGGTTTAAACCAAAATTATAGCATATCTACTAATGTCCCAAGGTTATAGCAAATTCTATTCAGAAGCGAATTTTAAAAAGAGGATGTTCATGTTTTGTGTGTTTGAGAGAGAGGTATGCGTTAAAAAAAACTAAGAACAATGCTCTAAATACATTCTTCAGTAATAAAAAAAAGTAATTTTGTATAGAAAAAATTACTATTGTTAATAATTTTTTATTAATCATTAATTTATTATCTTACAATTAATATTGGGGAATAATATTTTGATCTTCCATAAAATGTTTCTTTTCAACTTGCTCTTCAAGATCTTGTTTTTCTTCCTAATTTTTTCATAAAGAAAATTCATATACCCAATAGAAGTCATGACATCCAAATCTGAGTTTGTAACAACTCCATCATCATTTCCAGATTTTTATGCAAAATCATTATCTCATATGAAAAAATTGCAAGTATCAGCAATCCTCCAATAAGGACATCTCCATAATAACCTTCCCTTATTTGGTCTCTTTTTACAATGATATGAGACCATACGAACCTGACACCCGCAATATTTCTCAAATCGCGATTTAAGGGATGCAGAAGACATGAGCTATAGAAAACGATAAAGGAAGAAGAAGATTTAAATGCGAATGATGAACTGAACATGCTAAGATGAGAATAATGGAGAAAACGATGAAGAAAACTAGCAAGAAAAAAGACAAAGGAATCAGGTCAAACTTATACACAATTTCTTTTAAAATGTGATCATTTTACACGTTGGACATCAAATTCAATTAAAAATAAATTATTTAATCCACCTGTGCAGTTATGTCAGCAAGCGTTAAGAGTATCTGACATCAAAAACTATTAATTCAAACAGAAAATCTTGTAGGATCAATTTTTAAAAAAAAATATTAAAAGACTTAAAACTTATTTAACTCTTAAAATATATATTAACTATAAATTCTTTTAATTATCACCGTATATGTATGACAATATAAAATTAAAATACACCTTGCATGCATACAAGCAGGACCACTGCAAACTTGAAATATAGGACAAATCGATCTACCGTATACCGAACTCTAACGCAAACGTTATAAACGAGGTTTTTATAATATGCTAATAATTTGTTATTAAAAGTTATATTATATATTATTATAATGAATTTTATTATGTTAATAAAATAGTTATTTTAACCAATCCTTTTAAAGGACCGTAACTATCAAGTAGAGTATTGATATAAGAATTAGAGAAATTTTGGGAAAACAGGGAATTAAAGAATAAAAACTATAAAAGAAATACTGACATGTGTGAATTCAATTTTTTTTACAAGAATTAATTTAAATGAAATTTATAGCAATGAAGATATTTAATTGGATTTTGTAAACTAACTCATGATTAGGAGGTGACAAAATATATTTAATAAGATTTTGTAAATTAACTCATGATTAGGGGGACAAAATAGATTTGGTTCGTTGTGCATATATATATATATATATATATATATATATATATATATATATATATATATATATATATATATATATATATATATATATATATATATATATATATATATATATATATATATATATATATATATATATATATATATATATATATATATATATATATATTCATAATTTTTTAACGAAGTGGTTATGATTCTTGTCACTTTTAGACTTTAAAAGTATTAGAAATAGAGTTTGATCTAACTCATCCTATAAAACTGGTTGTTCCCAATACACCCTCTTGCTTCCAACACAATATGGAACTTGAGTTTTTTCCCAATACACCTCGTCCAACCCTTGCGTCCAACACAATATGGGACCCTTGCGTCCAACACAATATAGGACTTGTGTTTTTTCCAATACACCCCCTTGCTTCCAATATCTTGAGCTTGGTGTGCATATTAAATGATTGGTGACCCGAATCAATAGGCTCTTGATACCATGTTAGAATTAAAGTTTGACATAACTCACCATACTAAATCGGTTGGCAAGATGAGGAGTGTCACTCTATTTAAACCATTAGTGAGTTATATATTTAGCTAATATGACACTTGGATTTTACCCAATAAAAGGTAAAATAGTCGTGAGTCCGGTCCACTTTTTTTATAGGATAAACCAATATTTTTAGACTCATCTTATCTACCGTTCAAGCTCCGCTCTAAATCGTTTTTATGCGGATTTTTGGATTATATATCTATACGGGACGGACATTCCATTTGTCTAACACTTGATAATATTTCTATTCAATCCTTTGATTTACCTATAAGAGTTACGGAAAATAATCTGAACCTCTTTAGGCATTCAGTTATCCTTAATGGTTTGCAAAACAAACAAATCTCCTTAAACCTTGTGAGAGGCTCATGAGGATTAATCAATGCTTTTAATCAAATTAAGTATCTCTAAAACATGTAAGCACGTGATTTTTTTAGTTTCAAAGAAACATGGGTGCACTAGTTCACTACAAGAAAAAAGGGTTTGACGCGATTTAGCTATTATTGTGGTTTGAACCGTCGAAAAATTTGGATTGTGACAAGGATAAAATACGAGTGTGAAGTTAGAATACTTTGTGGGAGAATTTGAGTACAGTAATAAGTAATAAGAATGAAAAGATCAATATCAAAAGCCAAAATCATTAAATTGAGAAAATGCATTAAATTCTATACAGGGAATAAGAAGATAAAATAGAAAATAAAATAAAATTCATTTGATTTTTTTTATCGATATTGATTCAAAAGAAACACTGCACTTAAATACTCCTCTAATCATATTTTACCCATCCGGCAGACCAGATTAGAACAAATGATTAAGCACCGAAACTGAATTCATGAACTCTTCATCCGATTCCAGGACCATCATACTATTTGGTGAAAGACACACTTCCAGATCTATACTCCCTCCTCCTTTTTGTCCTGGATATGATGATACTTTTCCATCAAATTTGTTAGCATAACCACTTCTAACTGCTAAAGCTTTTCCCATTCCAAATTCATTCCCATACATATTAAACCTCGGTGAACTTCCCATCATCACAGTATTAGAATCCAACGACATGTTCATTCCAAACACAATAGGCGACTCTAACCACTTTTCCACCCATCCCCGCACCACTTTGTCATCATAGTTTGCAATAGCCTGATGAATCTTCCATGCTGCCAATCCTAGATTCTTCTCTAGCAGCTCCCTTACCGTCGTTTGAGTACTCACTGCGTAAATTGAATTCCCAAAATATTCCTTAGGAAGAGGCGGTTCCATTCTCGTTCGGTTGTTTATAGCCAATTTGCAAGTTGTTTTCTCATCATGTTGTAGTTGACGTGCACGAGTTATAGATCTCCAAACTAGTGCTGATAGAGATTGGAACGAAGAGATTTTGTTTGTGTTAGATTCTTCGTTAGCCTTTGCTTTAAGTTTTGCTATAGATTCTGCTGAAAAATGGAAGACTCTTTCTCTCAAAACAGGTGCTTCATACCTGTAAATAAACTCATCGTAATGTTTGAAAGGAAGGTTGATAATCGGACCATGACCTTCTGGAAACCATCTATTATGGATAGGTCGATGTAAAATTGAAAGCCAACTAGTACTAGTAGTACCTTTTTGAAATATTTCAGAAAACGTGTTAAAGAAATTCCAATAAGCAGTTCCATCACCAAGACAGTGATTCATGGAACAACCAATGAAAACACCATCGAACAATTCAGTAACTTGAATAGACAACAAAGACATGGTGTGACCATCATGGTTGACTGCTTTGTGGTGATCAAAGAAGGAATGAACAATGGGTGGGACATCAATGGGAGATAGGATATCATCTATGGTTATATCTAATGTTGCATGGATAAATTTAGCTCCAGGACTATTTTTGCAATCGATAAAAACAGTGTAGGAAGGAGGATTTTGCGTTTTCTTGGTAACAAGGCGACCTGAGAGAGGATAGAAATGGAAAAGTGCGAGAGAAAGAGAGTGTTTGAGTTTTATCGACAGATTCTCGATAAAATCTGGCTGATTAATTAGTGATGATGTTGGTTTTTTGAAGAGAAGTCCCTTTTGGATATATTTTGCAGATAAGATGCATATATCCCAATGTGTTAAATAGCATATTTGGTTCGAGTCTTCGATTGGGGGATGCGGTTTGATGAAGCATTCAGAAATGTGTTTTAGAGAAGGGGTGCTCATCTTTCTTTCTGATACTAAACAAAACTCTTGTGTATGTTGAACAGAGAGAGCTCGTTTCCTTTGAACCAATGGTAAACACTCAAATTCTATCTTTTAATATTATATGTTTTTGTAATTGGCAGTATTGAACAGCCAGGCCGTATCAGCTTTAAAATTATCTACAAGTGTGTTTTGTCTCGTTAAAGTGTGTAAATTGATATTTCATGTAGATGCAACACACTTGTTTAAGAAATGAGAGATCCACTTGTAATCGCTATATTTGACATTTTTTTTCTATAATTTGATAAAAGATTTAATTAAAATGCACTGACATTATAAAGAAGTTTTACACAATGATTCATAGTCGTTGGATGTTAGAATATGTTTGAAATTTATAAAGTAATGCAAATGGATGATGACAATAAATTGAGAGTGTAAATTCTTTTACGCATAGCAATTAATATCTTAATAAATATCAATTAATTTAAATTTAAACATCATTTTTAACCTATATTAAATAAAAATATTATTTAAAATTGTATGTTTTTAATCTTAATTTAATGATCGAAAAATATTGAATATGTGAATAAGTTAAATTGACTAGAGGAGGGAATAGTCATTTCTTTTATAAATGGACAAAGGTGCAAAATAGTTGTAATGTTTAAATTTGAGGAATTTGATTGGCAATTTACTACCTTTTGCAATTTTAATGTCAAAATATATTTTTTATGAAAATTTAAAAATATCATTTCAAATAAAATTTTACTTTAGGTCTATATTGAATATATGACATACATATCATATTATCATTTTCTAATTTAATATTGTGCCCTTAAGAAAACATTCAATGTCAAATCTTTTAAGAAAAATACTCAATGTCAAGCGACATTCGATAGAATACTTGATGGTCACTCGGTCAAGCAATATTTATGATGACTTATCAAGAATTTTTATCAAGTCTCATTAGATAAAATAAGGAAAATCCCAAATAAAATATTGAATTAATAATAAATAAAGTAGGGGATCTTGAAGCTTCAAATTTTGTGAAAGAGAGGAAGTGTGAAAGCTCACTTAATCCGTATTTGAGTGATCAAAGTCTTGTAAAAGATTTTAGAGCAATTCTTAAATTACTAAGGAGATGAAAACACTCGCCTAAAAGTGTTTTTTACCTATCTATTTTATAAAACTCCTTAAAACCCAGTGAAACTATCAAGGTGCTTATGGAATTGGTTAATGGTGTTCTTGAACATTTTACGAGGCTTATATACACTACGAAATCGATCAAGGCCCTTAGCTAGTTGAATGAAACAAAGTTGAAAGCTTCCTAATCAAATATGATCAATGATAATAAATTAGGAAACTAGTCATTGTAAGATTTCCTTCTTGAGAATTAGGGTTGCCATTTTTATGAAGTACATATTGGATTACACCTAATAGATAATCGATTACAAGCATTAAAAAGTCCATAGATAGTTAATCATTTTGTGCGAAAATTCTTTCCTATAAATAAATAGCTCTCATCACTTTGAAAAAGACACCCAAAAACGTATTTTAACGTACTTTCTCACTTTGTAAAAAAAACATACTTTCTCACTCTTTACTCCTTTTCTCTCATTTCTTTCTTTTCACCTAATTTTCCTTAGTGCTTTTAGAGTGAAAAATATTAGCATGAATTTTCTTATGTATTGTGGTGCCAGTGAAATTTATCTCTTATGTAATATCTTTTAGGAGAAGTCTTCATTTGGTTTTTGAGCTTAGCCACTAAATTTTTGTTTTTGGTTCGTGAGATTAAGCGTGAAAATCTTTGTTTGGTTAGTGAACTTTGTAAGAACAAGATTTGTTTTGCAAGTCATCTCTAAGTTTTGATGATAACAAAGAGTATTTTTGAAATAACCTTTTATGTTCTAATGTGTGTTTATGTGATTATCTTAATCATTGAAGATATCAGATCAAACAAACACCATCAGGATGTACGCTAAAGATAATATGCAGGTTACTACTATGTGTGACACAAGCTACAAGCGTACTGAAGAAGAAAATATGCTTTTGTATCTGATCACAATTAGAAAGATCCAAATATGATGTATATTGAGGTTGCAATGCTCTTGTGGTTCTATTATGAGAAATGGTTCTGATTCTGAAGCTAGCGAAGCTCCTAAAGGAATAATCTTCTGAAGAACTAAAGTAATGGAGGCTCTAATGACTTGAAGATCAGAAGGCTGAAGGCTCTGAAGACCAAGTGCAGAAGACTCTAAAGACGTAAGAGTTTTGAAGATTAAGGTTCAAAATATCAAGTGTTGAAGAGTCTAAATACAACGTTTTGAGCAAACAAAGTTCTGAAGACTTCAAAGACTTGAAGACTCTGAAGACAAAGGTTTAAAGAACAAAATGTTGAAGTCATGAAGACAAGAATATGAGTGAGCAAGTTCTGAAGACTGAAGACTTAAGTTTCTGAAGACCTAAACCATTGCGTCTCTACTCATGCTTCATACACTATCATTAGAATCCTCTAAAGTTCAGAAGACAAATGTTACCGTTAGCAGTGACCGTACACTAAACACTAGTATCACGTCTTCTCAACTAGCTGGAAAAGTATGAAAAGAAGAAATATGACTTGGCTACTTCATCACTGTATAACGTCTCCTTTTTCAAATGGACAACGACTCTTCAACGGCTATAATTTTTGTGCTATTTAAAGGAAAGGATTTCATGCTTTCATAGTCGTCAAAAATGATGAAAAGATCAACATTGTTGTTGTAATGGAATCACGACCATTGTTGTCGAAACTTAAAAATCATCAAACAACATAACAAAAATAAGAAAGCACAAGAGTTTATGAATGCAAATATTGTTGGAAAACAATCAAATCATCAACCACTTCATCATCTGGGCTCATTAAAGATCTGAAGCAAAGAGTTGTTGCTCGAAGATTGCTCAACGAAGAAGATGAAGAAGTTCTACAAGATGTCATTCAACTGTCAATCAAATACATCTTAGTAGACTTTAAAGAAAGTATTTAGTTGTTAATCATATCATGCTCAAACACAGTTGTGTTTGTTTGTACTTAAACTTATGAGTTTATCTACTTATTTAGAAGCATAAAATGTAATTTCCAGAACCTTAATTCTTTAAGAATTAAGAGTCCCTCAAGTGATCGAGTGAATATCAGAATACTTGAGAAGACAATGATAGTCATATCTCATAGAAGACCGAGTGAAGGTCAGACTCTTGTGAGATCCCAGATGGATATCATTGTGGGAAATCCTAAACAGAAGATCAGGTTTATCAGATTTTGTTGGTTTAATGAACATTATATCTGGTCAGATCCCTGGACATTTCATTATGGGTTAGTCACCGGCAGTTTCCCATGCATCTATAATAATCAATTTGATTATGGTGGACTAAGTCCTTGAGATCAAGGCGAAATCACCTTGGAAGGATGGACTAGATTAGCTTGGGAGTTTCTCAAGTGAACCAGGATATATCATGTGTCCTTTACTTCTTCCTTATTATTTATGCTTCTGTATTATAGACTCTATTATGCTTACCTGTTAAGCTTCCACATTATTATTTTCAGAATCTACCTTGTAGACTATGATATGCAAAAGATAATATGCAAAAGAATTAAAAAGGTTGAATGCAATTCAAACTCCCCTTTTTACATTTCTCGCACCTTCAATTGATATCAGAGCCCCGATTCTGTTATTGATGGATATCAAACACCTAACAGTGTAAAAAAAACGATCCAGAAATGGTGTGAATAAATACTCTAGGAGAGATTACAATTCTCTTACAATTTCGTCTCATATCATAAGATGATTGAGTACTAAAATTGTAACTGAACGGATTCTCTAAGAAAGTCACTGATTCCTAGAAGAAAAGTGAAGAATCAACTGACAAGATAGAATCATCAGATAAGAGTAATATTTGTTGAATGCTTATCTTAGAAAATATATTTGGTTGAACAATGTATTTGCTCAAGATCAAATCCTCAGAAGAACAAGAAATCTTGTTTGCTAAAGATTAACTCCTTATGAGTATGAGATGTTTTCAAGAAACGGATAAGTCCAATCTTGACTTTCTCATATGAAGCTCATTAGAGAATTATCTTAAGTAAATAAGAAATATTGTTAACTTATGATTTTGATTCATAATAACTTCATGATGAAGTTTGCAGAAGAAATCAGAAATCATAAAACAGAGAAATTTAAATCTTTAAAAATTTATTTCTCCAAGTTAGAACATCTTAAGTCAGATTGATCAATAAATCAGAAGATTCAATACATGTGTTAATATTATTCTCTCTGAAAAGCTTCGCATATAACATAAGAATATTCAGAAAAAGAAAGCTCGTTGATTCATCAGGAATATGATCAATAATGAAGTAACATAGACAAATAAATTCTTGTTAATTTGAGATTCTATTTCAGTTGAACAAACTGAAAATTGTTAGAATGTTATCTGATATTCCTCTCAGAAATTCATGATGCATGAATTTTGGAACCAGAAGATACAAGACAAAAGTTATATATTCTATTCTAAAAGGATTTAAGTCATTGATTTTGTTCAGATCGGAGAAATCAGTAAACATCTTTTTTCAGAAGAAAATATGATGAACTAACTTTAAAGTAATTTAGCCTAACATTAAAAGAACAAGATTATTGTTCAGTCTGTATCATGAGCTACATCCAAGTCTGATAATACTTGTATTCAAAATAGACTTTGCATTCGTTCATTAAAAAAAAGTCAGAGGATGTTTTGAGATATCAACAAATTCCTTCAAGTACATAACTTATCAGAAGTTTATGTGGAAACTAAGGAATTATTGATTCTCTGAAAAATAAGTTTATGTTTGAAGGAAGTCAGACATAAGAAAAAGGTTCTGATGATCAAAATATCTGCATATTAAAGTTTATTCTCAAAAGTAAGATTATTTACTCTGAACAGAAGTATGAAAGAGATCATCTCAAGAAAAGATTGATTCTTGTTCTCAGAACTAAGGAATCAGAAGTTCAAAAATTATTTGTTCAATATTTCTCATGAATCCTTCTGAAGGAAGAAGAAGCAGAAAGACGCTGACCAAAAACTCTATCAAGGAAAAGATAAATTCACAACGAGAATGAAGAAAACCGTCTGAGGAAAATAAGTAGCATCAAAATTAAGTCAGAATGAAAAGCACATTGATGAAGAACAATTGTTAAGATCTCAGAATCTCAGGTATGTCCTTCTTTATCTGTGACTTCTTAAAACTCGTGTCAAGAATGCTTCTACAAGTTAGACAAATTTTTAAACAGAAGTATTTTAGATTATAGTACAAAATGTAAATTGATGAATGAGTGATAACTTAATAATCTGAAATATTATCTCTCTCTCTCTCTCCAAGAGAAAATATTTTGATCAAATCTTTTGATAAATGAAAGTACATAATGTGATCTTTGGCATAGTTGCAAATTACCATGATACATCTTGGAAACATAAGAATGAGCTAAAATTCTTTCGTTTCACTTAAGCAACTCTTCTCAATATCTTTAGGTTATATTTTGCTTTTCCATATTTGAAATTTGTATAGTACCGTCTTTCTTATGAAAATTATCTCTCGTCATACCTTGGATTTGAAATTCCTATCACTTCTTTGTACCTGATCTATGTTACATCTACAATATGGTATAACTCATCTCACCTACTTAAATGAATATAAGTCATTTATGATCATTCAAGTTCTCACTCAAGTTTTCCTCTCATTAACTCTTTCTTGTCAAAACACTAGTCCACCTCTACTCCACCGTCCAATTAATAATGAATTAGTCATGTCAAAACGTTTTCAATTAAAAATACACTCACTCTCGTCTTCTATTTAAAGTCTTATGTTGCCTTTCCATAGTCATCATCTCAATAACTTTCCATCATTCAAGCCTTCTTGAAATGTCAAATTATCAAATGACACCAAGAACCTTTCATGGAAACAATGATCTCTTAGAAGTTATAAATGAAAAGAGACCAATAATCCCAGCATGTGCTGGTCGAGACTTCCATCGTGGAATCCATCTTCAAAATTGGAATGGATATGTGCATATGTTAAGAGGGTTAATATATCCAAACATTGTAAAATCCTTTTGGATCAATGTCTCCATCAATATTGATGGTCTGTCAATTTCTTCAAACATTTATGGTCTCCTTGTCTCTTTTAACTGTACAAACATTGTTAAAGCCATTGATTGTCCTAAACATAGAATTACTTTAAGTCACAACTCCTTTCGTTGTACCTCTAATGCTGAAATGCATTATCTGTTCAATAAAGACTCTATCTTTGAACCCACAAACCCATACACACTTTTTCCTATTGCAAAAAGATGGTTTAAGTTCATTTTGACAAATCTTCGTCCTCGCAACACAAATAAAGATTTTATGTATCATGAGGATAAGTTTCTCATTATGTTTCTTCTTAATCCAACTTCAATAAATTTGTTCCAACTAATCTTTGACCATCTCAAAGAGTCAATCATTTTGTCAAGAACCATGAAAAAATCCTTCATTCCCTATGGAATGGTTCTAATAGAGGCCCTCTTCGGAACATGAATGTGCAAACAATTCGTAGAGTTCGAGCTGGCCTTGATATTATTCTTGAAAGAAAATTTTGTGAAACCTTCGATAACCAATGGTTCTCGTAATGAATGAATTTTAGAATTAGGTTATTATTCTAGTTGTTGTACTTATTTTTGTTTAATTTTTGAAGTCATGTTTTTATTTCCTTGATGTGTCTGACTAATTATTTAAATTTGTGCACGTGTATTTTCTTTAATCAATGAAGCATTTTCTTTTCCGTAGATAAATGACTTGTGGTATGATTAACTCTCACATTCTTTTCTTATTACTATGTACTTCTTGAATTAAATATGAAGATTCAAAACTCTAGTATAATTATTTTGTTTGATCTGAAGATTGAAAGTTTTTGGGATTAACGACTAAAAATAAAATACTCACACTTAAAGGCATATGTAAAGTTTTCAATGATCTCGAGAAACCATCATTTCTTATCAAATCATTAATGGCTGTCAGTTATTCTCACCACTTATAGAAAAACAGTTCCCTTTTCATGATTTGTTGATATTCCCGCATTATAAAGATTAAATGCTCCTTTCATTTCCCAATTATCTACGTCTCTCAACATAGACACTCATAACCTACCTAGGAAATAGTAACCGTCGATTTGTTCTCTATTTTTACCTTTTTTCCCTATAAAAAGAAGGAATTCCTCCTTAAATTTCTTTCATCCTCAACCTAAACCGATACCTTTTTAAAAGTTCCTTTTGTACTTCAACAATGTCTGTCGTGACCTTTCGAGGAAATGTAGATGCCCTAGAAGTCATTCCAAAGAAAACTACCATATATCGCTTACCTTCAACACAAGTGGTATAGATATTGTAAGGAGCATGCATATCCGATCTTGGTCCGGCTACTACTCCATGTTAAATAGTCCTATCTATCTTGCCCTTGTAAAGGAATTATGGAAATATGCCAAAATCAGTGAGGATGGCAACACTATCTTGTCGGAAGTTTATCGTAATCCCATTTCTATCACTACATCCTTAATAGTGGGAATCATAAAATGTGTCTCCTCTAAAGTCACTGTTGATGACTATCAAACCGATCTAGGTATAGTAGAAAGGTGAAAGATTATTTTTTATGACTAAAATCCTTATGAGCCAAACAATCCTGAAAAACTTCTTCCTTCTACCAGAACTTGGTTTAGATTCTCTCTGACAAATCTCCTCCCTCGTGCAACTGCAAGAAGCGTTATGTCTCATGACGATAGAACCTTTATCTTTCTCTTGACGCATCATTTTAAGATAAATATTCCCAAAACCATTTTCAAACACTTGAAGCACTCCATTGAAGTCTCAATAACTCATACACATTCCTACATTCCTTATGGAAGGATGGTATATGAGATTCTACTCAAAGAAGTTCTGTGGGATTGATAAGTAGGATCGTACCAAAGAATGCACTTTCTGAGGAGATATGTGCCATAGTAGATCATGTTGAAGACTTTGATGAATAATTATCCCATTTTGTTCATGCTTTGTTTTCTCTAATTCATGTTTTGTTATGTATTCACAACTCATTAATGATATGTCGCTTTTGATCTTGAATGAATTGTTTAAATTTAAGAACGCTTACTCTTATATTATCCAATGTATATGCATTGCTTAATCAGAATCATAATCATACTTTAAAATGTTTAAATGCTCAAACTTTTTGATGGTGTCAAAAAGGGGGAGAAATGAAATGTGATCTTGATAAGTGATTTTGATAAATCCTAAAAAAAAGAATGCAGAACTCAAACTTAATCAAATTTTATAAAGTGTTTACCACTAACATTTGTTTGATGTTTAACCCGAGGAACTCTAAACAAGTTCACTAGGCATTCTAAAACAGGTTAAGTTGTAAGAACTTTGTTAAAGTTCTTAAGTATCAGATTTTTTCAGAATCAGATGAACCCAACATTGTTCAGAAGTATTGTACTCTCTGAAAGGCAAATTCATCATGATTTTATCTTCAATTGGTATCATTATAATCAGAACTTGCAAACTATCTGAGAATATGATATTTAGAACATAGGGATCAGAAGCTAAAGCAGTCAAGATAAATTCTACATTTAAGGATGTTTTTCAGAAGAACCAAAGAAATCAGAAGTTGAAGACTATATAAAAAACTGGATGGAAGATTCAACAAGTCTACATTTAATGATGTTTTTCAGAAGAACTGAAGAAATCAGAAGTCGAAGACTATTTGAAGAACTGGATTGAAAATTCAACAAGAAGAAATTATGCCAAACTCCAGAAGAAAAGACTCAGGCCTTCAAATTGGTGTCAGAAATCTTATACTTTGATCTTGAAGAAACAAGGATGAAGAGGTGATGATAAACCTAGCAATGGTATTAGACTCATAATCAAACCTTGTTTGTTCATAAGCTTAATTGATATCAGACTTAGACTCAAGCTCTGATTGATCACAAGATGTTAGTATCAAACTCAGACGCTAGCCTTGGCTATTTAAGAAGATGAACTTAATTGGTATCGAATTCAGAATCAAGTTGTGGCTAGTCACAAGACAATCTCATTTAGTATCACTAATCTAGTTTTGTTTGATATATGACTTAAGAATAAAGCATAAATCATCATTGGTATAAACTCAAGAATCAAGTTTTGATCAACCATCTAACTCTGATAGAAACAAGGTTCTAAGATGAAGACCTATGTTCTATTCAGACTCTGGGAAATCAAATTGGTTCAGACTCTGATGATTTTCAGTTGGATCAGATTTTGGAGAATCAAGATTCTCAATTGGTAATCTAAGATTTTCAACTGAATCAAGACTCCAAAGATCTCAATATAACCTATTGCAACCATGGGGAGTTTACCTAGAAGGTTCACAAGTCAGGATTTAATTTCCTAAATTTTCACTTCAATGCTTCATATAAAATGTTGAGGTGCTTTCTAATGTCATGTATTCTAATTTTATGATAAATTAAATGATATGAGCAATAAATAGCAATATAAACCATGTTCACATACGTAAAACCTATTTCATATCATGGATGAGCATTAAATCTATCATAAATGAATCACAAATTTAAGTAGACAATAAGAAAAATCAAGATATATGAAAGGAACAATATTACCTCTCATGATGCAATTGAGTAAAAAGAACACATTTAATATTCCTCAAGTAGTTATTGGTTAGAAGAGAGAAAAGGTACACTAATCCAAATAATAATATAAGGTAATCATATTATACACATCATGAGCGATCCGAGATATCGAGAACGCCTGGTTCCCTACGGATGTAAAAGAAAGGTTCTGTAGCGAGTATTTTTGTAAAAATATCAGCAAATTGATTTTTGCTCTCAACATGCTCAAATATCACGCCCCCTTTCTCTACATGATCTCTAAGGAAATGGTGATGATTTCAATATGCTTAGTGCATGAATGTAATATTGGATTTTTGGTAAGATTTATAGCACTTGTGTTTTCACATAAAATAGGAATACTTTTAAGATTGACATTGAAGTCGAGAAATTATTTTTTGAGCCACAAAATTTGGGCACAATAATTACCGGCCGCAACGTATTCCACCTCGGCAGTTGACAAAGCAAAAAAATCTTGTTTTTTGCCATGCCAACTTACTAGAGAATTTGAAAAGAAGTGACATGTACCACTAGTGTTTTTCCTATCCATTTTGCAACCGGAAAAATTGGAATTGGAATAACCTACCAAAGAGCAATCACTACCCTTGGGATACCAAAGTCCAAACTTAGTAGTACCACGAAGGTATCTAAGAATGCGTTTAACTGATTTTAATTGTGATTCCTTAAGGTGTGATTGAAACCTAGCACACATACAAACACTAAACATGATATTTGGACGAGATACGGTAAGATAAAGAAGAGATCTAATCATACCTCTATACCTTTTTATGTCTACATCCTTACCTTTCTCATCTCGATCTAAACTTTCCGCGGTAGGAATTAGTATATCAATAGCCTTTGAATTTGTCATATTGAATCCCTTGAGAAGCTAATTACAATACTTTGTTTGACTTATGAAAGTTCCCTCCTCAAGTTGTCTAATTTGAAGTCCGAGAAAGTAATTAAGCTCCCCCATCATACTCATCTTAAATTCACCTTACATTGAACTTGAAAATTCTTTGACCAATTTCATATTAGTATATCCAAAAATGATATCATCTACATAAACTTGAACTAAAATTAAATGGTTTCCTTCACATTTAATGAAAAAAGTAGTATCAACCTTTCCTCTTGAAAATCTTTGATTTAATAAAAATTTGTTAGGGCGTTCATACCAAGCTCCAGAAGCTTGTTTGAGGCCGTACAAAGCATGTTTAAGCTTGTACACATAGTTAGGATCTTCATGGCTTTCAAAACCGAGAGGTTGGCATACATACACCTCTTCATTAATGTATTCGTTAAGAAAAACACTCTTAACATCCATTTGATATAGCTTAAAGTTCTGTGAGCATGCAAATGCAAGCAAAAGGCATATAGCCTAAAGGCGGGTAACTAGAGCATAAGTTTCCTCATAGTCAATGCCCTCCACTTGGTTATACCCTTGAGCAACAAGGCGAGCCTTGTTAAGAGTTATAATTACATTTTTGTCCATCTTGTTCCTAAACATCCATTTATTGCCAATTACTCGATAACCTCGCGGAGGAGGAACAAGGTCCCAAACCTCATTTCTCTTGAACTGATTCAGTTCCTCTTGCATAGCTAAAAACCAATTCTCATAGAGTAGAGTATATTTGGAGTTTTTAGGCTTAATTTGAGAGACGGAAGAAAAATGATAACAAAAATTACTTATCCTTGAGAGTGTAGTAACTCCCTTTGATATATCTCCAAGAATATTGTCAATGGGATGATCCTTTGAGGTTTTCCATTCCAAAGGGGGATCATCTTGATTTGTTGAATGATCTTCCTCTTTGTTTGTAGATCCTTTATCCGGATCCTCCTCAGCTATATCTGGAATGTGTTCAACACACGAAGCTTCTTGATCTTTAATAATATCCTCAGAGTAAACAGCTGCACCAATAACACAACTACCTTTTCCGACAACTTTCAGATAAGATTCATCAAAGGATACATGCGCATATTCTTCAATGATAAGTAATCACTTGTTGTATACTCTATATGCTTTACTTGAATTAGAGTATCTGAGAAAGATACCTTCATCAGCTTTTGAGTCAAATTTTCCAAGATTTTCTTTACCATTGTTTAACACATAACATTTACAACCAAAGACATGAAGATGTGAAACATTTGGCTTCCTACCTTTTAAAATTTCATAAGGTGTTTTATTTAGAGTAGGGCGAATAAGCACCTTATTCAAAACATAACACGCCGTACTTATGGCGTCGGCCTAAAAATATTTAGGAAGACCATTGTCATTGATCATAGTTCGTCCAAGCTCTTCTAAAACACAATTTTTACGTTCCACAACACCATTTTGTTGTGGAGTTATAGGAGAAAAAAATTATGATCAATTCCATTTTTATCACAAAATTCTTCGAACTGATGATTTTCAAATTCACCTCCATAGTCACTTCGAATTATAACAATGCTAGTGTTTAGTTTATTTTAACACAATTTAGCAAACTTTTCAAATGCCGAAAAGGTGTCACTCTTACTCGCTAAAAAGATGGTCCAACAAAATCTTGAGTAATCGTCTACAATAAAAAACCCATAATAGTTTCCACCTAGACTTTTAATTCTAGATGGACCAAATAAATCCATATGGAGAAGTTCAAGAGGTCTAGACGTTGAAACAACGTTTTTGGATTTAAATGAGACCTTTGTTTGCTTCCCCATTTGCCATGCGTGACAAAGGTGATCTTTGGTGAATTTAATGTTGGTTAGAACGACTACTAAGTCTTTTGAAACTATCTTGTTTAACAAGTCAAATTTTATATGTGCTAAGCGCCAATGCCAAAGCCAAGAATCATCACTCTTGGAGACTAGACACTTAGGATGATTTACGGACACATCATTTAAGTTAAGCATGTATATATTATTTACCCTCAAGCCCTTAAACACATCATTATTTTTATCACTATGCTATTTTATGCAACCTTATTTTGAAAAAAATACTTTATATCCTTTGTCACATAATTGACTAATACTAATAAGATTGTGCTTAAGACCTTCAACTAAAAGGACATTGGAGATAAATGTAGTTGAGGGACTACCTACACTACCTTTTCCAAGTATAGCTCCCTTGTTATTATCACCATAGTTTACAAATACCTTCTTCTTAGCCACAAAATCAAAGAATAAGGAAATGTAACCCTTCATATGTCTTAAGCATCCACTGTCGAGAAAACATCTTCTCTCTATAGCCTCAAAACATTCCACCTATAAATTTAAACAAGAGAGGGAGGTACCCAATTTTCATTGGGTCCTTGTGTGTGAGTGAAACCTTGGTTGCATTTGGGAAACCGTTGGAAAATGCCTTTAGGAACTAAGAATCTCCTAAAACAACATTTGGCAATAGTATGTCCCCTCTTGCAACAATAAAGACAAATTAAGTTTGATTTAGTGTCTCATTTACTAATTTTATCTTTCACTACATAAGTGTATTTTTGATATGATTATTCATGGAATTTATAAAATTAGATCGATCAATAGCAAACGTCATTTTTGGTTGTGATGCTTTGTCTAGTATAGTTTGAAGAGTTTTGACCTCTTTTTTGCCAAATGCAACAAGTTTCACAACTATAGAAATTAAATCATTCTCGCTTATCTTCCTTAATTGGCTCCACCATAGAACGCTTAAGAGCTTCCAATTCTTTTTGAAAATAGAAACCTTTTTCTCCAAATGTGTAAAAATGTGCTTATTAGAGGCTAAGCGTTTGAATGCTTCTTTAGCTTCTTGGTGGAGAACTTTAAAAGTACTAAGTAAATCGGGATAGTACAATTTATCAAAGTTATCATATTTAGCATGTCTTACTTGCTTTTTGCCCTTTTCATGATCCATGAGACAAAGATTTACTTTCTCTTCTTCATCACTTGAGTTATCGTTGCTTGAGACTTCACTATCGCTTTCCCATGCGATATAATCTCTCCTTGCCTTGTTACCCTTCTTGTGATATTTATCTTCGTCTTTCTTCAACATTAGACACTTCGATTTATAATGACCGAGCTTTCAGCAATTGTAGCACGACCCTTTTGACTTGGTACTTTTATTTTTCTCTTGCTTGAAGGGATTTAATTACCTTCTATAATTGACGAGACGTTTATCCGGATGTGAGATTTCATTCTTCCTAAGGTATCTATTGTATCTTCGTACAAATAGTCCCATATCCTCATTTGATTCACTATCTTCGTCATTTGACTCACTCTCACATTCATCATTGATGGATGGTTTAGAAATAGAGGCCTTTAATGCAATGGACTTATTCTTCTTCTTGTTGTCTTTGGATTTCTCATTCTTTTCTTTCTTTTCACTTTCTTCATGCTCATTTAGATTCAATATCCCTTATTCATGTTCTTGTAGCTTTCCTATTAACTTGGTCAATTCCAAGGTTCTTACATCATTAACTTCCTTAATCGCCGTGACCTTTGGTAGTCATTCCCTAGTAAGACATCTTAGAATTTTGTTAGTAGATGCATCATTGGGAGTGGTTTTATCAAGAGAATTTAAGCGATTTAATATATGAGAAAATCTATTTCCCAAATCCCCAATGGTTTTCCATTGGTTCATGTGAAAGTGATCAAACTCTTGTTGCAAGGTATTAATTCTAGCTAGTTTCACGTCAATAGTTCCCTCATGGAAAATCTGTAACGCTTCCCACATAGCTTTAGCAGTGGTATGATGTGAAACTCTAAAATATTCATCATCTGACAAAGAAGCAATGATCATATTTCTAGCTTTTCAATCATAACTGTAGTTTTTTTCATCTTTTTCATCTCATTGTGCTTCAGGTTTAGGTACTTCAACATTATTCATGTTGGTCATAGTTATTTGTATGGGACCATCCTGAATAATCTTCCATATCTTTCTATCAACAGAGTTATTATGAATATGCATACAATCCTTCCAGTGACTATAGTTTTCTCCGGTGAAAATGGGAGCTCTATTATACGCCCCCGTTGGATCATTATCCATTTTCTAAGAAGTTATATGTGAAGCACTTAATGAACCGGTGCTCGTGATACCACTTGTTATACAATGGCATGGATCTAGAAGGAGGTTGAATAGATCCCTTTTAAAAATATTTCCAACTTTAAAAAATTAACTGAAAAATGTATTACGGAAGTTCCCCGGAAAAATTCACGTCTAAATTATATTAAGTCATCGATGATCGGATATGCGTTATCAAACCAAATGAGATACTAAAGATGAATTAACTAATCAATATCAAGCAAATTAATCACTTAAACTTAACACACTTGATTAAACTACTATCAACAATGTTAAGAGAAATGAAATAAGCACAATGACAAAGAAATAGTGTGTTTTGAATTTTGTCAAACACTTGGTGTGCATGCCACACCTAGTGTGTTTTGCCAATATTTGTAGTACATAATTTTTCTAAGGTTGCTATCAAATTTGATAGCAAAAATTTCATAAACACTTGGAGTGCACCAACATATGCAAAACAAAATTTTCAATATCACACTATTTCAAGTTAAGCAAAAAGTATAATGAAAGAGAAAAATGAAGAGCACACGGATTTGTTTAGGCAGTTCCCCTACCGTCCTTGCTAAAGGTGCCTCTGCCCCCAATTCAAAATTTTAATTGGAATTTTTTATTAAAATTGTAACGTTTTTACAAAGAGGAATTAGAGACGACAAACCAATCGTAATTGTTGTTGTAGTTATGTTTCTCTTTGCCCCTTGATTCAAGTTGAGTCAAGTTCTTCACACGTATCGAACAAATCTTCGATTAATTTCTCCCTTGTTGCAAGAATCCTCGATTATTCAAACTTTGAGTATGGACGCTTTGATTCGATACTAGTGAAGCCACACCATTCTTCACAATCCTCTGGTTACCGTGATATGGTTGAACAATCTCCTTGATCTTCAAACCTCTTCACTCGGCTGAATCTACGAACAAATGATGTGTGCAAAACTCCCAAATCACAATGATCTTGGAGGATAAACCCTCAAGGTTTATTCAAGAAAAAACCACAAATATCTCAACTCAAACTGAAATCGCAATTCCACTGTTTGAACGTTATCACCTTGAATTTTGCACTTTGATCAACAAAAATGATTGTGTGTAGTTATTGATGAATGCTAGAGAAGGAGAAGATGATGAGAGCAATTTGTATATATCTTTCACTTTTCTTGTTGGTCATGAAAAAATAATACACCATTTATTTATATTTAATTAGAAAATAAAGGAAACCTTCAAAATTAAAGTAAGAGAGAAATGTGAGAAGAGACGCATATCCCAGTTTTGCGCCGACCTCCCAGTAGGTTTGAGTCGACCTACTGGCTGATTTGAGTTGACCTATTTTTGGTCCTCACTCATCCTGTTGGGACCTGAAGAAAAGAAATAATTTTTCACCTTGTTTGAGTCGACCTAACTTACCAAATGAGTCGACTCAAATATTTTCAATTGAATGAGTCGACCTGTTTTTCTTGATGAGTCAACTCATTCACTTTGGATATTCTAAATTGGGATCCAAATCCTTTTAAAGTTAATAAGTAGTGATTCAACAACAAGAACATTATTCCTTGGAGAAAGAATGGAACGCTTTAAATGTGGAGGGTAGAGGAGATTTTGTGTTAAAGGAGAAGTTTAGACTTCTTAAGAGTAGTCTTAGGAGATGGAATTTAGAAGTTTTTGGTAAAATTGACTTGGAGGTGGATAAGTGTGTGAAGGAGATTAATGAGAGTGACGAAGTGGCGGATGTTTCTTATGTCTTATTATCGAATAATTACTTGGTGGATCGTAAGGAGGTATCAAATCGGTTTTAGTTGAATTTACGTATCAAGGAGAATATACTTATTCAAAAATCTAGAATTAAGTGGATTAATATTGACAAAGATAATAATTCTAGGTTTTTTCATTGTGTTATGAAGGAGAGAAAGAGACACAACCATATTGGTTTCATTAATTCAGAGAGAGGGATCCTTAGACCGCCCTTGAAGTTAAAGAGGAAATTAAAAATCATTTTGCTTCTAAATTCGTTGAACCCGAAGTTAGTAGGACTTTGTTGGAGGGTATTGTTTTAACTCGCTTAGTGTTGAGGATTGAATATTTCTTGAGCGGGATTTCACGGAGAAGGAAATTAGGGAGGCCGTGGGGAGTTTTGATGGATCTAAAAGTCCGGATCCCGATGGTTACTCCTTTCTTTTTATTAAGAATTGTTGGTCTTTTCTTAAAAATGATTTTTGTAGGTTTTTCAAGGATTTTCATGGAGGTGTTATTTTATCAAAGGCTATAGTCTCCTCATTTTTAACCTTGGTCCCGAAGAAAGATAATCCTTTGGGATTAGATGATTATATACCCATTTGCCTTGTGAGATGCTTGTATAAGGCTTTGAGTAAGCTTTTGGCGTCTAGATTGAAGGTAGTTTTACACTTCATCATCTCTAATTGTCAAAGTGCTTTTGTTCCGGGGAGACAAATTCTTGACGGAGTCTTGGTGTCCAACAAGATTATTGATTTTTCTTCTAAGGAGAAATTTCCTTATTCTCTCTTTAAAGTGGATTTCGAAAAGACCTACGGCAAAGTTAGTTGGAATTTTCTTAGATTTATGATGAGGAGAATGAGTTTCGGGAGTGTTTGGTTGAAGTGGATGGAAGCTTCTATTTTCTCTAGTAAGATGTCGGTCTTGGTTAACGGTAGTTCGATAAAGGAATTCTCGGTGGAAAGGGGGTTGAGGCAAGGAGATCCCTTATCTCCTTTTATTTTTTTATGGACGCAGAAGACTTGTCGGGTTTGGTTAGAAAATTTGTAGCGATGGGTGAATTTTTCGGGTTGAATATAAATGGTAGTTGCTTTATTGATGTAATTCAATTCGCGGATGATACTCTTTTGGTTGGAAATGGTAGTTGGAGACACTTGTGGGCTATCAAATCGGTTCTTAGAGCTTTTGAATTGGTTTTGGGTCTTGGAATCAATTATAATAAAAGTAAGCTTGTTGGTATTAATGTATCTTCGTATTTCCTTGAAGCGGCGGCAGTTTTCCTTTCTTGTTCTACGGAAAGGAAATAGTTCTTGTTTCTTGGCATTCCGGTTGGTCCTGACCCTCGTAGAATTTCTACTTGGACTTCTTTGGTCACAAAATTGGAGAGAAGACTTTCTAGTAGGAAAACACGTTTTTGAGTTTTGGAGGTAGAATTACTTTATTAAAGTTGGTACTCAATAGTCTCACAATTTTTCAATTATCTTTCTTTATAGCTCCGGCAAAAATTCGGAAGGATATTGTTAGAATCCATAGTCGTTTTCTTTGGGGTGGTTCAGAAGTTACAAGGAAAATTCATTGGTTAAGGTGAGATTTTCTTTGTCTCTCTTATGATAGAGGTGGGTTAAATTTGAGAAGAATTAAATATTTCAATTTAGTTCTCCTTCATAAATGGAGATGGATAATTTTAGAGGGATCAGAGGAATTATGGTTTCAAATTTTGAAGGCGAGATACGGGGATATTTAATTACAAATGTCGTATAGTGGCGCTTCTCTCTCAAATTGAAGTTCGAAATTGGTTTGGTGGCTTGATTTGATTTATATTGTTAAATCCTACCATGAAGAAAATTTTATTAACAATTGTTCTTTTCAAATTGGCAATGGTTTCGATACTTCTTTTTAGAATGTGGATTGGACCGGTTCGGGTTGTTTGAGGGAGAGTTTTCTGGAATTATTTGAGGTTCCACTTCTTAAATATGTTTTCGTTGCATGCATGGGCGGTTGGAGTAATGGCGTGTGGGAATGGGGGATTTTGGAATCCCTCCTGTTTCGATTTCAGAAGGCAGCCCCTTTGTTTCGGTCCAAGCAGCAGCGGCTGCCATTGTTTTTTCCGATTCAGTGAGGGGCAACACTGCTGCTGCCACTTCGACCTTACTTGTTTCGGTTGGTTGGTTTCCAAATTCTTATATTTTGGCAACTTTTAGGGATTTCATTATGAGGTTTTCGCCTACAGCTTTTGGTAAGGCCCATATTGATTGGAAGGTGGATTCAAACTTTGTTTATTCGGTAAGTTCTTTTTATCGCTTAACATATTTTTTTCATATTCCGTTTGGCCCATTGAATAAGTTTGATCACGCCTTTACTCTAATTTGGAAAGCTTTGGCACCTTTGAAAATTAAAGTGTTTGCGTGGAGATGTTTTTGGAATAGATTACCCTCTAAAGACAACCTTTCTCGTAGAGGAATTATGTCTACCTCTACTAATCCTAATTGTATGTTTTGTAATTCTTCTCCGAAATTTTTGGATCATGTTTTATTTCCTTGTCCGGCGGTGGGGTTGGTATGGCAAGAAGTTTCGGATTGGATTTCTTTTCCCTATGTAGTTCACAATTGTGCCAAAGAAAGTTTTGTGAATTGGGTTTCTTTCGGTACTTCAAAAAAGTTTAAGCAAAGAAGAGAATGTATTATTTGGTTAACAACTTGTTGGAATCTATGGTTTCTTAGAAACGAGATCATTTTTAAAAATATTTGTTTGAACATTATTGACATATTGTGAAGGGTGAAGTTGACGGTGTGGAGATGAATTTTTATCAGAGAGACTACTCACTTCAATTATAGCCTTAATGAATTCGACAACTTTCCGTTATTATATTTAAATTATAATTGAATAAGTAATTTCTTTCCTCTGCGGTAACCTTACCCTCTCTTTTTGTAATTAGATCTAGTACACTTTGTCCTTCATTTAATCAATTTTTTTGCTTAAAAAAAACTAACAAAGAGACGTATTCACTAAAATAAGAATAAGAGGTGAAGCTTCAAGAATTTGTTTTTGCAGTTTATTATAAGTTATCTTTAAGAGTTGGTATATTGATGAAAGTCTATGTCTTAAAACTGTTCTCGTGTCACAATTTCGGATTCGAATCCAATTAGATAAGATCAACACAATTTCTATATCCGGTGAAAGTAATCTTAAACAACTTTATCTGTTGAGTTGGATAAATAAAAAAATACTTTTTTGAGTGGAATTTATTTATAGTAGATAGAGTAAACTATCATCTATAATTAGCTCTCTAATATCTTCTAAAGAAACGACTTCTCTCTCATCAACACACATACATATGAAAACATGAGCAACCCTTTTCTAAAACTCGTTTCTGCATCTTTCATCAAACCGTATCCCCCAATCCAAAATTCAAGCAAAATATGCTACTTATCATCTTGGGATATTTGCATGTTATCTGCAAACTATGGTCAAAAGGGTCTTCTCTTCAAAAAACCAACATCATCATCAAACCAACAACATTTCATCCACAACCTGGTACAAAAACTTAAACACTCTCTTTCACTCACACTTTTCCATTTCTATCCCCTCTCAGGTCGTCTTGTTACCAAGAAAACGCAAGATCCTCCTTCTTACACTCTTTTTGTTGATTGCAAAAACAGTCCTGGAGCTAAATTTATCCATGCAACATTAGATATAACCATAAATGATATCCTCTCCCCCATTTATGTCCCACCCGTTGTTCATTCCTTCTTTGATCACCACAAAGCAGTCAACCATGATGGTCACACCATGTCTTTATTGTCTATTCAACTCACTGAATTATTGGATGGTGTTTTCATAGCTTGTTCCATGAACCACTCTCTTGGCGATGGAACTTCTTATTGGAATTTCTTTAACACACTTTCTGAGACATTTCAAAATGGTACTTATACTAATCCTCGTTCAATTTCACACCAACCCATCCATGACAGATGGTTTCCAGAAGGTTATGGTCCAATTATCAACCTTCCTTTTAAACATCATGACGAGTTTATTCATAAATATGAAGCACCTATTTTAAGAGAGAGATTCTTCCATTTTTCAGCTGAGTCTTTAGCAAAGCTCAAAGCAAAGACTAACAAAGAATCTCATACAAACAAAATCTCTTCGTTTCAATCATTATCAGCACTAGTTTGGAGATCTATAACTCGTGCACGTCAACTACAAAATGATGAGAAAACAACTTGCAAATTGTCTATGAACAACCGAATGAGAATGGAACCGCCTCTTCCTAAGGAATATTTTGGAAATTGCATTCATACACCGGGTACTGAAACAAGTGTAAGGGAATTACTGGAGAATGATCTAGGATGGGCAGCTTGGAAGATTCATCAGACTGTTGCAAATCATGATGACAAAGTGGTGCGTGGATTGGTGGAAGAGTGGTTCCGTTCTCCATACGTGTATCGGATAGATACGTTCTTTGGTCCTAATACCGTGATGGTGGGTAGTTCACCGAGGTTTAATATGTATGGGAATGAATTTGGAATGGGAAAAGCATTGGCAGTTAGAAGTGGTTATGGTAACAAATTTGATGGAAAAATAACATTATATCCAGGACAAGAAGGAGGAGGGAGTATAGATCTTGAAGTGTGTCTTTCACCGGATACTATGATGGTTTTAGAATCAGATGAAGAGTTCATGAACTCAGTTTCAGTGTTTAATCCATTGTTCTAGTCTTTGAGTGTTTAATCCACTGTGCTATAGTTTAATAAGCGAAAATGAAATAATAAAGGGGAGACTTCATTACCCTTTGGGTAACTTTATGGTTAAAAAATGATTATTGTTATTCTTACCCTTAAAATTTTTACATGACTTAGCAAATCTTCATTTCTAAATTGATTGCATAAAATAACTAATCACACAATAGGCACACATTGCAAAATTTAGCTCATGGCAGATTTCAAAATGTACATAGAAACTTATAATTTTCTATAATAGATCGTGAAAGTTTTTTAGCTCATGCACATTCAAATTAGAAATTCATGACGGGGGAGATTTTTCCTAAAAATGCGACATAGTTATTAGTTGTTTAATTGTAATGACCCGTCCTTCATCAATTTTAGGCTCAGGCTATTAAACATCTCCCGCGAATACTGCCTTAATGCCTTTCGCCCATCTATTCTGACCTTCATCATGACCCATAAAGCTGATGATTGAACTCAGGGATCAAGTTAGTAAATGAGAAACCTGCATTGAAATGATGCACCGTATTGGGAATAACCCTATCAAGCTCCAATATTTTGGGTAGTTCTCACAATAATTATTTTAAAGTGGTGGTTAAGAGTTGATAATGAATAAATATGAGATTATATTTTGGGTAGTTCTCACAATAATTATTTTAAAGTGGTGGTTAAGAGTTGATAATGAATAAATATGAGATTTTAGAGAGAAAAAAAAAAAGGAGTATATTTGAATTAAAAGATAAGTAATACCTATAATGTCTAATGCTAAAAAAAAAGGGAAGATATTTGAATTAAAAGATAAGTAATACCTATAATGTCTAATGGGAAGAGTCCAATTTGGTCCCTTAATTTTAAAAAGTTTCAAAGTGATCCCTTAAATTTTTAAATAGTATCACGTTAGTCCTTACCGTCAACACCGTTAGTCAAAGTCAATGAGATTATACAATTGACGCACACGTGTGGTTGATGTGGAATCTCTTACCCATGTGGAATTACGCGTGTCTTATGACATGACACCAAAATCATCAAAAATCCAAAAAAAATCCAAAATTTTGCACTTATGACATGGCACCAAAATCATCAAAAATCCAAAAAAAATCCAAAATTTTGCACTTATTTGAATTTGAACACAGGTCATCTAAATTGCAAGGCGAATTTCACTACCATTAAACCACTTCACATTGTATGTTTAATAATTAAAAACTGAAACTATAATTAATAAAACATAGCAAAACAAATGTTATTTCAATTTCAATACACGACAGATACTCAGAAAACTAATACCAGCCACTAAAGTGTCATACTCATAAATGTCAATTCACAGAAAACAATTTCAATTTGTGCTTTATCAACCATGGTGGTAACTGAAACCTAACATAAGTGCATTCTCCCAAATCATTTGGGCTGCTGTTAGGGAAGAATTTCCTGTGAAAAATGTTGTAATCAATGTTATGAGTAACCCTTATATACCAATTGTCAGCTAAAGTTGAATGAAATTTTGAATATTGTGATATTTACTTCTTCCCACCTTCATGATTGTTTCCAATGCACTGAAACACGTGATAGATATATCACAACTCTCTTTTGTGTCGATTATTCTTCTTAAAGAGTTATGAATTATCCATATGTCAACTAGCTTTAGAACGTTTGAAATATGATTAGTCATCAATATTTGTTCAATAAATGCAACAACATCATCTCTATCTTGCAAACACTTTACCATGAGAAACTTGTCTTTAGGACTGAAACCTCCAATTGCAATGGCTTTATCCACTTTAACCAATCTGGTTTTGTCATTCAAATCACAAATTTGCTCTCCTTCAAGGTCACCACCGTCTATCGACACTTCCATTCCAAGTTCACAAGCCATGTCACTCAGTCTCATGATGTTATCATCCTCTAAAACCAATTTGATATGTACTCCATTACTTTGAAGAGTTTTCAAAGCTATTTTTGTTATTTCTTGACTTTTGTATTTAAGACCTATTAGTGCTAATAAGGTCAGCTCGTCTTGCTCGAGATCTTGAACATGTGTTTGACTATAAGCAAATACAATTGGTTTAAGGCCACTATACTCCATTTCTTGAATCACTTGCCCAAATTTGATTTTCTGATTTTCAATGGAATGACATGTTCCTTCACTATCATAGTATTGTGAACATATTTCTAACATTATGGATGCATCTCCAATCCAGTGCAAGTGCATAAGTTGTTCATTGACACTTAATATCAGCCGAGTTTGATTTGTTTCGAACTGAAGTCACAAGCATCCATATGTGACCTTCAATCACCTTTTAAAGGGCTACAAGAAACGGGTTCGCATCACAATCAATTCTTTCATTTTTCATTCCTTCAGCCAACATAAGACTGTCACAACTCAAAAGCAAACCATCAGCAGGAACCTCATCACGAGGATTCAAACACACCATGTCACCCACCACAAGATCATATATGGAAAGAGTAAGATCAACTTCATGTCTTTTAACATTGAATTTCATTATCTCGCCTTTTTTCTTTGCCAACTTGATTGTTTTTCTTTCACGCCAAAAGATAGTTATCAAAGAGAATGCGAGCAAAAGGAAAACAACAAAAACCATAGCAACACCATCATGTCATCCATATCTAGGCCCATCCTGTTTGAACTCTGTGGCAAAGGATAATAAGGCTGAAATCAACAACATTGAAATTGTATAAAGATTTTGCTTGCAGCTTTTCCAAAGAAACCCATACAAGGTTACTGCTCCAAGGTTTTCAATGATCTCATATTCCGTAAATTCACAATCCCATTAACAAAACAAAAAATAAAACATTTTCACTATACAAAATGATCTAGCATTATATGAAGAGGATTATTATACCTCTGACGAGTGTTGAGATTGACCATGAAGAACATGGCAAACTCTACCAACTCCACCAAGTTCAACAAGAGATTTCAAGTCTTTTTCCTTCACAATTCTAGTAATATCAGTCCTCACACGTTCTTCCTCTTAGACATGAGAGATTACATCAACTGAAACAAAATATTTGGCTGACGAGGTTCTAGCAGGAGGACTATGATATAATGAATCATATATTAATGATGATGTAGATTCTTCATAGTTGCTACTAAAAGTTGTAGGCTTCTTCAAGAAGATCATGAATCCGACGTATAAACTTTTGCACCATATCTTGTTGTATTTGCTACCACTAATGAGTAAGCTAGCACGAAGTTCTATATTGCCACCATCAAAAGAAATGTTTGGTTTTGGGACATGTTTGTTATTCTAGAACTATAAGGAATATCTAATTGAAACAAATTTGAACTGACGTTTCTAAAGCATCTAAAAGCTTAATTTGAACTGGCGTTTCACCTTGTTCCAAGCTCGTATAAACCTTTGACGGTAACCCTGAAGATCGTTGACGTAGTCGAACACAATACCCTGAATAAGCATGTCATGAGGACCATTACTCTGAGCATAACCAAACTGACGTAGTGCTAAAGAAGGGTTGTAGGTAATGCCCTCTCTTATGCCTAGAAGTGGCATATTAGGGAACTCCCCACAACGGTCAATGATAGTAATATTCTCCATAGATCAAGAGCACCAATGAATGTCTGAATGAGAAAGTGACATGATCCTCTTAGACCACCCGAACCCTTGTTCATTCCTTATCACTGATCGAGGAAGGTGAGAAATAAACCTCCTAGATAGCAGAGGTATGCAACACATCAGAGTTCCCCGTGCCTTCGTAGTACGGGTATGAAGAGAATGTAAGATGTCTCCAAGTAATGTAGGCACTGAATTGCGAGTAAGAAATATGTTGATGGCGTGTACGTCTATGAACTGGTCTGGATTAGGGAACAACACTAAGCCATCGATCAATAGGGCTAGTATCTCCTCAAAAGCATCATAGCTCATAGCCTTCAAGAACACTTGAGCTTTCTCTATCAATACCTTAGCAAGAATACCCTTAACTCCGCTTCTCGTTTCTAGGACAATGTCTGATTTCTTCAGATGTAGGGCAGCAGCAATGACTTTAGGTTTAGGCTCTTTCTCTTAGCCTGTGAAGGGTCTTTGATCAAGGATAGGTACACCCAGAAATTTGGAGAAATCTTTCATTGTAGGAACCAGCTGATAGTCGGGGAATGTGAAGCAATGATGTCTAGGATCAAAGAACTGAAATAGGACACTCATCATGTCTTCATTGAACCCTGAACTAACTAGATCCAGTAGGTGACCATGCCTCATGATGAATTGGGAATTTTCAGAAACTTGAGAGACCAATTATTTAAGCTTAGAAGGTATCCCTACAAAGTTGATCCGGATTGTATTCCTACGAGCAGAAGCCATGACCTGCAACAAAGAACAAAGATATATCCTTTGGTCCTTGAAATGGTTAGTGAAAATGCTATGCTTATGATGTCATGATGTTATGATCAATCACAAACATGTGGCATACACAAACAAGTCACACAATAGCCCTAGGTTTGAAGGCTTGCATGAGATTTTAAAGGTAAGTACCCTCCCCTGAAGTTTAGATGGTTCATCATGTCCTACGAAAGTAACCGGGTTCTAAGGAATCTCAATATCACTGATCATTCCCAAGGGTGGTTGTTCAGTATGCAACTTACTTGCCAACCAAAACCCTCCGAGTTTAGGATCTCAATGAGCGTAGCATCGAGTATCAACCAACTTCAATCTTCACCGAAGCCGGCTATCTCACTACTTTCTAAATGCCAAGATGGGATAACTAGGGTTCTAAAAGACAGTTAGTGGATTGACAACATATGGCAGTCCCATATTATCCTTAACTTACTTAAGGAACATAAGCACCAACCAAGAAGTCACACTAACTATGGCCGCCAGATCAACCATATCGGTATACGCCGTACAGTTTCCTTGGTCTATTGCCATTTACCTAGGGTCTTTCACACAAAAAGCCCAACAAGTAATATAAAGCAAACAAAGCAAACAATTAAGTGATCTAAATCCTAAGGGTACCCCTCTTTTACTTAGTAACTCCCCAGCAGAGTCGCCAGTTCTGTAACACGGTGGGAGAACTGACTTTTAGTCATGTTGCGGATAGCAAGAGTCGCCACCGACTTTTATTTTATCCATAAGGAAGGGACATAAAAGAACAGGAAATACCGTTTTGAAAAAACTTGGGTTCGGGGGGTAGGTTATATAAAGGGAAGGTGTTAGCACCCTTTATATCCATGGTTATTCATGGGCTCTTAGTTACTTAGCTCACTTCAATTGTTTTTGAAAGAGAAAGTGTAGTGTGTGTATTTAGAAATTTTTCTAAGTACTTTGTAATGATCCTCGTATGGATGTATACAAAGCCTTGTTTTGAAAAATGTTTAAGAAAAGTGAGGTGTGAAAAGTAGTTTTAAAGTGTGAGCAAGTAACTAGGAGGTACCTACCCTAAGTTAAGTCATTCAAGTTTCTTTTATGTTTCTTCAAGAGTAAGATTATCCATATTATTAAGGAATAGGTAGTCATTACTTTGGATTTTATTGAGGGACGGGTGTAGGGTCATCGTATGGTCAATGAAGGCAACATGCAAGGGTGTCTTTAGCAATTCGTAAGGACTATCATCATTTATTTGAAGGGACAAGATCATTATCGTAGGCAACCTCAAAGGGACTTGATCTTTTAAATTTGTAGGGACTTGATGATTTTTACGTGAAGGGACTTTGCTTTAAGACACCCCTATATTCGAGGGACTTGACCATATTAAAGGCAACCAAGAGGAATACCCTAGGAAGTGCAGATGGCGATCAAAGATCAACTTACGTGTGTGAATGTTTATTTTTAAATATTTTTCTTTTTAAAGTTAACTATCTAAATTAATTTAATCACAAGTAGGTTTTCACACCCTATTTACTAACCACGCAGTAAATATTTACAAAGAAAAATAATGACGGAAAATAAATCTACGAATTATTACATGGCTTTGGCATATACATAATAATCGAATAAAAAGAGTTATAGAGCAATAGCAAAATAATAAATAAACAATAGTAATAAAGCAATAATAAAAATAAAGTCATAATGAAAAGAAATTAAAATTAGAATTTGAAAAGAAATTATTTTTAGGTTTAGACAAATTAGATTTTTTAGAAGTTTTTAGAAAAATATAAGTTTAAATAATTTAGTAATAATAAAAGAATAAAATAATTACTTATTATATTATAATTAAGAAAACAATATTATTAATATACAAAATATAAAATAAAAGAGTTATATAAAAAAAGTATTAAGTTAATATTTACAAAATAAATAAAGATTATAGAAAATATTAAATTATTAAGTTAATAGGTTTATTTATAAATTAATTATATACAAGATTTTAGAATTATTATTATTCAATTAGAAAAATGGTCAATTAGATTTTATTTACGAAATATTTCTATAATAAAAGTTATATACAAAATAAAATATAAATAAATAAATAAATCTAATTTTTTAGAAAACATAGAAAATATATTTATTTGGTTTTTATTTTTAAAAGGTTTAAGTTAATAAACTAACTTATATTATTAATAATTATAATTATAATAAAAGAAAATGACTTTAAAAAATTAGAATTGGAAAAATATCAAAAAATACTTACCTGAAGGAGCCTGGGGTCGAACCCAGGTCACCAGCTTCCTCCCACACGCCTCTGACCAGCTGGGCTACCAACGCTTTGTGTGTATAAGCTGGGCAATGATCATTATATTTTAAATCTACTAAAACAAATGATTAACAAACAAAAAAGTTGGCCTCAGCCGGATTCGAACACAGGTCCTTCTCTCTTAAGTCTTTACCATTAAGCCACATGGGGCGCGCCTGTTAATATAATGGCAAGATATTATAATATATAAAACTCATGGAATGTCTAAAAATTTTATAAAAAGGAATGATCTCACCAAGGTTCGAACTCAGGTCCTTTATGTCTATGCGCGTACAACAAAACCACCAGGTCATTCACGCTACGCAAGCATAAAACAGAAAAGAAAATTATAAAATAAAACGCATTTTAAATTCCAGAATTCGCGCCAGTCATCTTCAACCTCCAGACCTGGGGAGTTTCCTGCGAATTTTATTTCCAATTTTCCTGCGAAATTATACTCATAGGAAAACCTACGAAACTCATATCATGTCAAAACGGTATAATTTCATCAAATTAATCACACAAACATGATCCAAACAGTATTTTCAATTGATTTATGGTTTTAGAATGCATTTATAGTCATTGGATTGGGAAACCCCAATTCAAAGGTCATGAACCCTAAAATGGCATTCTATGAATTAGCCACGGTTTCTTTAGTTTAATCACCCAGAATTCATCACAAGCTTCAACTAAACACAAATCAACAAACAAAATCAATTAGTGATGCTTGCATAATCAAGAACGAAAAATCAAAAATATGAGAAAAAGTGTGAATCGGATTTGTCAATATGAAGTGTTATGGAGTAATGTGATGATGCCAATTCACTCTATGAAGGTCCAGGAATGATTTGCCACATTTATTTGGTCTTGAAAGTGCCTCTAGGATTGAAACCGAATCAAGATTTTTTGTGTGATTTTTTGAAGTTGAATGTGATGTTCTTGGCTGCAAAATTCGTCCTTTCTGTTTGTGTTATGTTGTCTATATGTAGGAGAGTCAAATTAGGTCAAAAGATTCATGGGTCATTGGGCTTTTGTGGTTTCTTGAGTGTGAAGAAATATCTGTTATAATTTTGTCCAAAAATCACATCATATCTTACCAAATTGCCTTTACACGAAAATGGATGATATTCAATCACCTTGAATGTCATTTAAGAGCTTCTAGAAGAAGAATCAAATCAAATATTGATATTTTTATATTTTATTTTGATTTAAAATGAATTTTAATGAATAAAATCCAAATAAATAATAATAAAATTATAAAAATCAGAAATTATTTGAATTGGGTCGTGCATGGTGTTATTGTTAAGATTGGGTTGCAAAATGATAGGCCCATTTGGAAATATTTTGTTTTAAGACCTTATTTGCTTCATACACCCCTTAAAAATCTGCCAACTTTGACAAGGCATAAATCCTTCAATTTTAAGGCTATGAAGGTGTTCTTGGACATTTTGGAAAGCTTAAAGAGTCCTATAACAAACCTCTTTGGTCTCGTGTCCATATCGTTTACCATTTTCAAATTATGGCCTTTGAAAAAAGTTGACTTTTTGTTGACTTTTGAGATAACCTGTAATGTTTTAGCTCATACCTTCCAAATGAAGCATTTTTAGGCTTGGCTTGTGAGACACAAAGTTGTATAGAATTCAATTTTCTTCAAAATGAGCTTTGGATGGGAAATATTTGATGAAGCATGTGAAAGTTATGGCTGGTCAAAGTTCAGTTGACTTTTCTTAAGAAAACCCTAATTTAGAAACTCCTGATTCTTGATAATCTGAAACTTCCTTGATGAATCATGATCAACCCTTGATCAAATTATGAATTTTACTTCATAACCTTGATGTTGGCAAAAATCTTGAAGTTTGAATTTGATTTGACCACAGTTGACTTTAGTTTGACTTTTTAATTACTTTGACTGATTTTTGCATATCTGATCATCTGGCTGGGCAAGCTCTTTGGGAAAGCTTTAAGACTTGACATAGGGATTCTTGAGGTCATATGGGATTCCATGAAGCTCACTTGAGGCCTTGAAAATTATTTTAACTTAAGGAAACTTAAAACCCTAGTTTTGGACACTTTGCTTAGGAGGAGGCATTGTCTGGGGAAACTTCCACACTTCTTGATCAATTGGGAGTCTTGAGAACCTTATGATCATTTAGAAGTCTTGAGAGATATTGTCTTTATTGTGGAAGGGAAATTTTTTGGGTATAACACATGCACACCCAAATATTTAAAAGGTAGCTTACCTTTCAAATAGGATGTCCTGTGAAGAATCTCCATCCTGACATCTGCCTTCACATTCCCAAAGAAAATCTTACTTTTAGTAGGGTTAACCTTAAGATCAGTTGAATCCATGAACTGGTTTAAGGCAGCATGCATAAGCTCAGCATAAATACAATCTCCTCTGGTGAATAAGAGCAGGTCATCAACAAAAGCCATGTTAGTTATCTTCAATCTCTCACACTTGGCATGATGATTGAAGTTAGGATTCTTCTGGATCTTGTGAAGAATTATGTTCAGATATTCCATAGTAATAACAAATAGAATGGGATACTAGGAATAACCTTGTCTAATGCCCCTTTTGGAAACTAATTTATCAGTGAATATCCCATTCAGATTGAACATATAAGAAACAGTTGTCACAGTTATCATAATCAAGCTTACAAACTAATTAGGAATCCCTATCTCCTTAAGGATGTTCTCAAGAGTAAGCCAATCAACCATATCATAAGCTTTTTGTAACTTAATTTTCATCATGCACCTAGGAGCACCACATTTCCTAGTGTAACCCTTGAGCAATTCAAAGGCCAACAAGATATGGTTGTGAATTTTTTGCCCTGGCACAAAAGATGTCTGACCCTTACTGATGATACTACCCAACACTTTCCCCAATCTGGTGGTTAAAATCTTAGAGATGATTTTATAGAAGTTTGTATAACCTGCTATAGGTCTAAACTCTTTAATCATATTAGCTTACTTAGTTTTGGAAATGAGGATCACTAAGATGTTGTTGAAGGTTGTGAACATGTAATTATTCACAAAGAAATCATGGACTGCTGCAATCAGATCGCCTTTAACTATGTTCCATCTATCCTTGAAAAACTTGGCACCATACCCATCAATACTATGACTTTTGAGGTCACTTATGCCTTTGAGAGCTTGAAAGATTTCCTCCTCAGTCATTGGGACAGTTAGGGCAAACCTCTGATCTCTAGTCAAAATAGGCCCATTCCTCATAGCAATGTTGTTAATACCTTGCAAGTTGTTGGCTCTAGTCCCCATCAGGTCACCATAGAAAGATAGGACCTCAATTTCAATATCATCAGGGTTATTGAGATGAGTACCATCCTCTTTTTACAAATTTTCCAAATTATTATTATGATGTCTGACTTTTAAGGAAGCATGGAAATAAGTTATACTATTATCTCCATGCCTAACCCAAACAATTTTAGATCTTTGCCTCATAATTTGATCCTTCATCTCATGCCAATACAAAACACTATCAATGCATCTCTTAACTTGTTCAATCTTCAAGACACATATCCTGTCATAAATTAAATCATGTTGAGCTTGCAAAAGATAAGTTCTAGTCTTGGATATGGTGTTTTACAGATTGGAAAGAGGCTTACTCAAGGCTTTAAGGATAGGTTGCAATCTCTTGAGTTTATGCCACAACACATACATGGGTCTTCCAATCCAAACTTTGGTTCCAATTATTAACAACAACATCCTAATAGCCATCCATTCTCACTACACTATTGATGAATTTGAAGTGAGTTTTTATGTACTTAATCTTGTCCTCCCCAAAAAGGAAGAGCAGACAATGGTCTGAAACACTGGGGGGATTTTCAGAGTATTTCCAAGATTATCTTGTAGCCAATCCATGTTACCAATGATTTTAACAATCCTGGAATAAGTAACACCTTCAATGTGCTTATTAAACCATGTATAGTAATCCCCAATGTTTTCCTTTTCATAGAGTTCAATATTATCCAACATGGTTTGGATATCAAAAAGTTCACCATCAGTGACAAGATTACCACATATTATGTCCTGGGATCTAACCACGTTGTTGTAATCCCCCGTGAGGAACAAAGGGTTGTTTGGTTTTTGTGAATGACTTCTAAATATTTCCACAAAGTCCTTTTTTAAACAAGCTGGTTTATAGCATAAATGGTTGTCATCCAAGTTCTGAACACCCCTTGTTTATCATAAATCCCACAGTGAATCATTTGAATAATACTTCTAACATATTTGATATCAACAGCATTATCATCCCAGTGTACCCAAATATGACCATAAGAATGATTGTCATAGTTGCCCAAATAACTACCACCAAAATTCAGTTTGTCACACACCTTAATAGATTTATCCTTTTTTACTCTTGTTTCTATTAAAATCATTATCTCTGGCCTAAGATTAAAGATGTGGGAGCTAATCTCCTTTAGCTTTCCAGATTTATTCAGCCCTGATACATTCCAAGCAACAATCATTGACCACTATCTAGAGGTAATAAAGTGTCATTCAAAACCTCGAATGCCCTAAATCCATTCACACAATGAATTGTTGTTGATTTATCATTAAGAGTGTTACCTTTTTCTCTCCCCGAGCTGCTCACATGATGTCATTCCTCCTGTTTCTCTTTGTTCTCTCCACATGAACTTGCTTCTTAAATAGTCCTTTTTGGCTTCACAACAACTTGTTGGACAATTTTATGTCTCCATTGTTTTTGTTTCTTTTCTTCACATTTGTGCCTAAGATTTTGGATTTATTTTCACAAAATAGAGGTTTCCATTCATACTCTATTGGTTGATTGAGTATCCCTCCATCCCTATCCTTGATATCAACTTCTTTAGCAAGATCTTGAATTATATCCACCTCTACAAATATCCTAGCATAGGAAACCCTGAGTTTGTTAGTCGTACACTCATCTGTCAACAACAGTGTACCAATCGCACTCCCAACATTGCTAAGACTTTTAGTGCCCCAAAGATGTAATGTAAGTGTAACACCCTAATTTTGCCCTAAGATTTTTTCGCATACCATCTGCATTTTGCATATCAAACAAGATCGCACAGGTTTCGAGTTTCTCCTCAGATCTAGGGTCTATGCTTCGCAGGGGATCACCATTATTTTTACTGTTTTATATTTGTTTATATTTACTGACTTCTAACCAAAAAAAAAAAAAATGTTGCAGTGTTCTTCTTCTTCTCTGTGTTGCAGGTTTGCGAGGATGAGACAGTAATTCCATTCAGATGCGTTTATTCAGTCACAATTCAATTTCAAGAGGATGTTTGACCTAATCTGGTCAAACTATTAAAAAATTGTTTCGACTGCCAGATGTGTGTGCCAGTAATTCATTCATCAGGCAATGCGTTTTCAAAGTACAAAGTTGGTTTGTGTGACAGTTATTTCTTGTGCGGAGTTTGGTTTGTTCATCAGTTATCAGGCTGTGTTTTGTGCGAAGTTTGGTTTGAATCTTCAGTGTTTATCAATTCATCAGTTCATCGATTCATCAGTTCATCAGCAATTCATCTGGAGATTTATTTTCTTTAGTATGAATTCGGTTTATCAGATAACAATCAGACAGTTTTCAGTTGGCAAGTTGCAAGGTATTTGGGCTGTGTTCAGAGGCTTGTGGAAATAATCAAGAGATTTGTTGTGGGCTTGAAAACCAAATTCTATCCATTATCCTTCTTCTTTCCGATTAAACCATTTATTCATCCATAGCCCATTTCTTCCATGACCATTTTGACCCATATGAAATTTCGAATTTTTTTTATATAAACTCATTTAATTCATAGACCTATGTTTTTTTTGTTTTATCCATTTCACCCATTTTTTTTATTATTTTTATCATTAATCATTTTTAGACCCATCTATTAATCATTTCAAATTATCCAATCATTTTTTTTAATATTCATATTTCTGTTTCTAATCCATTTTAAATATCATTCTAAACCATTTCTTTTAATCCATTACCAAATAACCATAACAATGTTTATCCCTTTAATCCATCTTTTCTTTTTTAAACCAAATGTTCTTTTATTTTATTATTTTTATTTCTTTCAATTACCTTTAAGTCCAAACTCATTTAAATGTCCATGAGCCCATTACAATGTTATTATCATAAAATTACAAAAAAAAAACAAATAAACAAATAGCCTTTTCCCAACCAAGGCCTCCTGCGCATAAACAACAAGCCTTATACATCATCCGTACCACATCCTGCCTCACAATCCATTAATCCTCACGCCTGGCCCACTTGCATTTGGTTTTCCTTCAATCACCTGCCAGCATCACGTGCACAAACTTCATACGTCTTGCCAAGCCGCATCAAAAACAACTTCCTATTCCCCCCAAACTAGCCTTTCCGTACCCGTGACAACATCCCATCCGTAAGCCTTTTGCTTGCCAGCCTCTAAGCCGTATCACACAGGCCCAGCCTCACCAAGCTGCCAAGCCGTATCCAATTGAACGGGTAACTCACAAGCATGATAGTCGCACAAACACACCAGCCAAATCCAGCGTACCAGTTTCTAGCCGAAAACAAATAACAGCAAGCCGAAATAAACATTTTCAACAAGCCGAAACCTAACAGCTGAAGCAAATCCAGCAGCTCAAACTCCCAGCTGCAGTTTCAACACGCACGCATCACGCCCTTCATCCCTCGCATCAGCTTACAACGGCTTCACTCACCTAAACATAACAACCAAAGCGCATTTGGAATTCAAAACGCAAGCCATAAGGATAAAACGCAGAAGCAAAGCCTCAGCTGCTCACGCCCATCCGTATCCAACTTTGCCGTATACCAAGTCACGCTTCCCGCACCTGTTTCACACATACATCAAAACGCACACATCAACAAATCAAAACGCAGAAAATGAATTTGCAAGCTTACACGAAAATCTCATGACCTTCGAAACGCATTCGCATCACTAAAAACGGCATCAAATCCCTTTTTTCTTCTCCTATTTAAAGAGCATCAGATTCATTCATTCTTCAAGCTTCAGGAGCATACCGAAACTCTGCCGAATCAATCCCTAATCTCCAAATCCTTTCAACTTTCTTCTCCTTCCATTAATCTCCTTCAAATCCATAAAAATCAAATCATCCGAAATTAATAGAAGAAGATAAATTCGTGTTGTGAATCGGAGAAGAAAACTCGCGTTTGAGAGGAGAAAGAAGAAGAGAAACCGGAAATTGAAAGAGGGGAAAAGAGAGAAAGCTTGCGAGTGAGAAGAAGAAAGAAGTGACGGATTCTTGTTTGTTTGAGAAGGTGAGATTTGAGGAAGTTCTTGATGCCCTGTTTCCGCCATTCTCGAATGAAGGAGGAAGAAGCCTGTTTTGTTTTTCTGATTTTCTTTTCTTATTTTTTATATTGACTTGCTTATCTATTTTTTTTAATAAATTGAATATATGGTAAATGCTTGGGCCTTTTGGCTATGGACTCTTTCTATTTCTGTCCAAACCTGCGGATTACTCATCTCTCCCCCCTTGTGTATTTCTTTTCTTTTCTTTTATTTTGTTTAATCTTGTTAAAAGTTTTTTTTAAGAGAAGAATATTTTAATAATATTCTTAGAATATTATTAAAATATTTCTTTAAGAAAAAGATTTAGAAATTATGTTTTTTTAGAAAAAAGTTTTAGAAAGTATGTTTTAGAAAAAGATTTATTAAAAGCATTTTATGAAAAGAATTTAGAAAAAGAGTTTAAGAAAAAGAATTTAGAAATATATTTTCTATTCTTTTATCGGATCTATCTTTGGATCTATTATTTTTTCATCTATTTTTAATTTTGGTCGATGACAATCTTCCGATTCGGGATTGTTGATTTCCGATTAAGTTTAATCTTCATTATTTCAAATCTATGGATGAATGATCATTTGGATCATTCTCCATACTTTGAGATCGTGATAGGTTGCTAATCGAGAAATTCAACGATAATCTCGATTAAGATTAGACCTTCCTTCTTCTTTTAGTGTGGCATGTTTTCGGAGAACGATCCATTATATCGTTTCTCTAACATGTATTAACACGAATATTTTCCACTTTAATTAGTGGTGGCCGGCCTCATTTGTAGGGTAATTACTTCGTAAATTACTCGGCGATTGCTTAACATAGACCTAAAGTTGTCCCGATTCGATTAAAGATCCACTTGGATCCGGTTGCCTCGGTTTTATTTTCATTGTTGTGGTTGTGTTTGATTAAGTTCATCATACCACCTTATATTGTAAATAATATTATAATGTGAATATAATTGTTTAAATTTAATCTCTTGCACCTTATCCTTTTATTTTAAATCTCTCGCTCCCTTATCTCCTTATTATATTTTGCCATATTATATCATATATCATTGTTTATATTCATATTGTGCTTGTTTATATTGATATTGTGCTTGTTTTTATTTTGGTCCATTTGGACATTAAAATACTTAATAAAGGATTAAACTCTAAAAAACTTGTGATTTCTAACTTTGGACTTATGGTTACTATCCCGAACTTTTGGAGATTGGACTTAGACCTTCTAGGATTCCCTTTGCTCAAGTTGGAGTGATTAGAAACCTTGGCCTCAAATGATGTCATTAATTCTTGAAGATGGAAGTCCGAATTTCGAAGATTTGTACATATTGGTCTTGGTAACTTCTTTCCTTAGCTTTTAATTCAAGCATTAGGACTAGTCTCTTCATCTCCTCCCCATTCTTTAATTTTCAAAACTTCTTCCTATTTCAAAACCTTCTTGTTTTCTAAACTTCAAACAATTTCATAAACAAACCTTGATTTCGATCAAGCGATTTTTAACCTTTTCCTTTTATTTTCTTAACCAAATATTAATTCATGTAAATATATTAAAACCATTTTTGTACATACTTTAAAAAATACAAATCCATTCAATTGTTTTTGTGCCTTGTGCACCTTTCTTCTTTTCCACATGTTTAGATATGATTCATCCCTTTTAGCGGAATTATTCGCTAAGGGATGACGACTTATCTTTACATCTTAAAATCAACTCAACCCACTTATTCTTTTCAAACTTTGTACCACGAACTACGAGGTTTTGATCTCGCATTGCACTTTGTGGGTACGTAGGCATAAGGCTTTAAAACCTTATCAAACACAAAATCATTAAAAAATATTCTTCTTCTCATCTCTTCCATCATTTTAAACAAACCAATTTCAGACCAAAAAGCAATAAGTATTTCAAAGGGCTCCCGTGGAGTACCACGGATGAGTCGGGTGCCTAAAACCTTCCCGGTTCATAACCAATCCCCTTACCCAATCTCTGTTTATTTCTTTTAGCCTTTGCTTTTAGAATTCTAGGTTTTTATTCGTTCTTTTACCTTTTTCCATTCGGAAATAAAGAAAAGCGCGGTGGCGACTCTGTGTTAATCGAGTTAAGTTAATCAATAGCTTACACTCACGATTTTACCGCTACAGAAAAGTGGCGACTCTGCTGGGGAGTAATCTCTAAGCGGATTTAGCCTACTTTGATTTATTTATTGCTTTGGTTTGAATTGTTTGTAATTTGTTTGTTCCGTTTTGGTTTGGTGATCCTCTGTGTGAGATAGATTCTAACCCGGATCTGAGTGACACTTATGATAGGACGGCGATATTCGAAGCGATATGTGATGGAGTAGTCCAAAGCAATATCAATTTGATAATCTCCACTCGGTTAGGCTCTCTTGGACTATCAATGTCATGACGAGTAATCGTACGTGGCATTATTTTCCGACTTTGAGCTGATCATACTGAGGACCGTAGAACCCTTAACCAATCTAAGCCAATTTAGGAACGTAGTGCGGAAGCTGTCTGGATGTAAATCTAAGGCGGTTGTCACGCGATACTACACTCGGACGAGGTCTATTTTAAGAATGTTATCGGTTGGGGAGTAATCCAACGCACCGATAAAATTCTAAAGATGGCTGTTAACTCCGGGCACCTCTGTTAGCACCCTTTTGGTTTCTTGCAGGTACAATGAAGACAAAACCTTAGTACTTACCTGTGTGGGTTGGTTCTTATCTCTTGACTCCATGCTCGTGATCTAAACCTTTGAACCTGAGTGCTTTGCGTGATCTTGTTTGTGGTTGTTGCATCTACATATTCATCATGATCATCATCACAACCATTTTTCAAGGAAGACAATTCCGATTATTGCAAATATTTGAAAAAAAAAGTAAATTCTCCTTTTTGTCAAGATTTTTTTTTATGACAGTATTCTCGATGTTGACCACGTTTGCAATAATCGGGTTGTTTTTCTGAAAATGGGAATGAGCATCGCATATCATTACATCCTCGCATATTCTTGTGTTCATCCGAGTTGTGTGGGAACTCATCCCGGTTGTTTCTTTCCTCAGTTGTCTGTTGATCCGTCAAGCTGACTCCTCACCACAGATACGGTACTAGAGTTGCTAACAGATTGAGAGTTATTAGATTGAGAATGGAAAATCAAGCCCAACATAACAAGAAAGTTAGAGAAGACCTTGATGAGTTGAAAAGCAATGTGAGTCAGATCATGGAGATGCTACAGGCTTTGATCATCAGGGAAACTCAACCTCAGAGGATTGTCATGCCTCAAGTCAATGTTTCTGCTGGTGAAACAAGTGTTGTTGGGATGACTCGTCACAGACAACAACACCATGAACAATCATACCCTACTGCAGTCGCTCTGATGATCAATGGTCCATCTATTCAAAGGAATGTTGGCCAGAACCAGAATCGTAATGCTAGGAGTAAGCCAAGCTTTGATCCTATTCCTGTGCTGTATGCAGACTTGCTTCCATCTTTAATTGCAAAGAATCTTGTGCAGACTCGTCCACCACCTCCGGTTCCAGAGATTATTCCATGGTGGTATAAGCCAGAAGCTCGTTGTGCTTTTCATCAAGGTGCCCCGGGGCATGATGTTGAGAACTGTTACCCGCTGAAGTTTGAAGTACAGAAATTGATGAGGAACAATGTTCTGTATTTCAATGATGTTAATCCTAATGTGCAGAAAAATCCGTTGCCGAAGCATGGTAATGTGTCTGTGAACATGGTTGATGGTTGTCTTGGTAATGCGTCTGATGTAGACAAAGAAATGTTTGATTTCGTTACGCATGGAAAGATTTGCCAGAACCAGAATCGTAATGCTAGGAGTAGGCCAAACTTTGATCCTATTCCGATGACTTATGCTGAGTTGTATCCTTACTTGTTCCAGAATGATTGGATTACTACTAGGCCTGCGCCTCCTGTTCCAAATCCTCTTCCGGTTGGTTATAGATCAGATCTTCATTGTGAGTTTCATCAAGGTGGAACTGGTCATGACCTAGAACACTGTTTTGCATTGAAGGCTAAAGTAAGAGAGCTTGTTAGAAATGGGATGATCACTTTTGAGGACACTAACCCTTTTCCGAATCATGAGAAATGAATCTTCTTGAGGAATTCAACTGTCAGATTTTCTTCAAGGCCAGAATCTCAGACGGGACAGCTCATCCTTTGTTGATGATGGATCATTAGGCCATTGTTTCTTTATGTTTGCAATTTTTTCTTCAATCATATTAAGTTGTTTGCTTTTAAGCTTGTTTGTACTTTCATGTTGGTTTTAATGAAATGAGCATTGCTTTGTTTTGATTTCATTTATTATTTGCATCTTTATGCTTTACATTTCAAGTTCATTTATCTTGTCTCAAGCTTTCATAATGATTGGAGGGAGGATGATGAAAACGAGATACCCATAACTGTTGATTGGTATGCTTTCAATTGAGACTTGGTTGATGATATACAGGCATTGTTTCAAATCCTAAACACTGGAGAAATAAGGAAGTTAATCCTTTGTTAACCCCTTTGAACCTTGAAGTTGGAGTTTCGTTCTATTCGAAAAAACCCGCAATTTTAACCCGGGGATGGGTAGTTCTCACTTAATTCGAATGTGCATTCAAGTACAAGAGAATCATTCAAGATACCTTTCAATAAAGGTTGCAATCTCAAGTTTTCCTTCATACACACCAAGAAGTGTTGAAGATGTCTCTCAATTCAAAAGCCAATGATGGTTCATCGTAATCATTGAGCCATGCAGTCATTATCTTTCGAAAAAAATAATATTGAAAAAAAAATGATAAAAAAATCAAAGACCGCTAAGTCAAAACCTATGAAGGAGACTTAGGCAAAAAACTGGGGCATCCCGCTGGCTGTAAGTTGAAATGACGCAGTTCAGGCAAAAATTAGGGATAATAAAAAGAAAGATTTACCCAGAGGTCATCAAAATCCTCAGCAAAAATAAGTTGAGTTGACCAAAGTCCTCACTAGAAATAACAAAAGGAAAGATGTGACTGTTATCTCAAAATCCTTTGGCTTATGAACCATCTTCATCTGTGCAATCCTAAATGTCCGGGAACTTGAATGCATAGGCTGAATTAATTGAATGTAGGACTGGAGTTCATCACGAAGAGGGGTTGGGTATAAATAAACTTTGAGCCTATATCCTTTGTTTCATAAACCGTGAACCAGACCACGTTACAACCTTCAAAAGTCCTAATTGAATCCAGGTTTCTTTTGAAAAGCATATTACAACGAGGTTGCGTAAACTGACTCCCAAGTTCTTTACCAATCATTTATTTTCTTACCTTTGCTTTATCTTCAATGTTGTTTCAACCGCTGTGTTTTGACAATTTTTTTTTTTTTAAATTACTTTACATCAATAAATTTCATTCCAAAAATGATCCTTGATTTCAAACTTTGCATTGAACTTTGCATTAAAATTACCAGGTTTGTACAAACATTTTTTATTTGCAAATAAACTTTTCTCATCAAGGAATTTTCAAATAGTTGAGAAACTTGGTCGGTGATCTTATCAGGGGCAATTTCTCCTCAGGTCCTATGGTTCAAGAGTTGTTGATCAGTGCAAGTTATTCTCAGATATGGTTCTCTGCAAGATTCATCTCTGGTTTATTTTCTTAACAATCATTTCAAGAACTGAAGCCATGATCAGTTTATTCTCTCAACAGTTATTCCAAAGATTTGAGTATTTTCTCCGGAAGAAACCAAGAATTGAATCCATTATCGGTTTACCTTTATCAGTCATTGAACTTGGGGCAACTTTCTTCAAGAATCTCCAAGCAGCTTTGCATGATTTCTCTCAAAATATTTTCAACTTGACGCAGTTTACTGGTGGGACAGAGATTTGTTCAGCAGTAGCATTTCTAATTTCCGAGCAGACTGGCATGAGATGCTCCCTTTTGCTTTGCATGGGTATCTTACATCTGTCCGCACTTCAACAGGGGCAACCCCCTTTCTCACTTGTTTATGGTATGGAAGTTGAGATCCCATCAATGAGAGTTCTGATGGAAGCAAAGTTGACTGAGGCTGAATGGTGTCAAAGTAAATTTGATCAGTTGAATTTGATTGAAGAAAAGAGAATTAAAGCTTTGTGTCATGGTCGGTTGTACCAGAAAAGAATGAAGAAAGCTTTTGATAAGAAGGTCAAACCTCGTGTATTCAGAGAAGGCGACCTCGTGCTCAAAAAGATTCAGTCTTTCCTTAAAGATTCTCGGGGCAAGTGGACTCCGAACTATGATGGACCATATGTTGTTAAGAAAGCCTTCTCTGGCGGTTCATTAATTCTTGCAACTATGGATGGTGAGGAGATCGCTCGTCCTGTGAATGCGGATGCAGTCAAGAAATACTTCGCCTAAAAAAATAAAAGAACAGCTCGCTAAGTTGAAAACCCGAAAGGGCGGCTTAGGCAAAAATGAGCGTCTCGGTGGATTGAAAACCCGAAAGGGCGGTCCAGGCAAAAATTAGAGACAAAAACAGAAATAATTATCCCGGTAGATTGAAAACCCGAAAGGGCAATCTGGGCAAAAGTTAGGGATCATGGCAAGTAACTGCGTCGACAGACTGAATCATTTGTAGCAACCGAGGATTTCAGATTCTATCCCTCAGAAGAATTATTCATCAAAGATTCTTATTCACTCATCCTTGACTGAAGTTTCGGACACAATGGAGTTCAAAGTTGATAGGGAGAATAGTGATCATTGTATCTCAATGTAGCCCTTTCCATGTATTTACCATTTTTCAAACTTGTAATGATCCATGGAGTCACGCCATTTGCTGTAAATTTAATCTTTGAAGATTTCAAAAACATTTTTCTTTAGATATATGAACAAAGAAAGGTTATCAACATTGATTCCAAGAATGGTAAAGTCCGGATGTGTGTAACTCGTCTCTCCCAAAGCAGGGTTTGATTAGGTTGTGTCCATGTAAAGTTCTTGGTTAGTCTTGACAGATTGATGTTAATGATGTTTTGTTCACCAACCATGATGTTGAACGGAGACTGTATGTATTCCCCAGAAGAGTTGTCGGAAGGGATGTTGAGAATCCCTAGCTGAGTGTTGATCTTTTCCTCGGCATGTTATCTTTGAATTGAGAAGTATTGGGAATCCCCAGCTGAGCTCATATTCCTCAGCTTGATTATTTGCATCCTTGAATATAGAAGTATTGATATAGCAGTCAGTTTAGAGGTTTTCTTTTACCCTATGTTGGGTACTGATTTAAAATCCCTCGTAACTGTACTTTGGCTATGATGTTAACTTTTGATATACCCATATGAATCCCCAGTAGGTCTGCATGTGTTGATTTCCAGCAGGTTCCTATGTGATTTTTTAGCAAGTCTGGCACTCTATCCCCCAAGCGGAGCAAGAGTTATATGACAGTTATTCTTTGTGAAGTTTGATTTTTATCAAGAATATTTTCATCATCAACAGATTATTACCCTTGCCTCAGCAGGATTATATTCCTAGCAGATGCTGTTTTATCATGATTTGAGCCTTGTAGCAGGATTTTATTCCTTTGATGGCTTGTGATATTCCCCTGCAGATTTCAAGTTAAATCTCCAGTTGATCCCTGCATTGTTGCCTTGGGATTAGCCGAGTATCCGGTTTGTTGTGGTGTTCATGTCACCTGTTTTTTATGTCTGTTTTGTCAGCATATTCATAAGCATATTCATACGCATAAGCATAGCATTGTTTGCTTGCATTCTTGCGTTTATCATTGTTATCTGCTCTTGGGTGTGGATTTTCCCCACAGAGTGTGTGTGTCGAATTCCTCTCAAGTTTAGAGTGTCGACCATTAAGCAGAAAGAGTTAATCCTTTCTAATTCCCCACTGAGTTTGTTTCTCGTGGATGACGTTGATTCAGTCTCCTCCCCAGTTTATTATCTGGATGGATTTTCCCCAGTTGAGATATTTCCTCCTCGGGATGAGTCTTATTTGACCGTTTCTTTCCAATTTGTTCTTGGATTGAACTTTGGTCCCCTTTTGTGGATATGTTTGCTTTGGAATTAAGCTATCGTTGTTTGATAGTGGGCAACATTTTCTCCAGCTTGAGTATTATTACTTTGGGATTAAGCTATCAGCAATCGATAGTGGATAATATTGCCAAATTGATCAAGTTCTTTCACTTGTGCTCCTACCCAGTAAATTCGGTAGTCGAGATATCTGCCTCTTACCCAGTAAAAAGGTAATAGAGTTTGTTATTCTTTGATTCAGCTCCTACCCAGTAAATCAGGTAGTCGAGAATTGTTCTACCCAGTAAATCCGGTAGTCAAGTTATTTTTCCTCTTACCCAGTAAAAAGGTGATAAAATCAGATATTTTCATCTTACCCAGTAAAAAGTTAATTTGATTGAGTTCCTACCCAGTAAATCAGGTAGTGGATCATACTCCTATCCAGTAAATCGATAGTCGAGTCCCTTATACTCCTGCCCAGTAAATCAGGTAGTCGAGAAGTTTTCTTACCCAGTAAAAAGGTAATTGAGTTTATTCCTCCGTATTTTGCTCCTATCCAGTAAATCGATAGTCGAGTCCTTTATATTTCCTACCCAGTAAATCAGGTAGTCGTGATTTGTTCTACCCAGTAAATCCGGTAGTCAAGTTATTTTTCCTCTTACCCAGTAAAAAGGTGATAAAATCAGATATTTTTTTCTCTTACCCAGTAAAAAGGTAATTTGATTGAGTTCCTACCCAGTAAATCAGGTAGTTGACCATACTCCTATCCAGTAAATTGATAGTCGAGTCCCTTATGCTCCTACCCAGTAAATCAGGTAGTCGAGAATTGTTCTACCCAGTAAATCCGGTAGTCAAGTTATTTTCCTCTTACCCAGTAAAAAGGTAATGTAATCAGATGTTCATATTACCCAGTAAAAAGGTAATCTGATTGAGTTTCTACCCAGTAAATCCGGTAGCCGATATTTCTTCTTCTTACCCAGTAAAAAGGTAACAGAAACTATTTCCATGTGATTGAGTTCTCTACCCAGTAAATCAGGTAGTTGAAAATTTCTTACCCAGTAAAAAGGTGATTGAAGTCATTCCTCTTTATTTAGCTCCTATCCAGTAAATCGATAGTTGAGTCATTTGTTTTCTCCTGCCCAGTAAATCAGGTAGTTGAAAGTTTTGTTGCCCAGTAAAAAGGTAGTGAAGGCTATTCCTCCGAATTTTGCTCCTATCCAGTAAATTGATAGTCGAGTCTGTCATATTTCCTACCCAGTAAATCAGGTAGTTGATGATTTCTTTTCCAACTCAGTATTTCTCCATTTCTTGGATTTAAATGTTTGTTTGTTTGATGTTCCTGGCAAGGTGTTTATATTTGCCCTTGTTGAATTCTGTTCCCTGATTATATCATATCTTTTCCCAAGTGGAGTCTGTTATCCAGTGATTTATTTTCCTGGTAACTCTTTGGTTGTCTGTTTGTTGTTTCCCCAGCGGGATTTTCTTCTGTGTCCCCAAGTTGTGCTTTTTCTCTGGTGGTCATTATTTTCCCCACGGAGATCTTGGGTTTGCATATCATATTCATATCATATCATTTGTTCTCTTAGGACAAAAATTGGGTATTTTGTATTTAAGTCTCTCCCATCTTGTAGAGACGAAGATGTCAATCTTCATATCTCCGGATTGAAGAAACTTAAATAGGGGCAGCTGTAACACCCTAATTTTGCCCTAAGATTTTTTCGCATACCATCTGCATTTTGCATATCAAACAAGATCGCACAGGTTTCGAGTTTCTCCTCAGATCTAGGGTCTATGCTTCGCAGGGGATCACCATTATTTTTACTGTTTTATATTTGTTTATATTTACTGACTTCTAACCAAAAAAAAAAAAAATATGTTGCAGTGTTCTTCTTCTTCTCTGTGTTGCAGGTTTGCGAGGATGAGACAGTAATTCCATTCAGATGCGTTTATTCAGTCACAATTCAATTTCAAGAGGATGTTTGACCTAATCTGGTCAAACTATTAAAAAATTGTTTCGACTGCCAGATGTGTGTGCCAGTAATTCATTCATCAGGCAATGCGTTTTCAAAGTACAAAGTTGGTTTGTGTGACAGTTATTTCTTGTGCGGAGTTTGGTTTGTTCATCAGTTATCAGGCTGTGTTTTGTGCGAAGTTTGGTTTGAATCTTCAGTGTTTATCAATTCATCAGTTCATCAGCAATTCATCTGGAGATTTATTTTCTTTAGTATGAATTCGGTTTATCAGATAACAATAAGACAGTTTTCAGTTGGCAAGTTGCAAGGTATTTGGGCTGTGTTCAGAGGCTTGTGGAAATAATCAAGAGATTTGTTGTGGGCTTGAAAACCAAATTCTATCCATTATCCTTCTTCTTTCCGATTAAACCATTTATTCATCCATAGCCCATTTCTTCCATGACCATTTTGACCCATATGAAATTTCGATTTTTTTTATATAAACTCATTTAATTCATAGACCTATGTTTTTTTTGTTTTATCCATTTCACCCATTTTTTTATTATTTTTATCATTAATCATTTTTAGACCCATCTATTAATCATTTCAAATTATCCAATCATTTTTTTTAATATTCATATTTCTGTTTCTAATCCATTTTAAATATCATTCTAAACCATTTCTTTTAATCCATTACCAAATAACCATAACAATGTTTATCCCTTTAATCCATCTTTTCTTTTTTAAACCAAATGTTCTTTTATTTTATTATTTTTATTTCTTTCAATTACCTTTAAGTCCAAACTCATTTAAATGTCCATGAGCCCATTACAATGTTATTATCATAAAATTACAAAAAAAAAACAAATAAACAAATAGCCTTTTCCCAACCAAGGCCTCCTGCGCATAAACAACAAGCCTTATACATCATCCGTACCACATCCTGCCTCACAATCCATTAATCCTCACGCCTGGCCCACTTGCATTTGGTTTTCCTTCAATCACCTGCCAGCATCACGTGCACAAACTTCATACGTCTTGCCAAGCCGCATCAAAAACAGCTTCCTATTCCCCCCAAACTAGCCTTTCCGTACCCGTGACAACATCCCATCCGTAAGCCTTTTGCTTGCCAGCCTCTAAGCCGTATCACACAGGCCCAGCCTCACCAAGCTGCCAAGCCGTATCCAATTGAACGGGTAACTCACAAGCATGATAGCCGCACAAACACACCAGCCAAATCCAGCGTACCAGTTTCTAGCCGAAAACAAATAACAGCAAGCCGAAATAAACATTTTCAATAAGCCGAAACCTAACAGCTGAAGCAAATCCAGCAGCTCAAACTCCCAGCTGCAGTTTCAACACGCACGCATCACGCCCTTCATCCCTCGCATCAGCTTACAACGGCTTCACTCACCTAAACATAACAACCAAAGCGCATTTGGAATTCAAAACGCAAGCCATAAGGATAAAACGCAGAAGCAAAGCCTCAGCTGCGCACGCCCATCCGTATCCAACTTTGCCGTATACCAAGTCACGCTTCCCGCACCTGTTTCACACATACATCAAAACGCACACATCAACAAATCAAAACGCAGAAAATGAATTTTCAAGCTTACACGAAAATCTCATGACCTTCGAAACGCATTCGCATCACTAAAAACGGCATCAAATCCCTTTTTTCTTCTCCTATTTAAAGAGCATCAGATTCATTCATTCTTCAAGCTTCAGGAGCATACCGAAACTCTGCCGAATCAATCCCTAATCTCCAAATCCTTTCAACCTTCTTCTCCTTCCATTAATCTCCTTCAAATCCATAAAAATCAAATCATCCGAAATTAATAGAAGAAGATAAATTCGTGTTGTGAATCGGAGAAGAAAACTCGCGTTTGAGAGGAGAAAGAAGAAGAGAAACCGGAAATTGAAAGAGGGGAAAAGAGAGAAAGCTTGCGAGTGAGAAGAAGAAAGAAGTGACGGATTCTTGTTTGTTTGAGAAGGTGAGATTTGAGGAAGTTCTTGATGCCCTGTTTCCGCCATTCTCGAATGAAGGAGGAAGAAGCCTGTTTTGTTTTTCTGATTTTCTTTTCTTATTTTTTATATTGACTTGCTTATCTATTTTTTTTAATAAATTGAATATATGGTAAATGCTTGGGCCTTTTGGCTATGGACTCTTTCTATTTCTGTCCAAACCTGCGGATTACTCATCTCTCCCCCCTTGTGTATTTCTTTTCTTTTCTTTTATTTTGTTTAATCTTGTTAAAAGTTTTTTTTAAGAGAAGAATATTTTAATAATATTCTTAGAATATTATTAAAATATTTCTTTAAGAAAAAGATTTAGAAATTATGTTTTTTTAGAAAAAAGTTTTAGAAAGTATGTTTTAGAAAAAGATTTATTAAAAGCATTTTATGAAAAGAATTTAGAAAAAGAGTTTAAGAAAAAGAATTTAGAAATATATTTTCTATTCTTTTATCGGATCTATCTTTGGATCTATTATTTTTTCATCTATTTTTAATTTTGGTCGATGACAATCTTCCGATTCGGGATTGTTGATTTCCGATTAAGTTTAATCTTCATTATTTCAAATCTATGGATGAATGATCATTTGGATCATTCTCCATACTTTGAGATCGTGATAGGTTGCTAATCGAGAAATTCAACGATAATCTCGATTAAGATTAGACCTTCCTTCTTCTTTTAGTGTGGCATGTTTTCGGAGAACGATCCATTATATCGTTTCTCTAACATGTATTAACACGAATATTTTCCACTTTAATTAGTGGTGGCCGGCCTCATTTGTAGGGTAATTACTTCGTAAATTACTCGGCGATTGCTTAACATAGACCTAAAGTTGTCCCGATTCGATTAAAGATCCACTTGGATCCGGTTGCCTCGGTTTTATTTTCATTGTTGTGGTTGTGTTTGATTAAGTTCATCATACCACCTTATATTGTAAATAATATTATAATGTGAATATAATTGTTTAAATTTAATCTCTTGCACCTTATCCTTTTATTTTAAATCTCTCGCTCCCTTATCTCCTTATTATATTTTGCCATATTATATCATATATCATTGTTTATATTCATATTGTGCTTGTTTATATTGATATTGTGCTTGTTTTTATTTTGGTCCATTTGGACATTAAAATACTTAATAAAGGATTAAACTCTAAAAAACTTGTGATTTCTAACTTTGGACTTATGGTTACTATCCCGAACTTTTGGAGATTGGACTTAGACCTTCTAGGATTCCCTTTGCTCAAGTTGGAGTGATTAGAAACCTTGGCCTCAAATGATGTCATTAATTCTTGAAGATGGAAGTCCGAATTTCGAAGATTTGTACATATTGGTCTTGGTAACTTCTTTCCTTAGCTTTTAATTCAAGAATTAGGACTAGTCTCTTCATCTCCTCCCCATTCTTTAATTTTCAAAACTTCTTCCTATTTCAAAACCTTCTTGTTTTCTAAACTTCAAACAATTTCATAAACAAACCTTGATTTCGATCAAGCGATTTTTAACCTTTTCCTTTTATTTTCTTAACCAAATATTAATTCATGTAAATATATTAAAACCATTTTTGTACATACTTTAAAAAATACAAATCCATTCAATTGTTTTTGTGCCTTGTGCACCTTTCTTCTTTTCCACATGTTTAGATATGATTCATCCCTTTTAGCGGAATTATTCGCTAAGGGATGACGACTTATCTTTACATCTTAAAATCAACTCAACCCACTTATTCTTTTCAAACTTTGTACCACGAACTACGAGGTTTTGATCTCGCATTGCACTTTGTGGGTACGTAGGCATAAGGCTTTAAAACCTTATCAAACACAAAATCATTAAAAAATATTCTTCTTCTCATCTCTTCCATCATTTTAAACAAACCAATTTCAGACCAAAAAGCAATAAGTATTTCAAAGGGCTCCCGTGGAGTACCACGGATGAGTCGGGTGCCTAAAACCTTCCCGGTTCATAACCAATCCCCTTACCTAATCTCTGTTTATTTCTTTTAGCCTTTGCTTTTAGAATTCTAGGTTTTTATTCGTTCTTTTACCTTTTTCCATTCGGAAATAAAGAAAAGCGCGGTGGCGACTCTGTGTTAATCGAGTTAAGTTAATCAATAACTTACACTCACGATTTTACCGCTACAGTAAGTTTAGGTAGTTTAATCCAAATTTGCAAAGTTCTCAGAATATCTTGTTTGAGGTTGAAACCAGGTGTCCACTCTCACAACAATATTAACATATTTATGGTCATGTAAGGCCCTCTCATCAATACAACATCCATATCACTATGCGATCTGAACTTGATTATGAAGTAACCCTCATCATGATAAAACATATCAAGTAGCTGTGAAAAATTCTAGGTCTTCGTCATGAACTGCTCCACCGCACTCATGCTTAAATCACCTCCTAACACATAGAGGATTAAAGAAAATTCCCAAAATTTGAATTCTGATTCTATGTCTTCATCTTCTATTTCAATCTCTATTTCCCTACTAACTAATTTCGGTGCAACGAATTCAATAGCCATACCCTTACATGGATTCCTATTGTTGTCGAGCACATCAGTCCACAATTTTATGGGGGTTGATTCATCTTTCTTCTCAGAAAATAGGGTTTCAGGTTGTTCAATCTGTTTAGGGTTTTCAACATGTTTCTCTGTATTATCATCATGGTCATCCAGGATGTCTTCCTTCTCTATTTCATATGGTTGGTTCAGACTTTCATCAGCATCATAGATTTTCGATGACGATGGCACCGATTGTTTTGGCCGCCCCCGCCCTCATTTCCCCTAGAGCTCCCTCCCATGGATTTAATGAAATTGAAATAGAATTAACAATACATTAATATTAAAACTATCACATTAAAAATGAAACTAAAAATAAATTTTAAATAAATATTTGAATTCTCTTCAATTCATACTACAACAAATAATATATTTTATAACAAAAAAAATTCTTCAGTATTAGGAACCAACTAATAGATAAAGTGGTCAAAGACCATGCTTCGAATTCCAATTTTGAATTTTTACATTTATTTTGTTTTAATTGGTATCTTTATTTTTTTTAATTTATCTATTTCATCTATTGGGAGTTCCAATCACGATAAAGTTCTTGCTTTGCATTTCAAATGACTATCTTATCTTTCTTTTTTATTTATCTATTCCTTTTGTTGGGTATTCCAACCGAGAGGAAATTTGTTTTTTAGGTATTTTCCAAAACTAAACTTTACTTTTCATTTACTTTTGCAACTTTCATTTTCATCTTTATTTCTCCTATGAAACTGAACGATCCATAAATCAAACATAAATTAGACGAATTTTATCTTCATCTTCTCAATCGAAGGCTGTAAACATAACTTTAAAGTCTATTTTCATTATCTTGTTACGAAACATCATCTCTTCCAATACATACATGTGTTTGAAACTTCATCTCTTCCTTCACACGTACGTGTTTGGAACATCATTTCCTTTCTTCGAACGCCACGACTCTCCGTCTACTATGGCTTCCAAGATAACTGAGCTGGAAAACTCTCTTGAGTCGGAGAAGAAGTGGCATCATGACGATTCCAATGTCGTTATTAAGATGAACTTAATAACACCTTAAACCTCGAAACACAGAAAAATAAAAATATCAAACAAATGCTAACATAGGGTGTCATTCAAACACAACATAACCTACTCTGTAACACGGGTTATACAAACATACAATAAATTAAATATTTGTTGTCACATACTCGCCTTAACATCGACTAATCATAGAGGAAACAAATCTATTGAAATACCACAAGGACACAACTGCATCCAAAACTATCTTCAATCACTTGAAACACTCTATTGAGGTTTCAAGAAGACAAACTAAATCCTATATTCCTTATGGAAAGATATTGTCTGAGATTTTTCTCAAAGAAGGATTGTATGAGATGGCAAGGAGAATTGGACTTGAAAAAGCACTGGTTGAAAAGAGATGTGATAAAGCGGACATTGTTGAAGATTTTGATGATTGATTCATGGTGATTGAGGTATTTTTGAACGTTCTAGATGGTTTTGGTCTTGTGTGTCGTTTAGGTCTCTTTAAGTTTAATTTTTTTTTGTTCTTGTCCTGTCTAGTGTACTCCCTTAATCATTTAATGAAATATTTTATGTTCTGTCATTGAATGGCTTACTTATTTTTTAAGAATGCTTAATCTCATATGTATCATCATTATGAATTGCATAAATTGGATATGAATGTTTCAAAATTCTGACAAAATCATTATCATATTAAATATGCTTTAAAATGCTCAAATGTTCTAACCTTTTTCATGATATCAAAAAGGGGGAGAAATATAATATGATTTTGATAGATCTTAAAAATAATGCAAAACTCAAACAATAATCAAATGATATAAAATGTGTTTACCACTAACATTTATTTGTTTGATGTTTAATCGAGGAACACTAAACAAGTTCACTAGGAATTCTAAGACATGTCAAAATGAAAGAACTCTGTAAGTTCTTAGAACTGATTGTTCATATAATCGAAGTTGTACACTTCATGAACATATGTTCAGAATCAGATAGATCCAATATTGTTCAGAAATTGAGAACTTTCTGAAAGTTAAAGTCACCATGATTTTGGTATCATAATGTCCAGAAGTTATAAATTGTCTGGAATATGATATTCAGAACATAAGAATCAGAAGCAGAAATCTTTCTGAAAGTAGTCAAAGATAAAGTGTCTATTCAAAGATGCTTTTCAGAAGATCTGAGCAAATATAAATTCAAATATTTTCTGAAAATATGGATAAGAAGAGTCAAGAAGAAGTTCTGATAAACCAAACAATGGTATTAGATTCATAATCAAGCTTTGATTGATCACAAAATTCTATCAACCAGATCAAGAATCAAACTTTGATCAACCATCGAGTTCTGAGAGAAATAAGTTTCTGAGATGAAAGCATGTGTTCTAGTCAGACTCTGATGAGTCAGATAGGGAAGTATTCCTTCTTTATTCTATGTTCTGATGACTCAAAGTCTATTTTTTGTGAGTCTTGAGATCAAAGGGAGACTCTAAACAAGCATAAATAAAATTTTGGGGTTAACACATTTATGAGAGTTATTGCCTGGAACTCTGAATATGTTATGATTGGTGATTACCCTGTTACGTTTGGTGATTATCATGTATAAAATGTTCTATCAAAATACATGGTTTTGTCATCATCAAAAAGGGGGAGATTGTAAGAATAAGAGTTGTTTATGCATTTCTATGTTTTGATGATAATAATGAAGTATTTGTGAAAGAACAAATTTATATTCTAATGTTTGTTACTATGCAGATCATGTTATGAAGCAGTCAGATCTAACAAACATACTCAGAATGTGCGTTAAAGATTATTGTGTGAGTTACTATATGTAACACAAGTTGAGGGCATGATGTAGAAGCAAGTGTGCTTTTACATCTGATCACAATTATAAAGATCCAAGGATACCTGATATTGTTATTGCAATGCTCTTATGGATTCAGTTCTAAGAGTGGTTCTGATTCTGAAGCTAGTGAAGCTTCTAAAGTTATAATCTTCTAAAGAACTAAGTGTTGAAGACTCTGATGACTTGGAGTTCCAAAGACTGAAGGTTTTGAAGACCAAGTGCAGAAAGACTCTGAAGACTTAAGGGTTCTAAAGATTAAGTTTCTGAAGACCAAGTGTTGAAGACTCTAAAGACAAGGTTCTGAAGACTCTAAAGACCAAGGGTTTCAAAGACAAGTGTTGAAGTTCTGAAGAAAAGGTTCTGAGTGAACAACGTTCTGAAGACCAAGGGTTTCAAAGACTAGTGTTGAAGCTCTGAAGACAAGGTTTGAGTGAACAAGTTCTGAAGACTTGAGATTCTGAATACCCAATTATCATGTCTTTACGCATGATTCAATCATCTACAATCAGAAGCCTCTAAAGTTCAGAAGACAATGTTACTGTTAGCAAGGATAGTACACAGTACGAAAATGCTTTATCCCATTACCTCTCCACTAACCTTAAATTGTGGAAAAAGGACAGATGTGGTTGTACTATTTTTATTCTTGCGTAACGAAATTCCTCAGTAGCCAGTTGCTCTCCAACGACTCTATTTTGCTTGGCTATAAAAGGAAAGGGTCACATGCTTATGTGAAGTGGTTGTTGTTGATGTTATTGTTGGCACACAACCATGGTGTCAAAGATACGACCAAATTGTTGCAAACCAACCAAACTATCAATTATCATAACAACAACTTAAACAACAAAAGTTGTCCAGATGGTTATTGAATCATGTTGTTGATGTTTTGATACAATCACATGAGGTTGATGATTATAAGATAACAGTGATACAACCCATGATGTGCTCAAATAAATATGTAGCTCAAAGCTGATATTGGCATTGGACAATTTGGTTAAGCAACCTGCTTATGCAGAAGTTGCAGATTCATATGTGTTTAATTTCATATGCTGCAGAAGACTTGTAAAGTCTTATATCAAATAAGAAAATGATCATGGAAGCAACAATTATGAATCCACAACACGAATGTTGTATTCTGAATTGATCATTGGATTGAATAGAACAATGGTTGTTGTCCAGATCGTTCTAATATGAATAAAGATGAAGAAGTCATTTTATGTGCTCATCAAAGATCAATTAAGCTTTCAGAAGCTTATGAAGAAGAAGACTTCAACAATTCAAGTGCTCTGGGTTGTTGTCCATGAAGAAGCAACTTTAAGAAGAAGAAGACTTCACACATTTGTGCTACAATACAATGTAATAACTTAGTGTGTATTAAGACGATCTTCTGATGTACTTAATTGTGTTTACACATGCTTATGTAAGAAGCAAAAAATTGTAAATGTTACCCACTATCCCTACAAGACCGAGTGAAGGTTAGAACTTTAGGAGGTTCGGAAGTTAGCAGTTTGGTGCTTTCTCAGAACTAGGTGTTTTGGGGATTGCTCAATGGCTAATGTTCTGGTGCCGCTCAGAACTATGTGTTATGGTGCTGGAGGTCGCATAGTTGTTGTACAGTTAGTCACGTCAGGTAACCTCCCAAGGAAGTCGCAACAGTTGTTGTGCAGTTTGTAATGAAAAATAGTCGGACAAAGAAGTCGTAATAGTTATTGTGCAGTTACTCACGATAGTTGGCTGTACATTGTAATTATGATTTGGTTATAGTGGATTAAGTCTTTTACTAAGGAAAATCACCTTGCAGGATGGACTAGACTAGATTAAGGGTTTCTCAAGTGAACTAGGATATATCGTGTGTTCTTTACTCTTCTTATGCTTTACTATATTGTTTATGCTTCCGCAACGCAACTCAAAGCATTACTTAACGCAACAACGTTAAGAGAAGAAAAGTTGTCAAGAGTGAAAATCTCAATTCAAACCCCTCATTTCTTGTGTTTTTCTCACACCTTCACAGATTTAGTTGCATTTCCTTCTTTGTTAAAGGTTAAGCTTCACTCTTTGTTGATTAAGCTCTTTTCTTTGTTAGTTAAGCTTCATTCTTTGTTTAACTTGAAGCAAGAAGGATTCTCTACACATGCAATTTATCAACTGAGTACTCTTCAAAGGTTGAGTTTCCTTCTTTAACTCCAAAAATACAACAACAACAACAACAACAATAACAACAACGCCATTATGTTGGGATGAATATATAGCAAGAGAAGAAAAATATTTTGTTTAAGATAGAAGAACAGTGCATATTTTCTGTATATTCTAATCCATCCCAAAGAATGATGCTTGTGAGTTTTGGACGGCTTCATATTAGTAAGGATTAGGGTAAAATTTGTTTAATGAGTGCTTTTATTGTAAAATCTTATTATTTTATGCTTCAGTTAAATAAAAAATCGAAGGGTAAGAACATTTTGTTTACACCTATAAACAAATAAAATCATAAATTGTGATAGTTGAGAGTCGAAGCTTGTACTGGGTTATTTATAAAATCGAGGAAAATTATGGTTTTTTATTTATTTTTTAAATAATAAGAAAATAGCATGTCATTCCTTTATACATCAGTTTTATATTGTTCGAGATGAGATTTTTGTCATGAAAAGTGTTATTTGTTGTAGTACGTTGTGAAATGTTTCAAGTTAATTATTCAAAATTTTGGATCAAGAAATGCATGAATGCATAATTTTAATCATACTTTTGATTCAATCATACAATTCACATTTCTTTAAAAAATATTAGAAGTGTGATTTGAATCATTGTATAATTGTGAAATTCATAATTTGTCTGTGCTAAATGATTTGAATCATAGGTTTTTTTTTATTCAAATCAATATTGATTTTGATTCTAAACACACAAATGGTTGCTTTGATTCAAATTTTAAATATTCTTTTTTTAATTCTAGTATTATCAAAGTGATTCGAATCAAGGGATTCTTTAACTCGAAATCTCGAATCATTGACTTTATACAATGACTAGAATTAAATGTGCAGAATATGTGTGTTTAAGTTCTTGATTTAAATTATTCTCTCTGTTTTCTCTAATAATCATTTTTGCTTTTGAATTGAATCATGAGTCTTTTTACCCATTTTTAGTGCTTAATATCCATAACATATAAAAATCAAATTCTTTCTCTCTACCCGTAATGAATCAAAACTTTGAAATATTTTCAAAAATCTTGAAACCAATTTTCAAAGAAAACTTTTCACAATTTTCGATCGCATCCGAATTCATCTTCAACCTCTAACAAGACTACGATGTTTGGGTTACTTCTCAAATCTAAAGGAGTATGAGATCTATTGTAGAGGAGGTTTATCGTATGTGAATTTTTTTAGTTATGGATCAAGAACAACATGTTATGGCTTTAGCTACAAATCAAGAAAAGGTTGTGGTGTAGCTAGAATTGACAATAAAAAGAGCGACAAGAAAGAATTTCTTCTCCATTGAAAGATTTGGTAGAGCTCAATGAAGATTGTTATAACATAGTTGAAAATTTATGTTTTATTGGATATATACCAAGAGCTCGGACAAGGCACCGGTAAGAGCATGCGGAACGGAGGCTTTGAGCAGATTTTGGACCTAAGTATGTGAACACTTAAGACTTAAATGAGATCATGCGAAATTTATCTTTGTGAGTTGTATACATCAAAAGAAGTCAAGATTCTTATTAAAGTGGATTAATTGTGTTATAAAACATTATATAGTTCCTTGATTGTATTAAACACACATTATAACAAATTGTTAAAATAGTGGAAGATCGTTAATTTTTAACGGTTCGTCTTGGAGACTGGATTAGACATAAAACGAGGATGAACATGCTAAATTATAGTATAAATAATGGTGCTCTATGTTTTATCCTTCTCTTTATTTTTTGAATAGTTTGCATGATTAAGTTTTTATCGCTTTCGTAAAATTACATTTTGCTAGGTTTATCTACTTATAACTATTTATGTGGAAGCGTAGGTTTGAAATGGATTAATTCACATGATTTATTTTCGTTTCTTTTCTTTTTTGTAAGTAAGATATATTAAATAAAGAACCAAAAGTTTACAAACTCGATTACAAAAGAACGAGACCAAGCTCGAAAGAAAAAAGATTAAGCGCCAAGTATGACTTATGATAAATAAAACAAAGGATCTTTGTTAAATTTATAGAAATTATAATTGGAACGGGTAATTTTCCCGATGAAAGACCATCTCTAAACTAACGTCTTAATGTTTCAAACTACGTTAACCATGTTCCAATTATCATTCTTTAAAATGATACACTTCCAAAACATCCAAATATTCCAACAAGTTGTCAACCAAATGCTACCTTCCGTTTCGGCTTTCGTTTTGTTACTATATTACAATAAAAACTCCATCTCAAAAAAACTATCCTTAATGCAATTCGTCTTAAAATCTTCAAAACCAATCCAAAAAGCCATTTCTTTCCAAATTAAGAGACGTCGCAAGTAAATAAAACGTGGACCAACGTTTCGCTCCCACCACGACACAAAACACAACCAAGATTAAAAGAAGTGAAGGAAATACCTAGGACTCGAAAAAGATCTCTTGTCGGTAATCTATTAATAAAACATCTCCAATCAAAAACCTTAATCTTATAAGGAACATGCACCTTTCACACTAGATGCAACACTTTATCGAACCTATTCAACGGATCGAAAAATACATGAAACTTATTGATAAGCGCATAACTGCTCCTCACCGAATACGCCAATTTGTCTCCGCCAACCATTTTCTGCTGTCTCTGTCCCGAGAAGCTGGCTTCACATGATTCATTTTCTAGTGATTATTGTAATTTGTAATATTATATTGGTTTATTAATTAATATAAAATATATATAGATTTTGTAAGTTAAGTTATTTTATTGATATCTTACAATAAACCTATAAATTAAAACTTAAATATAAATAATAAGTTCATTTGATCTGAGTTGAAATAAGTTCTCTGTGATCTATAACTGAGTATGCAAGTTCAAGTTGGAAAAAATGACTAGATGAATTTAACACCATAGTAAAATCAATTCATTTGATCTGAGTTGAAATAAGTTGTTTGTAATCTAATTCTTATTAGAGGAACTAAACTACTTTTTGACTCATTTGAACACATTTAACACTATAGTAAAAGGTAAAATGTTACAAAGTGACCTTATGTATCAGGATGATGCAGTGTAAAATCAATTTACACCACGCATCACCATTAATCAAACACAATAACACACTCAAAGACTAGAACAATGGATTAAACAGTGAAACTGAATTCATGAACTCTTCATCCGATTCTAAAACCATCATAGTATCCGGTGAAAGACACACTTCAAGATCTATGCTTCCTCCACCTTCTCGTCCTGGATATGATGTTATTTTTCCATCAGATTTGTTAGCATAACCACTTCTAACTGCCAATGCTTTTCCCATTCCAAATTCATTCCCATACATATTAAACCTCGGTGAACTACCCATCATCACAGTACTAGAATCCAATATCATGTCCATTCGAAACACAATAGGAGACTCTAACCACTTTTCCACCGATCCCCGAACCATTTTGTCATCATAATTTGCAATAGCCAAATGAATCTTCCACGCTGCCCAACCTAGATCTTTCTCTAGCAGTTCCTTTACCGTCGTTTCACCTTTCACTGCAAATACTGAATTTCCAAAATAATCCTTAGGAAGAGGCGGTTCCATTCTCGTTCGGTTGTTTATAGCCAAGTTGCAAGTTGTTTTCTGATCATCTTGTAGTTGACGCACACGGGTTATAGATCTCCAAACTAGTGCTGATAAAGATTGGAACGAAGAGATTTTGTTTGTGTTAGATTCTTCGTTAGCCTTTGCTTTAAGTTTCGCTATAGATTCTGCAGAAAAATGGAAGATTCTCTCTCTCAAAATCGGTGCTTTATATCTTTTAATAAACTCATCGTGATGTTTGAAAGGAAGGTTGATAATTGGACCATAACCTTCTGGAAACCACTTATTGTGGGTGGGTTGGTGTGAAATTGGAACATGAACACTAGCATCATTTTGAAATATCTCAGAAAATGTGTTGAAGAAATTCCAATAAGCAGTTCCATCACCAAGAGAGTGGTTCATGGAACAACCAATGAAAACACCATCCAATAATTCAGTTACTTGGATGGACAACAAAGACATGGTGTGACCATCATGGTTGACTGCTCTGTCATGGTCAAAGAAGGATTGAACGATGGGTGGAACGTCGATGGGGGATAGGATATCATCTATGGTGAAATCTAAAGTTGCGTAGATAAATTTAGCTCCAGGACTGTTTTTGCAATCGACAAAAACAGTGTAAGAAGGAGGATCTTGCGATTTCTCGGTAACAAGACGACCTGAGAGAGGATAGAAATGGAAAAGAGTGAGTGAAAGAGAGTGCTTAAGTTTTATCAATAGATTCTTGATAAAATCTGGTTGATTTAGTGATGGCGTTGGTTTTTTGAAGAGAAGTCCTTTTTGGATATAGTTTACAGATAACATGGCAATATCCCAAGGTGATAAGTAGCATATTTGGTTCGAGTCTTCGATGGGGGGATGCGGTTTGATGAAGCATTCAGAAATGTGTTTTAGAGGAGTGTTCATCTTTCAGATAGTCAATAAAACTCGTGTGTACGATTGATTAGAGGGAGAGATCGTTTCTTTTGAAAATAGTTTTGTTTGACTCATTCTTTTGAAGAAAATTCTGATTTGTTCTCTGCATATGATAAATCGTTCGGGCACCTGCATTTCACCGCCAAAATTGAACTATGATAGAGTAGGGTCAATAAGGAGGATATGGAATATTTGCATTCACACATGCCTACATATGCAAATAGACAAAAGAGGGGTTGGGAAAAGATAATGTTGGAGGTAATGACAATAATAACCACTAAAATCCTCTAATTCCAAGGGACTATAATATATGAATATTCAAATTTGTGACTTGAGTGGTGAAATTGAAAGTGTTGTTTATTACGAGGAGATGCTTTTTCATCTTTAGTGGTGTCTTGCATATTTTTGAAAATCTCAAAATGTATTTCGTGCATTCAAAGATAATCTTCGCACATATACATAATCACACAAGTTTTTATTTTTAATGTCTTTCACTCCTTTGTAAAAAAATACGGTTTGAATATGTATTTCCGTATAATATTTAGGTATATTCGGATATGTATTTCTGAAATATTATTTGTATTCAATTATTTTATTTTTATTTGCTGAGTTGATTAAATTAACGACTCTGTGATATTTTCACATATGCATATATGAAAATGTTCAATGAAAAACTGGATAATACACCATCTTGTATGATCTTTTTTTTCATACTCAAACAACACCATTTTCAAACCCCTTAAAAAAAAGATTTCTTAACACATATCATAGATTTCTTAGACACCTAGTGAATTTCCAAAAATAACCATTGTTTTCGAATATGCAAATCAGGAAGCACCTTTTTTTATCAATGTTGATTTTTTTCGGATCTGCAAATCAGGACCCCAAATTTACAAAAAAAATGTTTCCTGATGTATATATTCGGAAACAATTTAAAATCACATCACCTTTGTCATGTTTATCTGCATGGGTTATGAAATTCTCGTCGATCCTTCATTGTTGCTTCTTGATGAACCAACTTCAGGCCTTGATTCTACGTCGGCAAACAAACTCCTTCTCACCCTTCAGGGACTTGTCAAGGTATCAGATTGTAACATGTTTTGATATCTGTGATTTTGATAACATGTTTTGAAAATATGCGGAAAAAAAATACTTCTGAATTATCCTTAGGCTGGAAGAACTATAATCACAACAATTCATCAGCCATCAAACAAAATCTTTCACATGTTTGATAAATTTCTTCTGATATCAGAAGGTCGTCATGTTTATTATGGGAAGGCTAGACACACAACTAGGTATTTTTCATCATTGAGATTCATCCCGAAAATACCGATGAAACCATCAGATCCTGATAAACATGACACATTAGTTAAATTGTTTCCGGATGTACACGTCAGGAAACATTTTTTTTGTAAATTTGGGGTCCTGATTTGCAGATCCGGAAAAAAAATCAACGTTGAGAAAAAAATGTGCTTCCTGATTTGCATATCCGGAAACAGGGGATATTTTTGGAAACGCACTAGGTGTCTAAGAAATTTGTGGGGTATGTTAAGAAACTCTCTAAGAAAATTCTCTCATTCTCAATCAACTTTTCAACACCAAAACAACATTTTTTGATTTTAACACATCAAAGAGAGTAAACGAAGCTGGAATTACAAGTAAAGTTCATTCATTTTATCCCGCATTCATTGCATAAAACTTGTTAATGAGATTAAAAAATGGACGTTGAATTCGAATATGCATATTCGGGTAAGACTTGGTGTGGTCCAAATGTGCATCCCTGGATTCTCCTGTTAGTTTGATTGTTAGCATTGTTTTCCTATTATTTGTGGTATTAGATATGGTACACCCTGATATGTTTTCCAACGCTATTATGAGTGTGGATGTTAAACTGATAGAAGTGAAGCAAAATATTAAACCAGATGAACTGAATGATGATGTTAAACCGGATGAAGCGAATGATGATGTTAAATTAGGTGCTCTGGCAATTGTTATCAAGGTAGATGGTTATGCACAATTTACAAATAAATAAGTGTTTATTGTTCGTGGACATATGTTATAATGGGTTCGTAGGGAGACCGGAAAATTAGGGTTTGTCGTTGTCATTGGAAGGTCTGACAATGGTTAAAATAAAAGACAATCATTTATAACAATGATATGCAAAAGAAGTGGCATGTACCAACCAAGGATTATAAAGTTGAAACGAGATGATACTAGATCGAGGAAATATGAGTGTCCATTTAGATAACACGAATACTATATGGAGAATGAGACATGGAAATTTAATGTGATTTCATGTATACATAATCATGCCTTTAGTGGCAAGCTTGCCGGCCATCCTATTATATGTCGCCTTGTTTTGGAGGAGAGGGAAGTTGTTTTGGGCGTGACATTAAACATGGTGGCTCCGAAAAACATACTCACATCTTTGAAACGGAAAAGACCTCTAAATGTTTCAAATATCAAGCAAATATATAATGTGTGTGCTCGAGATACCAAGGTGGTAAGAGGACCAAGATATGAGATGTAACAACTCTTGAATCTTTTGGAAGATGACAACTATGTTTCGAGATACAGAGTTTGTGAGGATAAATTCATCGTTTGAGATATATTTTGGAGTCGTCCTAATTCCGTCAAGTTGTTCAACATTTTCCCTCTGTGCCCGTAATTAACTTGACATACAAAAGAAACAAGTGTAGCTTTCTACCCGTAGAAATAGTTGGTGTTACTTATACATATATGATTTAATCAGTCGGTTTGCAGTTTTGGAATCCAAAAAAGAGGAAAACATTACATGGGCTTTAAAAATGTGCAAGACTATGTTGAAGGACTAAGAAAACATGCCACAAGTCATAATAATCGGTCCCTACACTGCACTGATGAATTTGCTTGCAAAACGGTTTCCTACATCGTCCACATTAATTTGTAAGTATCATATAACCAAAAATGTGAGAAGTCAAGTAAACCAAATTCTCAGAAACCAACATAATGAGATACAAACGTCTTTTGGTCAGAGCTTTATTGTGCTAAAACACTGATTAAAAGATAACATCCTTTATTCACATTTGGTTAGTAACGTATCTCGGGCGACATTGAATTTTATTTTTCACAAAGTCAAACAAGTCGATAAAACAGGTTTAGATAGTTGAAAGTGTGTATGTACTCTTAGGAAGATATACAATCTTCCATGTGCTTGTTTAATTTCAAATAAAATGAAGCTTGAGAAACCAATATTGTTCTACGAAGAACACATAAACTTCAACCAGAAGATTCATGAACACCGGTGAAACCCTGAATATTACCAGAAATACTAAGAACATGCTAACAATCTGAAAGGGTAATGAAAAACTTACTTGAAGGGATAAACGGAAAAGAAGGTCAATGGCCGCGAAGAGGAGGTTTCCGGTGAAGGGAGGAATCCAAGTTGCAGAGCAGGGAAAGCTAGAGGAGGGCGAACTTGCGTGAATATGACAAATGAAATTTTATCCTCTCCTTTTATAGCCAAACCTTCAAATGGGGAAGTGCGTGAAACATCCATGATTATCTATCAGACCTAGATTCCTTAAGCTTTAATGGGAAATTAATGCACTTTCACACGTGGCATCCAAAGAGGTTAACTTTACACCTTCCCAAGGCTTGACTCTACATATTCTTTAAAAATGTTCAAGCTCTCTGTGCGGGCACGACCCCGAAACAAAAATGACATTGTGCCTCTATGGACATAACCTCGTAGAGAGGATGATATTGAGCGCCAACATGCACTAGCCTGGCTTAAATTTCACGAGATTTCAGCGGACACGAGTTCCACTTTCAAACATGTCCTGTGATATCCCATCTCCTCGACAGACTATCTAGTGAGTGTGTAACACCCCAAATTTTGCCCTCTTATTTATCACCATTTTCGAGTAGCTTATGCTTTGTTTCTGTGTCATCCTGCATATTCGTCCATACATTGCATAAATAAATAGAAAGCATACATCATTGGTCAGGGTGCGGGGCATGTGATCAAGGGTTATTTGGCAATCATCTGGTCTTGGAAGGAAAATAATCTCAGAAAATATGACCAAGACCAGATGTCCAAGATTTCCCACCAAAAAGAAGAAAAATTCAAGTTTTGGTTGAAGTAACAGGTTACCTCATAGGTAGTAACCGATTACCTGTTGAAATTTGAAGGAAAAAAGCTAGTTTTTGTACTGGTAACCGGTTACTTGGAACAAATTTTCAAAAATTCAAAAATCAGTTGGTTGCCTCCATTCCTCTTCCATTTTTACTTTGCCTTGTGATTTCCACCACATTCTAGAACATTCCATACTCTTCCAAAGGAATATTCCCAGAATATGCCAAGAAATATTCCAAGAATATGCCAATGGAATATTCTAGGAATATTCCCAACCAACCCTTAGCTTAGGATCCGAGCCTAGTGTCCAAACCTCGCGCCTAGCCTAGACCTAACTCCAAAGTTAACCCCTATATAAACCTGGTTAATCAAGCCAAAAAGAGATTAGCCATATTTCACAAATTTCATCATTCTTACGATCTCAATTCTCTCATTTCTCTCCATTTTTCAAACTCACACCAAAGTTTCATCATTATCAAGATTCTTCAAGTTTTGCATTGAAACTTGAAGAATCGGAAGCTAAGCCTCCACCATTTTCACCAATTCAGCGGATTATCGAAGAAGGCTACGGTTGCGGTGTTTATTTTATCATTTGGAAGCGTTTTCGAATAATTATCACCAATCGCATTTATTTTGCGCATTCGCGGATCAAAGCTTCGGATCTCCGGTATTCTCTACTTTCGTGTATTGCTCGACATGGCAACAATTGCCAATGCAAGCCTCCGCTTTGTAGGTTGGTGAATCCTTAATCACTTCTCGTTTCAACTTATTTCTCTTCATCTCGCTTCGCGCATTCTTCGCGTATTCTTTCTTTTTGATACTTTGATTGGTTTGATCATTGGGATCTAGAATCATAGAGTGATCGTAGTGTTAATAGGTGTTAGAATGTTGCATTTGGACGTAATTTTCATGCTAGGTTGATAGGCATTAGAATAGAGCTTATTTGAATAAGTTGCTAGTGGTTTTTGCATGAAAATGCAGAAATTTTTTATTCTTGTTGCAAAGTAACTGGTTACCTCATATGTAGTAACTAGTTACCTGTGTTAAAAATGCAGAAGATCCCAGTTTTTGAACTGGTAACCGGTTACTGCATAGGTAGTAACCGGTTACCACTGAACCAGAATGAAAAATTCTTGCATTTTCTTGCATTTTGTATATCTATTCCCCTTCCAATCATCATGGATCTTTAGGATATGATTTTAGGGAGTTTTTAGGAGCTGTTTAGGAGCAGATGTGTGTAGTTTCGATAATTTTCGACATGCTTTTCATTAGGTTCCGATTTTTGACATAAATGTTAAATATGTGTTCATAGCTTATTGTGATTGTTGTTTGCATGATTTAGCATCATCAATAGCATACCAATAAGTGTTTATACTTCTGTTTTGCATTGCATTTGTGATTCGTTCATGTTTTGGTCAATTGTGCATGTAATTGGAAATGTTGCATATTGTTTAAAATCGTGCAATTCACATAGTTTGTATTCTTTGTTGGTTATTTATGTGTTACATTCCATAGTTGATGATTCATTTCAGGTTGTCGCATTAAAATGTGTGACATTATTTGCATTAAAACTCCATGTTTTTGCATTTGAAAAACAATTGAAAATATGTCATGTTTCACTACTGCATTATTCTGTTTTGATCTTTTTACACCTATTTTCATGCTGATAGGTAGATGTAATAGGTTGTTTGTATTGTTACTTGCATTTAGTGGTTGATTGTGTGTTAGGAAGTTGTAGTAGCTGTTAACTTTAGATTTTTCTTAGCTTTTAAGTATCCTTAGGCTTAGAATTGAGTCTAGTTTATGTCATAGTTGTGATAGGACACGTTTGGTACTTGATTACCGCTTTCCTTTTATCACTTTGGATTTATTTTACTAACATTTGTTTTTTAGGGGGTTATGGTAAGCCATGTGTGTGGGAGGGTATCCTACATACACCTTCTTCCTTATCCTTTTACATTTCAACTTGTGTTTGTGATAAGCATGGGATGCTTCTTCGACATTTCACTTTGTTTGTTTCCCTTGAGAGTTGAACTCATCTTCAATTCCTTGAAGTGAGTTGTAACTTGCTTCCTTTTTCTTTTTAGGAATAGAAAAGCACACTAACCATAGGACATCCATTGAATAAACAACTTAGGGTGAGTCTTAGTTTCCCCTAGCTTTGTCCTTTTTGTGATTTGAGTCATTCTCTCTCTCATCTCAAAATCAAAATCAAAATACCTAATAAAGGTTGAGCTTTCTTGTGCGCTGGGAGACATTGTCATGGGGTATTTGTACGCATTCCATCTCGGGATGAGGTGTAGGATATCTATCATGATGAACAAGTCTTAGCATGAGGATGTCTCACAAACAAAGTCAAAACACTTCTTCTAAAAGACAGTAAACAAACAACAAGCATATGTCATGCGGGAATTCTCTTCACATTTCATTCACTCTAAACACGAACTTGCTACGACTTGTCTCTTTGCAAGATAGTAATGCGCTCGTCGAGGCGAGCCTGCAACACCTGAGCATAGGCATAAGCAGTTCAATAATAAAAAACACAAACAAGTTTCCACCTTAGTTAGGCTAACTACGTCGACTCTGATTCTCATTTCCTATGAGATACGTAGGCAGTGGGGTAGGGCACATTCGAGCACACTCTTTATTTTCCCTACATTTATCCCGTATCTTTTCGTTCTCTTATTCCAGATCCCTTTCTCATTCTAGTTCCAATTAGCAATTCTTTTATTCAACAACTATTTTATTTCTTACCCTTTGGAACATACTAGCAAGTGTGGATCCTGTCGGGTACGACAGACTATCTGGGGTGCTAATACCTTCCCAGTTTGTAACCGACTCCCGAACCTAGTTCCTTAGTTCGTAGGACCTTGTCCTTTCCTTTTCCTTCGGTTTGTGCAGCATTACCTTTCCCATTCATTCGGGATAAAAATGTCTGGCTGGCGACTCTACCTTTTCCGCGCCACTTTCGCGTTTGTACTAGGATGAAAATCCCGGGAGCAACAGAGTGTATCCTCTTCGACACTAGAACTAAAGTAATTATTCCTTCGCTTAGACATAATTACTTGGGGGGTTATTGTTCTGGACTAGACTGACAATTGGCCCACTATCGGTTGTGGCCCAATCCAGTCCAGCTTCGGATAAGGTACAAGAAGTATATAGTTGTTGAGGACATAATCGTTGGGGCATAGTCGTCGGAAATATAGTCATTGGGGACATCCTCCCCACGCGCTGGACAATTCACACGACCAACTGCCCCTCCGAAGATCTCGGAATCAATTGGACCATGGAGAAGACCATGTGCTAGGTCTTCCTTGCTTCATTGGGGACATCCTCCCCACGCGCTGGACAATTCACACGACCAACTGCCCCTCCGAAGATCTCGGAATCAATTGGACCATGGAGAAGACCATGTGCTAGGTCTTCCTTGCTTCTATGTTGACCCTGGCAGTCTCCTATTTTACACATAACATTTCATCCCAAAATGGAGACCTTGGCCCAGCGTTGGGGGTCACTTATAAATTCCATCCTCCTTTGGAGGGTCAGGTATTTGATTCAATCCTAATCATTCTAACTCTTGGTATTTGCCATCACTTTCCCTCTAATACTTACTTTAGCATCGGAGTTCCTTGCAGGTACACCCTCTCATCTCCTACAACGATCGTTGTTTCCCTACGCTGAAGGCCAAGGGATCCGTTTAGATCTGTCCTAAACAAATACGTATGAATGAAGTTTGTAGTCATTGGAAAAGGCTTTGTTTTGATGTTGATGGTCTGATGAAGTATGATAAACAAAACATATTTATCATGATCGGGTTGGAATTGATCCAAGAGAGATTCTTGAAAGCTGGTGACATAATGAAATTGCGCATTAAAGAGATATTGATGGAGATTGTCTATCCAGAGACAATAGATCTAAAATCACTGTCGGAACTAGTTAAGAGAAAGGGTGCACCTAAAAAATTAAATTGATACAAAGTGACAACTCCTCAAGACATTATCCTTCATACTCTGAACATGTTGACTCACATTTTCCAGATTCTCCAACTCCAAAATATTAACAAAAAAGTTTTTGCAGGGGTTCTAGCATTAGCAAACCATCTCATCCACCAGTGTTACAAAAAAATCATCTAGATTGAAGATATGCATATTTTTATGCACAAATACATTGAGCGGATTTTAAATGTCTGTGGAGACGAAAATTGTTGTTTTCGAGTTGTTTCGAGTTTGCTTGGTAAGGGAGATAACGATTACCAATTTTTTGTCGTCATCTTATACAAGAGATGAAGATGCGTAAGGAATCATACATAAATATATATGTGAAAAAGAAAATTACGGTGCAATTCTCAATGCTCTAAATCCTTGTCTTACGGGTTCGGGTTTGTTTATAAAATGGATGCGCTTCCCGAAAATGGGACACCTTATAGCAAGTTCCTATGATAAAGTGTGTATTTCTTCAACATGATATGGTTTCTCTGAAACATTTTTTCCATTCAGGGGTAAGCCATCTCAAAATCCATCTGATTGCATCATGTGTATTGGTTGGCTATCAAAAAATAACATTTTGTTCAGGTTTATTTGAAACCAGGATGTCATATACCAAAGACATCACTGGAGTGGAATTTACATTTCATACAAGATTATGAAATTTGGCCGGATCTCTTTTAAGAAAGGATGGATGAGTTCACCAATAAGGAAAGAACGAAGAATGAACCACCAATAGATTTAGGCAGTGACATATGTTTTGATGGATTTTAATTGTAATATAACAATGTAACATATATTTTGTATGTAATTGTTTACCATTATTTTTTATAAATGAATCACAAGTTTTCGTTTATTTACAAGGTTAAACTCGAAAAAATCCTAGGACATAGTGTGCAAAATATTTGAGAAAATAATGTTTGTGCTTTGAATATTGACGTTTGAATGTCAAAAGTTTGAATATAAATTGTAGCTAAAATAATGCATAATTTCTTTAAAGATAAAAAATAAACAAAGAACATAAAATAATTCTTCAAGTAAATTTCTCTTAGGTATTGGGTATCTAACTTATTCCTAATGTAATAGTCTAAGCCTCCAATAGCCATAACTCATGTTCAAACACTTGAGTAAAACATCTTGACTTCATTAACTTAAACGTATTGAGATTATCATCTATCGACTTAGAGAACTTTCTCCTCGCGTTGGTTAACTCTTTCAAACTAATCTTTGGTTCTCCCATGTATAACTACTCAAAGAATACCTATTCTAATTGATTCCAATTACATATGGAGTTTGGAGGATAGGTAGTGAACTAAGTGAAATCATTTTTTGTCAGAGAATTAGGAAAATATTTCATATTCAAATTCTATTGGCCAAGTTACCTGCATTTATTTGGTATCGAGCGATGTGTTCAACAGTAGACTCACTGGTGTTGCCTGGAAACTTAGTGAATATGGGAATTTCCGCCCCCGAAAGAGTTAAGTTTGTAATACATACTCATACAAGCCAGAAACAAAGTTTGGTCTATGTAGACCAACATTAATCCCATTTTGTACTAGGATTTTTTCAACCATATTAGCTATGTTATTTTGTCCCCAAAATTATTTTGTTTGACATTCGAAAAAGACAAGGTCTGCATCCTGATTTTTATTTACCAATACCAACTCTAGTCCATTTTGGCCTACGTCTGCTTCGACTACCCCTTGTACAGGTTATTCGAATTTTTAGGGCATAACCTATTGCCCTTGGTAATTAGGGAGACTTAGGTTTTGAATTCCTTCGCTTGTTTGGATTTGATGGATTGGTTGGATAGGGGCTCCAAAGAAATTTGTGGTTCGAACCATTTGGTGCACCAACTATTGGTAAGTTTGTGTTTTGGATCAAGGGATTAACCACGGTATCAAATTTGTTTCATAAAAATATTCACCATCTCATGGTTGATTTCATCCATTTGTTTCCTAACAAACATGAGGGAATTAGTAGTCATGGATGGCATTGCTTGATGGATATAACCTAACCCTTATTGTGTTATGCCATTTGAATGAGATTGCTAATAGTATATCTTGGCACTAAGCATGGATTGAGAGGGGATGCAACAGTTATTGCATTATTTTCATACGTATATGCACTAGTTTGTAGGCCTTCCATCATTGCAGTTATCATGTCATATGGATATTCTCTACTACCAGGGGTAGCGTCAAACATGGGAGAAAAAAGGTTTAGGATCTCCCATAATCACTTGTGTGGCCCTGGGGATGGTTGGAATACTTGTTACTTATGGTGGGGGACCACCAATTCTGGTAATGTCGTTGATGTCAACGTTTGACTTACAAAAGGAGTGGTTACTCTGATGGTTGCCAAAGTACCTGCACAACCAACTGTCAGTTCAGTTGGTTGCTCTTCATTATGTAAAGCGTTATTTTGGGGAAGGGAAGTATATTGTGGATGTGGCATCTCAACTAAAGTTTTACCACTTCTCAGACGCATAAACACTCAGACATTGAAAGTATTTTATGCATGAAGAACAAACATAACAAAAAAATGCACAACTTTTCTTCAAAATTTTAAATTTCTTGCACAAATGGATCCCATTATAAGTGACAATTTGCTTAGCGTTATTTTTGGTAAATCAAATCAAAGTTTTCGTTCATATACAGGATTAAAATCGAAAAAATCATAGAACATATTGTGCAAAATATTTGAGAAAATAATGTTTGTGCTTTGAATATTTACATTTGAATGTTGGGAGTTTGAATATAAACTCTAACTAAAATAATGCATAATTTCTTTAAAGAAATAAATAAACAAAAACCATAAAAGATCATTCAAGTAAATGCTTCGAATTTAAAGATTAAGAAAAACGAACGTGAATTCATACATCTTCTCACAAACTATTTTCTCTGTGTAACTTGGATACTTAAGTTCTAAAGAGAATGCTTAATGAATTTTTGCGACCTTGTTTACATGACTGGACTAGTCTTATATATTATTACAGTGTCAACTGTTGATAATGGTTATCTTTATAGAATTTGACATGTATTCCCATACGTGGCCTTCAACCTTCTAGTTTACTTTCATGTGTATTCGACATTGAACTGTTTTGAACTGCTCTTTAAATCTTTTAACCGCTTATGTCAAAAGTTTCTTTTGTTGATCCTTGGAGCATAGGTCGAAATGCTTAGCTGATTGTACTTAACCTGTGAATTTTCTCACTTCTACTTCTATTAAATATGCTAAATCACCATGACCCTTTTCGAGATTCTAGATATATTTTGGAGAGAGATTGATCATAATCTTGTGGATATGTTCCTGAGACTCTTACAAACCAGACTCGGCAGATTTCTATATTGTTTAATCTTTTTACCCAAAAATAGACTATGTCCCAAAATATATGATAAGTGAGTCGAACTCAGCTCTTCAGTCGAAGTCATCAAGACGTCGAAACCATAACTAGGTTATTTTATACTTAGCAATCTCATAGAAATACCAAAACAAAAATCTTAGGCTAACAATAAGGCATTTTTGTATAATTTGTGTGTTTGAAATTCGGCTCTGCTTAATATCTTGGTTTTCTTCTACATAATTTTTGGATGGTTCATGAGATGCATTTTCGGACACACCTTCTAATTATTAAAAAAAAAACACAGAGGATTATTTGGAGATGTTCGAATTAACCCTTATTTTTTTAGAGAGAAAAAAAGTGAATCTGAATATATATCTCTAAAGTCTATCCTGTTAAATATAGGGTTTGTAAGGTCATTATTAATCTACAATTTTATGAATAGGATCCCTCATTTTATTTTCTATACAAAAACCAGCACAAATCTTTATCCTCGTCTTGCATTTGTGTATTTCAATGGCGTAAATCCCCCATTTTAGTTTAGGATCTTTTAAGACATAATTCTCATTGATCTGAAATTCAAAATGAATACTCCCCTGCTATATTTAAAAACTCGAAAAGTTGTCAAATTCAAGTGTCTTTCACCCTCGATTGACAACAAAAGGAAGATATAGTTCACCATACTTGAACTGAAGACCGATGATGATTTGAAGGTTATGTGAAGTACCTTATATCGTTACTCGACAAAGGATCTGATTAAAATAAATGTGACAATTCAAAGATCACCCAAAGATATAATGAGAATGTTGCAACGTCCTGAACCATCTATTTGTAATGACATGTAAATGTAATGTTTATCTATGTAATATTTATTTAGATGTTAATTTATATTGATTTTTCATTCTGTGATTATTGTTATTAACAAAGCATATTTCGTAGATGCATGCATCTCCGAAAGCTCGCAGTCTAATGAAGGTCGCAGACTAATGAAGGTTGCAGAAATGCATCTCTACACCAAATTTTAACCTAATAAGAATTTTTTAGCAATTTCGTATAAGATGTGTAAGAAAAAAAATATCCAAAGATACATCTTCAATAGCTTAGAGATTTTGAGTCTTCTCACAGTTGTGTGGAAATACACATAAGAGTGAGAAAGGCAACCCCTTTATTATTCCAAGGTATTACTGCTGCTTTTTTGGGTTTGTTTGATCAAATCATTTGGGCCACTCAATGGGATTATAATCCAAATGAAGATATGAACATCAGTGAATCTTGTATGTCTCCCTAAAAAATAATCATATTAATAATCACTATATTGGATAGATAATTTGGAGGTCAATTGTCTAGGATCAGAGGATACGGCGTGAATAGAAGCCAAGGCAAACACAGGCAAAAAAGTCTGGTTTATTTATTCCACTTAAAATCTAGCATATCCTTTTCCCTTGTTACCTTTTTGTTTTAAGTTATAACCTTAAACAAACGAGCCATGGGAAATTAAAGACAGAATGAAACAATGTCAAAGAAGTCAAATAAATAACCAAATTGTGAAAAGGAAACGAAACAAAACACAAATCAATATGCTAGCTAATCCAAGGAAAATCCAAGGAATATTGCTAATCCTACAAAAAAGCCAGAAACACAAAACTGTTACGTTCAAAGAACGTATGGATCCCTGTAAACTGACATGCAGAGTCTAAGACTCGTGATTGTCATTAAGAGAGAGAGAAGCCAGTTGATCAGCTGGGCTGTTTGATTGCTGCTGTGCAACATTTCTCAGCACTTCCACGGCCTCAGCAACTTTAGTCTTGAGAGCCTCTGGTGACTCAATCAGATGTAACACCTCAGGCTGGTCCATTTCCAAAAGCATCCCGGTAACCTTTGCAGCTCCACCTTGTTCAATCTTTTCTACTAGGGGGTATAAAACTTCACCAAGCATCTATGAATACAGTAATAAAAAGAGTCAACATGAAAACTTTCTAATGCACATGAAACAATTTTAGCAAGTAACCAGGTCTTACAGTCCTCTGCTGTTCAGGAGGAGCATTTGCAAGGGCTGTAGCCAAAGCCTGTATGGGCGTTCCTCCAGTTACTCCTGGCAGCGGAATACCTTGCAGGTTGCGACCAGGAGGAGGGTATCGGTAGACACGTCCCCTTGGAAGCATCTGAAAAGAGCCAACAAAAAGCATCTCAACAACAGGCATAAGAGCAAAAACAGGAGAAATAAAACAAAATCCAAGATGCTGTGAATGAGCAGACCTGTTGCTGCATCATTGGCACTGACTGCGGGAGTTGATGCATAGGACCAGAACCTCGCCGTCCGCCAGGGCGCTGACCTTGTTGACCCTGCTGACCCATGGGCACAAAGAAGTTTGGCATTGGAGCACCACCTGGTCTCATTCCAGGAACCAGTTGCTGCGGGTAACCAAATCCAGCCTGCATTTATTGTTGCTCAAATTCAAAATATAGATTCACTATAAAGAGGATAAATTGTGTAAAAAAATGTTCATTTCTATGTAATTACCTGAGATATGAAGGCTGGAGGAGCTTGGCCATACATGATTTGTTGTCCCATCCCTGGAACTCCCCCAGGATAAAATGGCATCCGCGGCGCAATAGGAGCCATTGCAACCGGCCTCACTTGCGAAAATTGTGCCTGTAGGAAATATGTAAAAAATGTATACATGAAATAAATGGAAATAAGCAATATGTTAAATGAATACCTTAGGTGATCTCTTAAGAGTGGTTTCTATTTTCTAATATTGAGGAAAAGTGATGAAAGAATATGAGTAATATAATATATTTTAATCACAGCAAATCATCACTAACCCCTATTTATACTAATATTAGACTCTTATTTCTACTTTTTAATCAAAGAGTAAATATTTTTAAAATGTATCAACAAAATTATGAGATATTTTATAGATATTCTAACATGAATGAAATACACAGTAAATTATTAGATTACAATTCATAGTCTCCCATTTTTTCTCTTCAAAATCTCTACCTAAAACTATAATATTTTCAGTAATTCACAACTGACAATATATGTAATTGTTTTAGATTAATGACTAAATCTTTCTCCTAATTCTAATTGAAACTTGTCCATTATCCTGCTTTCCTTCCGCAAGATAATCTGATAATCTGACCATCTCTTGAGTGATCACTCCCTTTTAGTCTTTCCATTTTGTCAAATTTGATGGAGTTGTGATTATTCCTCAATCAAATAATTCCCCAAACTCCAATTTTTATGTTTGCTAACATGAGTAGTTATAAGTTTTATAACATAAGAAAGGTATGTCTACTTTGGGATTTGTGAATTAATTTTAAATAATTCTTTTAGTTTGAAATACTAATGTATACAAATATAAACAGTAATTGTTACATGCATATGTGAGTGAATCAAAGTCATATCTATCCTCGTCCTTTAATGAAAATGCCATACATCTATATTATGTTCCATGTCATACTGTACACTACATATTTGCAACTCAAAAGAAGGAATAGTTTTAAACCAAAGAGGTGAACAATCAAATCAACATAATTGCATAGAAATATATGTGATTGATGAAAGACATGATAAGACACTTCAATGATTTGGAAGCAACATAATTGCATAAAGAGATATCTGATGAGTGATGGATGATATACGTGATTTGGAAAAGGCATATGATGAATACCCAATGATATTTTATAAGAGGTTATAGAGAGTACAAATTGTATTTCCTACATTTGTTTCCCTGATAAATTAAATATTTGAGGGGGTCACTACTGCACAGGACGGACCACAAAGACTTCCATAAAACCAAGGTCTAAACCAAGAATCAACTTTAACATTTATCTTCTTATTGGTTCTAGATGTGTTTCCGCAACACTTCTAAGAATTAGTATCAAGTTACATGCTCTTTGTAAGTGATAAAAGCCAGCTCGTTTATACGTTTAAAAAAGTGGTTTATATAATATGCACTGTAACATTATTTAGAGCTTATACAGAACCTATTATCATCTTACAAGAAAAACACAAGAACAGAATTTCTTTTTTGAAAACTTTGCCTCAAAAAAATATACAAAACTAGCAATCCTCCATAACCATCAATACAAAACTAAAAGTCCTGTGTGTACCGTTCCCCACTCACAAAATGACAAGTGGACAGTTTACTAAGTCAAAATCATGCACTACGTGTCCATTCCGCTGTGCTTAAAAGAATCTAAGAGATCTGAGCATTACCTGTACTGCTTAAAATGTCCCTAGGATATACAGCTTTATATTGCCATGCCACCCGGAAAACTAGCATATTTGGAAACTGAGATTCAGTAATGTCATTGTGTGATCAGAGTGTATCATTTTGTCGATTGCATAGCAAGTTACAAAATTTCCAATAAAGGTTGACAAGATATTAATGTCATTGGCGAAGAAGAAAAAACTATGAGATAAGAAGAAAAGTGGATGGATACAGAGAGACAAGATAAATTGAAGTTTTAAATAGAAAAAGGGAAGAGCACTTGGGTAAGAAAGAGAAGAGAACTTGGGTGTAGAGGAAGACACGATTGTAGTTACCCGCGCCAGCTCCGTAGAGGAGATGAGAGGTGTAGGTGTTGGCAATGAGGATTAGTCACAGATCCAGCTCTGCCTTCCATCCCTGTGATTTGTTTGTGACACGCACTCACAATTGTACAGTGTTTTCCGATGCTCCTCCTAGTGCCAGCGACGGCCTTCAGTCCTTTTCTCTCATCCGTGAGCCATTAGTGGCAACCTCTTCTGGTACCAGCGGCAGCGTTTCACTAGTCATTCATTCTAGCAGTTTTCTTTACAGAAAAGTAAAATGATAATGGAAACACGATAGAAATTGACTATGAGCAAATTGTCCCCCTGCCACTTCTTGAATGTTTACAAGTTTTATCATTTTTTTAATACAATTTGTTTAATTAAATAAGTGCTTTTCAAGAAAGCACAAACAATTGGGCCTTGTTGTCCTAGTTGGAGAGTCAAAAGAGATGAAACTTCAACAAAGTAGAAAAACATTCAAAGGATATGGCCTTTCATTTGAGTAGAAAGTAAAGTAGAGTGCATGAAATGTAAGTTTCAAACCAGGGACAATAATTACCACATAAAGGTGAAAACTATATTACTTTCTATACTACAAGACGTAGTTAAAGTATATTGGCTGAGCCTACCATTCAAAATGACATGGAAATAAATGGTTGTGCCATAGGATTCAAGTAGGGTAGATGTATCATTTGAGCTATCTAAGAAAAGTACAACCCAGGCTTAAGGGAAAATTCTATCGAATGACTATAAAACCTGAACAATTAAATGGGACTGAAAAATAAACCCAGAATTGTAGCGGATTAATGTGGTGAAAATAGGATAAGATTATCAATGAAAGCATTAAACAAAAAGATGGGGCAGTATCAGTGGTAGAAAAGATGACAAAGTCACTTTTGATGGATTAAGAAGAAACACAGTTTAGGAAGTAAACCAAAACCGATGACAATCCAATAGTTTGAAATAAAAGATGAACAATTCATGATAGGACATTATAGCGTTATTTGATAATTTTGAATTTGATCGACTGGCCAACCCCGCCAAATATATAAAAACTTGTGGGGATATTGTACAACTTTTGTTTATCTTCAAAAGAAGTTTGTTACAAAATGAAAAATAGAGTGATTTTTTTAATTAAAGTCGGTGAAGAACATGGAAGTACACAAATTAATTACCATCCATTGTTAGTGAATCATCATTAACAATGGAAGCAATGCAGGAATCTCTGTTTCTAAAGATCACCACCCTGTAATTGTAAAGCATAGAATAACTGTTAAATCATTGATGCGCAATATTTACCTGTAACCTTGCTTTTCTCTCTTCCTTTTTCTGTGCAGGAGCAACATAGAGAGGTTTGCCCGCAACCATTTTTCCATTCATCTCAGCAAGCTACAAGTACCAATAGATTTGTATATGATCAATGAACTTCCCTGTCAATTATTAAATAATAGTCACCAGAATTTTTACACTTACAGCTCGAGTTGCTTCCTCAGGAGTTGAAAAAGCAACAAATCCAGATCCCCTACTTATTCCCTGTGGATCTCGCAGAATCTGTAGATCACAAAAAAAGAAACATGTTTTAAAAAGATGAAGGCTTGACAATTGCACATACGAACAGAAAGTGGAACCTTATTCACACACCTTGCATGAAGTTACTGTACCAAACTCGGAGAAGAGTTCGCTAAGTTTTTCATCGCTGACACTATCGTCCAAGTTTTTGAGATACAAGTTGGCACCATAATATTTGTCAACAGTTTCCTTTATACTCTGCTCATGTCTTTCTTTCAGTTCAAGCTCCCTTTCATACTTTTTCAGGGCTTTTCCAACATACCACTCCTTGTCATCAAATTTCTTTCCATTAAGTGCCTCCACAGCTTTAGCAGCAGCATCTGCATTTTCAAAATTGACAAAACCAAAACATTTTGATTTACCATCTACATCTCTCATTACTACAGCACTAGTAATAGTTCCATATTCCCCAAAAATGCTCTTCAAGTCATCATCAGCAATTGCCTCTGATAGGTTTTTCACATAGACATTATTAAACTTTGCAGTACTCAAGGTGTTATCTCTATCCTGCTTCCGTTGGAAATGACCAACATAGACAGGCTTATCATTGATCAGCATGCCGTTTAACTTATCAATTGCAGCTTGTGCAGATTCTTCATTCTCAAATTGCACAAAACCATAGCCTTTAGACAGGCCAGAAGCATCCATTGCTATCTTGCAAGAGAGGATACTTCCAAAAACCGAAAAAGTATCATATAAACCCTTGTGATCGATTGCCTTATCCAAATTCTGCACCATCGAAAAACCACAAGATTCAATGAGAGAGTTATTAAACAAACACCTTGATGAATAGAACTTTTAAAAAAATGAAACTTTATACATTTAAACAACTCAAAATAAAATAACCACTAGACACTACCTTGATGAAAATATTGGCAGCACCACTCTTGCGAACACTAGGGTCCCGATGAGAATACATTATCCGAATCGGTTTGTTGTTCAGTGGAGTGAAATTCAGCACATCCATAGCCTTGGCAGCTGCGGGGCAGTTACATTCGTAAATCAAAATCAATATAACTATCTACACAAGACCAAATGTGGCTAAACATAACAATGCATGTTATTTTATTTTTGATAGTATGAAAAAATAAGTATCCATAGAATCTAGGGTATCAGTTATTGATATATTATTAACAAAAACCTAAGAATGTATTAGAATTTCATGATTCAGAAAAGAAAAAAAAACAAAACTAACCGTCATGAGAGTTACTGAAATTGACATAACCGTAACCTAGGGATTGCTGAGAAGCCAAATCCCTACAGATCCGAACAGAAACAACTTGACCGATCTGATTGAAAAGATCGTAAATCTGCGAATCATTGACGTCATGATCGAGATCTCCGACGTACAACGACGTCGTAGTGAGATGATTCGGAACCTGAGCAGCAGCGTCATTGTTGGCAATCTCGTGAACTTGCGCCATCGGTGGTTAGTTTTTCTGGAAGATTGAATAAACGTTACCAAAATGAAACCCTAAGAATCGATAGAGAATCGTTCTCCTGGGAAAGATGATTTGAATACTTTTTTGGTTTTTTTGGTTTTTGATAAAAACCACCGCCGAGCCGCGAACAATGCAGTGGCGGAAGGGCGGAGAAGAGTGGTGCAAGTAGGAGAATGAAATAAAAAAGGAAAAGTGGTGTTTAATGTTTTTGGTGGCAGCGCAGTCGGATCTGCACAGGGTTGGGTAATTCGGAAGGTGAGGGTTATATACTGCGATTATTAAGCCAGAATTGTTTTATGAGATAGTCTATGTTTGGCTATGTCAAAATACACTTAGTTCTTATCATGGAAAAAAAATAATAAAATACACTTAGTCAAAAAAAAAATTTTATCCGGTTAAAATAAATTTGTTTGTACACGAAAAAAACTTGTTTCATTATAGGAATTTTTTTTTTAAATAACATTTTTTCAATTTAAATAAAAAATAGAATTTAATTGGTAGACCGTTAAATTTTAACTATAATTTGACTTTAATTTTAATTATTTAAAAAATAATCTTTTTAAATGGTTGTGTTGCATTAACTGTGTAAAAAAAATTAACACCGACAATACATGACAATTAATCTCAAAAAAATAATATTATTATTAAATTAATTACCTAAACAATCATATTTCAGATAAACATAAAGAGAATATGTAATTTGAGAATATGTAATTTGATACAATGCATCTCCTTAAAAATATAACAAGGGAGCCAAACCAAATATCATCCCCCATTTACTTATTTTATTGTGGCATATGGTATGATGCCATGTGGTATGACACACCATAAAATAATATATATATATATATATATATATATATATATATATATATATATATATATATATATATATATATATATATATATATATATATAATATGGTGTATGTGTATATATTTAAGGGGATGCGCCGTTTCAAACAGTATTTTCTCTCTATGCTTATCTGAAATATGGTTATTTAAATATTTAATTTGAAAATATAATTTTTTTAGTATTTAAGTTGAAAAAATAAGTTATTTAAAAATAAATCCACTATAGGCTTATTTCTTAAAATTCACAAATAAATAATTCTTTTAATGACAAGATATCACACAATTTATAATTAAAAAAATGAAAAACTAAAAATACAAATAATTTATAATTAAAATTTCTTGAAAAATTAATAATAACAAAATCATCTTATGTAAGAAGAGAAAAGAAAAAGTTAATGGTATCTTTGGCTAAAATACGAGCTACTTAGTTAATATTTCATAAAATATGTTGTTAAAGAATTTCAATATTTTTCTAAAATATGATGAAAGAAGTGAAACAAGAGAGTAATATTTCTTGTTAGTCTAGTAACTTATTTGTAAAAGGTGAATAGTCAGAGAGACATGTTGAAAATCTTCATCAGAGGCAAAACTTAACAACAAACTATTTATAAGAAAAAATTAATGGCATGTTTGGCTAAAATACGAGCTATTTCGTTAGTTTTATAAAAAAAATATGTTGTTAAAGAATTTCGGTACTTTCATGAAATAAGATGGCAAAAGAGAAACAAGAGAGTAATAATTATTGTTAGTTGAGCAACCTACTTGCAAAAGGTGAATAGTCATAGAGACATGTTGAAAACCCTCATCGCAGGCAAAACTTAAGCCCAATGTACACCATTTTTATAACTCATCTTTATTTGTGGTACATTTGTGCATATTGGCATTAAATTTCGTTATAAAAGTATCATATTAATCACAAATCAACCCACGATTGAATATCTTGTCTGACATATGAGAAACAATTTCACCAGTATTGACTTTTGTTGGAATTAACCCAAGATTTTGAGTAATTCTGAACTAATTTGGATGAACAAGATTCAATAAACCAATTGAAATACATTGTTCTTCACTCTTCACTTGAGTGAGTCAATCACACCTTGATTGCAAGAATGATTTTGTACAGCAATTGTTAATGGAAGAAGAAAGAAACATTGAATTAGGAAGAATCGTGAATTAGGGCTTGAATCAAATATGGGATTAAGAGAGTTTCTCTTTTCCTACAACCTGTGAAAAATCTTATTATTTTTGCAACTGCGGGTGATTACAAGATTATTACAAAATAAGGGTTATTACCTGTATTTTTAATTGAGCTAGCTTGCTCCCTAAGCGAAAGCCCAAAAATATACAAAAGCCCAAAATTCTTATTTTGGTCTAAGTCGAAATCCTATGTCAAGCAACATGCTTCGACACTTTGACATCTAATGAACTCGACTCACACTACAAGTTTCAACACGTCTTTGTTTCTGTCGAGCACTACCTGCTTCGACACAAGGAATTACATTCTCAACACACCACATATTTCACCGTGTATAAACTATTTATATTCATTATAGCTCTTAGTCTTTTGAACACTTCGACATGCATACCCTTCGTCATGATATCTGCAATATGATTCTCAATTTTGTAGTGTTCCAAGTTCATCTTCTTGTTTGCTACCTGCTCACGAAGATAGTGGAACCTCATTTCGATGTTCTTGTTTCATTCATGTGTTATCGGATTCTTCACCCGATTGATAGCATACATGATGTCGATCTTCATGGTAATTGTTTCATGACTCTTCGATGTAATCTCTGTAAGGACAAGAGTTGTCTTTGCATTTCATCTATATGTTTTGATGATAACAACAAAGTATTTATGGAAGAACAATTTCATGTTTTAATGTTTTTTATTGTGCAGATCGTGTTTATGAAGCAATTAGATCTAACAAACATAGTTTAGATTATCATGAAAGATTATATGTGAGTTATTGTGTGTAACACAAGTCGCAAACATGTTGAAGAAGCAATGATGATTATGTATCTGGTCACATTCAGAAAGATCCAAAGATGTCTGATGTTGCTACTGGAATGCTCTTGTGGATGTTATTCTGACAGTGGTTCTGATTTTGAAGCTAGTAAAGCTTCTGAAGTTATAATCTTCTGAGAACTAAGTGTTAAAGTATCTGATGACTTGAAGTTATGAAGACCAAGTGCATAAAGACTCTGAAGACTTAAGGATTCTGGAGATTGAGGTTCTTAAGAACAAGTGCTAAAGACTCTGAAGACAAGGTTCCGAGTGAACAAGGTTCTGAAAACTCTAAAGACTTTAAGTTATGAAGACCAAAGGTTTCGAAGACAAGTGCTAAAGTTATGAAGACAGGGTTCTTAGTGAATAAGGTTCTGAAGAAACTGAAGACTTGATATTCTTAAGACCCAGTTATCACGTCTCTACTCATGCTTCAATCATCAACAATCAGAAGCCTCTGAAGTTTAGAAGACAAAGTTACCGTTAACAAGGATAATAGATAATACAAAATGCTTTATCCCACTACCTCTCCTCTAACCTTAATTTGTGGGGGGAAAGGATAGACATGGCAGTACAATTTTCATCCTTGTGTAACAACATTCCTCAGTAGCCAGTTTCTCTCCAACGGCTCTATTTTGCTTGGCTATAAAAGGAAAGGATCACATGTCAATGTGATGTGGTTGTTGATCAACAGTCGAACATGTGACTATATTGACAAAGTTGACAACACATAATGTGTTTACATCATGCTTATGTAAGAAGAAGACTTCACATCATTTATGATTCAATACAATTTAATATTTTAGTGTGTTAGGATGATCTTCTGATCTATGTACTTAATGTGTTTACACATGCTTATGTAGGAAGTAACATTTGTAAACGTTACCCTTATCATTAAATGATCAAGTGAAGGTCAGAACTTTAGGAGGCTCAGATCTTAGCACCTTGGTGCTTTCTCAGGACTTGGGGTTTTGGTTATTGCTCAGGGGTTAGTGTTCTAGTGCTTCTCAGGACTATGTGTCCTGGTGCGTGAAGTCGCATCAACTAGTAACACAATGTTGTATGTCGTTTTAGTTGGTTGTGCAGTCAGTCACGACATGTAGTTGTGCAAGGAAGTCACATGTATATGTGTAGTCAGTCACATTAGGTAGTCGCACAAGGAAGTCACATCATCTAGTAACGCAATATTATAAGTCATTTTAGTTGGTTGTGAAATTAGTCACATGTAAAGTTGTGCCTTGTAATCAGTTTGGTTATAGTGGATTAAGTCTTTGTCTAAGGCAAATCACCTTGAGGGGTGGACTGGATTAGCTTGGGAATTTTTCAAGTGAACCAGGATATATCTTGTGTCTCTTTATCTTGCTTTTGCTTTACTTTATTTATTTATGCTTTCGCCGCAATTAACGATAAAAGTTAAAGTGAAGAATAAAAAAAATAACAAGAGTGGAAACACCAATTAAAACCCTTCATTTCTTGTGGTTTTATCACACTTACAATTTGTATCAGAGCTCCGATTTTGTTTTTGATGCATATCAAACATTTAATAGTGTCAGATAAATATCCAAATGCTCTGTGAGAAATACTCTAGGTGATGTTCCAATCCACCTGCAATGTCAATTTCATATGTTCAAAAATTTCATTTGGAAATGAATGAGCATGAGTACTGAATTGTGAAACCAGAAAGGTTTACAATGAGCAAGTCACTGATTCTTGAAGTTTGAAGTTATCAACAACAAATCTTCTCTGTTGGAAATTGAAAGAGATTTAAAAATTAACTGATAAGATAGATTCATCAGATAAGAAGAAATATATGTTGAATGTTATTCTTGGAATACAGTGATTGAACAATGTATCTGCTCAAGATCAAATTATCAGAAAGCAATAAATCTTGTTTGCTGAAGATTAATTCTTCGTGAGTATGAGAAGTTTTCAAAAAACGGATTAGTCCACCTTTGACTTTCTCATAAAAAAACTCATTAGGAATTTGTTCATGTAAAGAAGAAAGATTGTTGGCTCATGATTTTGATGCATAAGAACTTCATGATGAAGTCTGCAGAAGAACGTCAGAAATCATGATCAGAAGGACATAAAAGTTCTGAGTGATTATTCTCTAATAAAACTATTATAGATGATCAGATGCCTGATAGTAGAAGTAGAATTTGTTCAGAAGAAATCTGAGATTTCAGAACACTATTTCCTCAGAACTTTTGAGATATCATTCTGAAGAAAGAAGGAATATAAAAGGAAGCGTTAAGTCCGACTCAGAACGGAAAAGCATTCAGATGCTAAATAAAGGAGTTGCGATTAGATGTTTAGAACTACAAAGGTGATGTTTTTCTTTTTATCTCTGATGCATTCTATTTGTATTCTGATAAAGATGCCTCTACAAGTTAGAATTGTTTTAATCAGAAGTATATATGTCAAATGTTTGTGAAACGTTGAAATCATAACTTTCTGATAAGTGAAAGTGTCATGATTTTTAACGGTTCGTATTAAAGAGAAAATATTTTGATTTATTCTCTGAGTAATGTGTAACAGCCCGGGCCCCTCGCAAGGCAATCCCGGCACTGCCACCTCATGATCTTCTCTACCCCCCTCTCTAGTAGAGTTTTTGCCTTCCGTGGGAATCGAACCTTGTACCCTGGGGTTCAAGTACATGTTCATTCCATTCCCACTACCAATTGAGCTACTAGCTCAAGTGGTAGTGGGAATGGAATGAACATGTACTTGAACCCCAGGGTGCATGGTTCGATTCCCACGGAAGGCAAAAACTCTACTAGAGAGGGGGGTAGAGAAGATCATGAGGTGGTAGTGCCGGGATTGCCTTGCGAGGGGCCCGGGCTGTTACATAATGAATAGTCACAACATTAAATGTAGTCATTTCAATTGAGATTGTGTGAACGTGATTGTGACAGTTGTCCCACTAACCAAGCATGTGTGATTAGGAAAAGACACATTGAGCTTAGTCAGTAATCTTGAAAATAGGTTTAAACCTTCACATTTTCCTATTTGTGCATTAAATTTATAGTAAGTAATCATGTTTTAATGGGTAGTTGCTTTTCTTGGTAACCTATATATATATATATATATATATATATATATATATATATATATATATATATATATATATATGTATATTCACTCTCTCACTTCACACACTACGCTACTCCACAACCACATTGTGTTTCTTAGAAAACCCTAAACCCTAAACCCTAAAAATCCTTTAGTTTCGTAACCTTTTTCATCCCTCATCATCAATAATGAACTTCTTCTTTCAACTTCCAACGCAAAGCAACCAGCTGAATGACTGTCCCATCTCTTTACGGACACCAGTTGAGAATCTCATTGTGGATTGTGAGACAGTGGTGGATTTTAAGAACTTGAAGGCTAATGGATGTGATTTGACTCACTCCTTGAATTTCCAAGGATGGAGTGAGTACTTCAAAAGGTTGGAAGGACCTACGTATCCCTATTTGGTCAAAGATTTCTAAATTCACGCAACAACAAGAAAAGACAGCATATTATCCTCTGTTTTGGAAGAAGGATAATCATCTCTTAAAAGAACTTCTTTAACTTACTGGTTCATGACGACAAAGGAGTGAGAATACTTAATGTTGAGCTTAATGAGCAAAGGGAAGCCAAAGTCATGGCATTTATTCTCAAGGAAAGAGTTGTGTTTGATGTTAAGGATTCAACATTTACAGGTCTAAAAGACCATGTACAAGTATGGTTCAAAATCCTGCAAGGAAATATGTTTCATCACTTTCCTTCAAACCAACTCAATGCGATTTAGAAGTGTGTTTTATACTTCCTACTAAATGGGATAAAGATTCACCTTCCAGATGTTCTATTTAAACTCCTGAAGGAATCAATCAAGAACTCTAGAATTTTCTTTAACACTCAAAGGAATCATATTCCTTATAAAAGAATCATATCTGATATTCTGGTTGAGTCAGGAATAGTTGAATATATGTTGATCAACAAAAAGGAATCAAGTAAATTAACCAAAGCGGTTGGACTGGTTCTTCAATGGGAGAATTTAAAATAAAGGGAAGAAGATGGTGATCATGCCTTTGCGCAACCTGAGCAATGGATTATGGCTAAAAGAATTCATGTCGAAAGATATCCTACCTTCAACTGATTACATGATCAAAGAGAAATGAAAAATTATCTGGAAAAATTCAAGGATGAAGTTGTAGAGGTATGGATTGATTTGGATGACATTCCAGACCAGCTTCAAGAAATCTTCAAGAGTAAGAAAAAAGGAAAGAAGCAAAGACGTGTTGATGGTGAAGGACCATCTGCTAAAAGACCAAAGATTGTCGTCTATGTCATTGATCAATCTCAAGCCACTCTCACCACTGATGATGTTTTGCATATCTTTGGGCCTACTTCTCTTATCGTGAATGAGTCACTCATTGCCTTTAAGGATGATGTTATCAAAATAATTCATAACCTACTAGATGAGTCAAGCTCTAACAAGGATTCCACTACTCTTGGAGATGTCTGGACTCGGTTAAATAAGTGGATGTCTGAAGAGCTTGTGAAGTTCAAGCAACTGGCAGTTCAACAACCTGAAGAAAGACATGCGGCTGAAAAAGAGGTTGCATTGAGGGTTGTTTAGTGTAGTGGTCCATCCTCTTCAAATTTAGTATTACAGACTCTTCACACTTTCCAGAATCAACAGGTAACTCTCACATCAAGGATGGAAAGAGAAGATGAAGTTTTCATCGACATAAAAAATGTTGTCCAACAGCTTCTTATGAGGCCTACATCTCCTCCCAATCCTTAGGCACTCTTTAGGTAAAATTCCTAAGATGTTAATTATATAGTCTATGTTTTAATTGTTTAAATGCATTAGAACTAAGGATGTTTTATCTTGTGCTATGAATGAAAATATTTTGATATACATGATTTTAAATTCTGGTAGATTCATTATCATTATGCTTGAATATGCTCAAAATTTATAACATTTTTTATGATGTCAAAAAGGGAGAGAAAGCTAACATGATTTTGATAATATTTATTTTCAGAATCAAAACTCAAACATAAGCTAAACTGATATAAAATGCGTTTATTTCTAACGAATTTTTGATGTTTAAAGAACTTTGAAAAAGTTCACTTAGAGTTCTAAGACAAGTTAAATTAAAAGAACTCTATTCAAGATCTTAATGGACAAATGTTGATAGATATTAAGAACTAATTGATCATATAATTGAAGTTATACACTTCATAAACATATGAGTTCATAATCAGATAGACCCAATATTGTTCAGAAGTTGAGAACTTTCTGAAAGTTAAAGTTATCTGGATTTTGGTACCATAGTGTTCAGAAGTTGTAAACTGTTTGAGAATGTGAAATTCAGAACATAAGAATCAGAAGCAGAAATCATCGTGAAAACAGTCAGAGCCAAGTGATCAAATTCAAGATGCTATTTAGAAGATATGAGAAAATCAGAAGTCGAAGACTATCTGAATATTTGAAGAGAAGTTTTGTCAAGTCAAACTCTGATACTCCAAAAGTAGTGTTTTGGTATTGAAGAACCAAGGAGAATAAGTTATAATACACAAGCAATGTTATATCGTATTAGAATAAAAATCAAGCTTTGATTGATCACCAGATGCTATCAACCAGATCTAGAATCAAGCTTTAATCAACCATTAAGTTCTTATAGAATCAAGGTTCTGAGATGAAGACATGTGTTCTAGTCGGACTCTGATGAGTTACAATAGGGAAGTATTCCTTCTCTATTCTATGTTCTGACAACTCAAAATTTCTATTATGTGAGTCTTAGGATCAGGGGGAGACTCTGAACAACAATATATAAAAATTTAGGGTTAACACATTTAGGGGGAGTTGTTGCTCGAAAATGAATAAGTTATGTTTGGTGATTACCTTGTATAAAATGTTCTATCAAAATACATGGTTTTGTCATCTTCAAAAAGGGGGAGATTATAAGAACAAGAGTTGTATCTTCATTTCATCTCTATGTTTTGATGATAACAATGAAGTATTTATGGAAGAACAATTTTATGTTCTAATGTTTGTTACTATGCATATCATGGTTATGAAGCAATCAGATCTAACAAACATAGTTAAGATGATCGTGAAAGATTATATATGAGTTACTATGTGTAACACAAGTTGCAAACATGCTGAAGAAACAAGGATGTTTATGTATCTAATCATAATAAAAAAGATCCAAAGATGTTTGATGTTGCTGCTGCAATGCTCTTGTGGATGTTATTCTGAGGGTGGTTCTAATTCTGAAGCTAGTGAAGCTTCTAAAGTTATAATCTTCTGATAACTAAGTGTTGAAGACTCTGGCGACTTAAAGTTATGAAGACTGAAGATTCTGAAGACCAAGTGCAGAAAGACTCTAAAGACTTAAGGGTTCTGAAGATTGAGGTTCTGAAAACCAAGTGCTGAAGACTTTGAAGACAAGGTTCTGAGTGAACAAGGTTCTAAAGACTCTGAAAACTTGAAGTTCTAAAGACCAAGGGTTTCGAAGACAAGTGTGAAGTTCTATAGACAAGGTTCTGAGTGAAAAAGGTTTTAAAGACACTGAATACTTGAGATTCTAAAGACCCAATTATCACGTCTCTGTTCATGCTTCAATCATCTACAATCAGAAGCCTCTGAAGTTCAGAAGACAAAGTTACCATTAACAAGGATAATACACAGTACAAAATGCTTTATCCCACTACCTCTCCACTAACCATAATTTGTGGAAAAAGGATAGATGTGGCAGTAATATTTTCATCCTTGTGTAACGACATACCTCAGTAGCCAGCTGCTCTTTAACGTCTCTATTATGCTTGGATATCAAAGGAAAATATCACATGTCAATGTGATGTGGGTTTTGATCAGCAGTCGAACATGTGACTATGTTGACGAAGTTGACAACACAGAAGTCCATGCAAAGCGGAAATGAATATGCAGCACAAAGCTGATATTGGTATTGGACAAATTGGTTATACAATCTGCTTATGCAAAAGTTGTTGATTTACAAATGCGCTTAATTCATATGCTGCAGAAGACTTGCAAAGTCGCAGAAGAATACAATAAGATGATCATGGAAGCTCAATTACAAATCCATAACAAAATGTTGTGTTCTGAAGTGATCATTGAATTGAGAGAAGAAGGGTTGTTGTCCAGAATATTTCGCTTAGTTGAATCAAGATGAAGAAGTCCTTCTATGCGTTGCATCAAGATCAACTAAGCTTACAGTAGCTTAAGAAGAATAAGACTTTCAGCAATTCAAGAAACTTGGGTTGTTGTTCGTGAGAAGCTACTTGAAGTTAAAGAAGAAAACTCTACACTTTTTATACTTCAATATAATGTAATATTTTAGTGTGTTAGGATAATCTTCTGATCTTTGTACTTAATGTGTTTACACATGCTTATGTAAGAAGCAACATTTATAAACGATACCTTTATCCCTAAATGACTGAGTGAAGGTCAGAACTCTATGAGGCTCAAAACTTAGTAGTTTGGTGCTTTCTCAGGAGTTGGGGTCTTGGTGATTGCTCAGGGTTTAATGTTCTGGTGCTGCTCAGGACTATATGTCCTAGTGCGTGAAGTCACATCAGCTAGTAACACAACGTTGTAAGTCATTTTAGTTGTTTATGCAGTCAGTCACGGCAGGTAGTTGTGCAAGGAAGTCACATGTCTATGTGCAGTCAATCACGATAGGTAACCGTGCAAGGAAGTCATATCAGTTAGTAATGCAATGTTGTAAGTCATTTTAGTTGGTTGTGCAGTTAGTCACAGGTAAATGTGTGCCTTGTAATAAGTTTGATTATGGTAGATTATGTCCTTGTCTAAGGAAAATCACCTTGATGGGTGGACTGGATTAGCTTAGGAATTTCTCAAGTGAACTAGGATATATCATGTGTCTCTTTATCTTGTTTATGCTTTGCTTTATTTATTTATGCTTCTGTCGCAATCAACGATAAAAGTTAAAGTGAAGAATCGAAAAGATAACAAGAGTGAAAACACCAATTCAAACCCCCATGTCTTGTGGTTTTCTCACACTTTCAATCTTTTCAACCAGGTTCACCATCCACTTTGCATGACATGCACAAAGAGAAGTAGATATGTACTCTGCTTCACACAACAATAATGCTGCTATTGGCTCCTTTCTCAAACTTCATTGTTTCACAATAGCCAATTCCTTTAGGTTGATCTTGGATTGTCCAATATAAAATTGTTCATGGAATAAACTTTCGAATTGAGTCCATGTGTGAATGGACTGAGGAGGAAGCGTTGTAAACCAAGTAAACACATTCTTAGTGAGGGAACTAGGGAAGTACTTCATTTTTAAATCCTTATTATTTGCTATATCCCCAACCTCAGTCTGGTAACTTGCCACATGTTTGATTGTGGACTCTTCGGTCTCACCAACGAATTTAGTGAACTTGGGGACTTTCTAGGCCCTAGGAAGTTCGGTTTATAACACATAATTAGGTAACGGGGACGTGTAAGTGGGCAGTAAAAGGCATGGGTGTAACACCCCAAATTTTCCCTCTCCTTTTATCATCATCTAATCATAAGCATAGCATCAGCATATCATTTTTTAGCATCTGGCACAGAAAAATGAGGCATAATAATCGCATGTTTTAGCATAAGGCCTATGATCAGTTTTCAGACAATTCAGGATTTTAAAGTCAAATCATTGGCTAGGTAGCATTGCAAGAAGCTCATGAGGTTTTCTCATATCTTGAACAAGCCCAAGGTCATCCTTAAAATTTCAGAAGAGAGAAATTTCATCAGAAGTTCAAAAATGCAATTTTCTCCTATGTGAGGGAAATCCTGATTAGGGTTTTGGACCAGATCCTCATATCCTTTTAGCTTTGACCAATTCTTGTGTTCAAAGGCTCTCATATGATCTACATGGCTTATGTATGGTATTTGAGGCAAAAATTCACTGAAGAAGTTAGGAATTTGTCCAGTCACTTGAAAATGAAGCAAGAAAGTCAACTTTGCAGTCAAAAAGTCAACAGGAGAATTTCAGGGTTTTTTAATCAGGATCATCAATTTTTGGAGGTCATATCATGTCAAAGAATAGGTTAGTCGAGCTTAAATGTCAAAAATCGGGAATATGCAAGAAGTTGCTAGATGTGGAAATTTAGAAGTTTCCATTTTTGGAAATATTTGTCCCTAAACTTCGAGCTAGTATTTCATGTGCAAAAAAGCTTCGAATGATTTTCTAGTGAATGTAAAAGTCGTAGAGCACGATTTTCCCTTTCCGAAAAGTCATAGAACACTTTCATAGCATTTGTAAAACTCAAGATATGATTTTTGGAAGTTTGGGTGCATTTTTTTAGATTTTTTGGACATGTGTCATTGCTTCATTGGTCTTTTATTCATTTTATTTTATGTCATACTCTTGCTAATTTTCTTATACCTTTTCCATGTCCATCAAAACTTCTTCACGTGACCCAATATGTGTGGGTAGTTTAATTATATTTGTTTTCATCTAAGTAGAAATAATAGGGAAAAAAAGAGTAAAAGTTGGTGGTACAAGAGAGGCATAAAGGTGTCCTTGTAATACTCAGCAACTTTACATGCCACCACAGACGCCTATCTCTCTCATTCTTAATGTTTTGAAATCACATTTTTCCACTACACTAACACCTTTTCTCCACTACCTCACTAATACTTTTTGACACCATAAGAGAGAGTTTTCCATGTGACCCTTACCCATGCACCTTATGGCCATCTCTAATCATCACCATCAGATTTTTTTTCTTTCTTTTCTTATTATCCAATAGCACGCAACTATGCGTGAGACTCCACCTCAATAAACATACAACAACCACACCAAATGGATTTTGAAAGAAAACAAAAGGGAGTGTGCATCGTTTGAATGCTCTGCGTTTTTTGGTGTTAACAAACTTTGTAATTGCACCACAAATGGAAGACATCACACTCACTATAAAAAATACAGATCGTGTTTTACAGAGGGGGATCACACATTTCTTCATCACACTCTAGCAACCTCACTTTCTCTCTCATTATTTTCTCAAAGTTCATCCTCTCTAAACCTCTTGCTCTCACTTCTCTTCATAAAACGAAGGAAATTCATATCTGATTTTGGATCTGGTTCTTGCACCTATTGTTCATTCTCCATTGCTAAGAAGTTTCAACCTCGTCATCCATTCATAATTGTCATCTTGAGCTTGTGAGTGTGGGAGATTTGAAGGACATTGCACTTGGATTATAGCTCCTCTTCACTCAGATCCGAGATCTCGGACCTTTATTTGGTCCAAAGAAGAGTAAAGAAGCATAAGGAGGCTATTGTATTATCTGGTTTTCTGAAGTTCTCAAGAAAAGCTTCTCAGCAGGTTGGAATTTATTACTCTGTTTTGCTTCAGTTTGGACATGTTTACACTTGTTTCATGATTCTGATGCTTATTATGTGATGTTTAAATTAAGGGGAAGCTTGTTGATGCTTTATTTTAGTTTTTCCTGTTTTGTGTTATAACTTTATGAGCTTCGAATATCCTTGGTTAGTGCGTATTTGAAAAAACTGGTGGTATAGTTGAGATCCTCTTACTGCATAGATGATTTTAGTTTTTTACATTTTTTGATTTCGTCAAGAATTGAGAAGGTTATGTTGAGCTGAAGTTGTGGTGCAGTGTTGATATGGAGTGATGTCCATGGTTGTTACAAGGTTGCTGCGTTTTTATGGGCATAGGGAAGATGACGCCACATGTCAATGTGCGTTTGGTTGTGGCTTTTATTTTTTATTTTTAGTCACTTAGACTTTAAGTGACCAATTGATACAAATTACATAAACCATGTCTGATGCATCTCTTTTTTTTTATGTATTTCATTTCTTTCTTTTTTTAAAAAACAATCAGATAAAAACTGAGGAAATAAAATGGTTTCGGGTGGGCCTATGCCCATTTTTCTGATTGCCCCCCCCCCCCCCCCATGCTTAAGCCCACTATGTTTTTAGCTTCTTCTTTTTACTATTTCACCCCCTCCCCATTTTCTTTGTTTTTAATTTCTTTTTCATATAAGTTTCATTTTAATTCATTTAAAATATTAAAACACATTAAAAAATTCCATAAAAAATATTTTAGTTTCATAATTCATTTTAGAAGTTTTTCATATTTTTATTTTCCGTTTTTTATTAATTTTCATTTATATTTCGAATTTTCTTTTAATTTCCTTTTCATTTAATTTCCATATTAACGCGTTAAATTGTAGAATTTATTTCTTTCTCTTCGATTAACATTTCGACTCCGTTCTTTTTGTATTGTTTCATTGACTTAGAAAAGTTCATAAAAATATTTTTGTCTTATTTTTAATTCCATTTTATTTATAGTTTTGTAAGTCGTATTTGTGCGATTCCGTTAATTGTTCCTAAGCGGCTTTGTGCGATTATTTGGTAGAGTTTCATTGTGAATTTTTGTGAGATATTTTGACGCATTGTTCGTTACTGATTGCTGGCTTTAGAGATTTAATTTCATATTTTTCTCATGACCCTTGGTATTTGTTTGGTGTTTTGTTTCTTAGGTAGCGTTTCGTGCCTCTTTCTTCCTTCTTTCTAACATAGTTTGAGGAAGGCATTTATGCCATCCTATTAGGTTTGCTTGGTCTTTGTTTTAGGTCGCCTATGGGGTTTAGGTACCGACTTCTTGATTGGCTTGATTTGTGATCTTCGTATTTGGTGTGCGAATTGTTTGAATATTCTTATTTTCATTTTATGCTTATACGGTTCAATAACCTTTCCTTTCAGGGACTCATGGTAAGTGAAGTGTGGAAGATATCCACATTTCAAGTCTTCATACCATCCTTTATTTTTGCTTTCTCATTTTTCTTTGTCATGTGCCTTATGCCATTTCGTGATTACCTTCATCACTCCCCTTTTAGAAACAACCTAACTTCTTTAGAGAAGTAAGTTGTCTTCTAGCGTTTTCCGCTCCTTTCTTCTTCTTTCTTTTCTTTCCTTCTTCTTCATTAGGATAGACTCCAAACCTCACTAACCTAGGACTCCCATGCATGATAACATTCGGAGTAGTCTTCTCCATTAGATTTACCTTTGAGATCCTTTTGGTGCTCTCTCTTCTCATCTTCAAATTTAACTTTAAGTCACTTTAATAAATGACGAGTCTTCTCATGTGACACGAGACTTTGCTATGAGATACTTGCACGCGTTCCGTTTCGGGGCGAGGTGTAGGATATCCCTTGTGGTGGATAGGTCTTAGCATGAGATTACTTCACAAAGAAAATACAAAAAACAGTTCTTAACCAAAAATCACAAAAACACTTAATAAATGCTAGTAGGTCAGTGTGTCTGAGCCTTCACTTGTGGGACTAGATTTGGGGATTTCCTCCATAGCTAGGTGTGCCTCTTGCGCATTCCATTTCGAGATGATGTAAGAAGTACACATCCTGTTAAGTAAGACTTAGGTACACTTACCTATGCAAACTTCAAAGCAGAAAACTCATAAAAAACATTGGACAAACAATAAGCGTCTCCTTCGGGACTTCTCTTCTCATCACCTTCTCTCTTTACGTAAGAACTTGTTCCTACTTGTCATTTTGCAAGACGGTAACGCACTCATCGTCCGAGCCTGCAACACCCGAGCATTGACACAGGCAGTTCAAGCCTTAAGACACAAGCAATCTTTTCCACCCCTAGTTAGGGGAACTACGGCGACTCTGATCCTCATTGTCCAGATGAGGTACGTAGGCAGCGGGGTAGGGCCCGTTCGAGCACAATCTTTATTTTCCCTACATTTTTCCTTTTCATTTCCTTTTCAGTTCCCTTTTATTTTCTTTTTATCCAGTTCAGTTCCTTTTCTTCACAGCAGCTTTCATTTCTTCACCCTTTGAAACAGTTTCTTTGCAAGCGTGGATCCCGTCGGGTACGGCGAACGATCTGGGTGCTAATACCTTCCCAGGTCGTAACCGACTCCCAAACTCAGTCTCTTTAGTTCGCAGGACCCGTTTCCTTCCTTTTCTTTTCTTCTGGTTTGTGCAGCATTACCATTCCCGTTCCTTTGGGATAAAAATGTCTGGCTGACGACTCTACCTCATTCCGCGCCACTTTCGCGTTCGGACCATAATCCTCTCTAATATAGTTTCAAGGTTAAGATCTCTGGCCATGGCATCCTGTCGAACCTGCCCTAACACATCTCCTTGGTCTTGATGTCGATGTAACATCACGACGGGAGGCCTCTGGGCCACCCTGGGTATCTGTTTAACCTCTTCATAAGGTTGTTCTAAAATCTCTTTGTACTCCTCTTTATGTCGGACCGGTGTAACAAGACAAGGAGGTGGGGTTCAATGTCATGGGGTCGTTGGTGCCCCCAAAAAATCCCATATTCGAGTAATCTGAGTTGCCAACTATTGGTAACTCTTTTTCGATTCTTGTATTAAAGGTCTTAAAATGGTCCTCAGTTGCTGTGTTAATATATGGACCATCTCATGGCCACTCTCATCCATCTGCTGCCTTACGACGTCCTAATGTTTGAAGTAAAATTTTGCATTGACTAAGATAAATAATTGTAGTCGTTCGTTCGACCGTATTGGTTCGTCAAAGGCCACATGCCTTGGTATGGAGAAAAATCTCTTGATGAACTATCTGCAAATGTCAAGGCAGAGTTTTGGAAACTTGGCATGAATTCGGGACGCATGCCGAAAGTTCTGGAAAACGACATGGTGAAACTGGATCCCGGTGGTGTTGCACCCCAAACTTTGCCCTCACAAGACAAGAATTTGTGTACTAAGAGGTTCACAAGGTTCACAAGACATCTTATGAGGTTCACAAGGTTCACAAGACATCTAAGAGGTTCACAAGGTTCACAAGACATCTTATGAGGTTCACAAGGTTCACAAGACATCTTATGAGGTTCACAAGGTTCACAAGACATCTTATGAGGTTCACAAGGTTCACAAGACATCTTATGAGGTTCACAAGGTTCACAAGACATCTTCTTAGGTTCACAAGGTTCACAAGACATTTCATGAGGTTCACAAAGTTCACAATTAGTCAGAAGATTTGACAATTCCCTCAGACAATGCATCCTCCTAAGCAATGCATCCTAAACTAGGGTTTTGATTTTAATCAGGCTAAATGGACTTCCAAGACTTCAAGTGAGCTTCATAACATCTTATATGTGTTTAATAATCCCCATGACAAGTTTCAAGACTTTTCCCAAAGGTTTGCTCAGTCAGATGATCAGATAAGTTAAAATCAGTCAAATCAGTTAAAAAGTCAAACTGAGGTCAATTGTGGTCAAACTAAGGTCAAACTTCATGATTTTTTTGCCAACATCAAGTATATGAAGTAAAATTCATCATTTGATCAAGGTTTGATCATGATTCATCAAGGAGATTTCAGATCATCAAGAATCAGGAGTTTATAAATTATGGTTTCCTCAGGAAAAGTCAACTGAACTTTGACCAGCCATAACTTTCACATGCTTCATCAAATTTTTCCCATCCAAAGCTCATTTTGAAGGAAATTGAATTCTCTACAACTTTGTGTATCACAAGCCAATCCCAAAAATGCTTCATTTGGAAGGTATGAGCTAAGACATTATCGGTCCTTTTGAAAGTCAACAAAAAGTCAACAACTTCAAAAAATCATAACTTGCGAATGGTAAAAGATATGGACATGAAACCAATGGGGTTGGTTAGAGGACTCTTTAAGCTTTACAAAATGTCCAAGAACACCCTCATAGAATTAAAATTGAAGGATTTGTGCCCTTGCAAAGTTGGGAAATTTTTGGGAGGTTTATGAAGCAAATAGGGCCTTAAAACCAAATTCTTCCAAATGGGCTTGCAATTTTGTGATCCAAACTTTAGCATGACATAGTGCACGACCCAATTCTCATTTATTCAGATTTTTATTATTTTTTATTTTATTTATTTTGATTTTATTCATTTAAAACCATTTTAAATCAAAATAAAATAGAAAAATCAAATATTTGGATGAGATATTGCTTCTAGAAAATCATAAATGTTGCTTGGATCAGATTGATATACAAATTATGATGATGGTCTTAAAATATCAAGGTTGTATCAAAGAATATTTGAAATTTAAGGTATGATCTTTCTCAATCTCATTTATCCAAAAAGTCCAAAGAACAACCACTTCTCTTGACCTAATTTTGTTCACTTATAAGTATAGAACTCATCACAATGCCAAGGAGACGAAATTTCTGCCTCATAGAGCAAGAACAAACTTCCAACTTTTGATAAAAAAATCTCAATTCGGATTCTTCCTTAGAGACTCTTTCAAGGTATTCTAAAGGTCTCAACATGTTCCTTGATGATCACTGAGTGCATAGCAATACTTATCATCATCCAAAACTTCATAAATCGCATAAACCGAATCATGTCTTCAAGCTTATTTTTGATTTTCGATTCAATTGAATGGCTTGTTTTAAACTGTTTTTGATTATTGGATGATGTTTGTGATGAACCCTAGATTGATTCTGGGCTGTTTAATTAAGCTTTCCCTGCAGGTATCAAGATTCACCATTCTTAGGGTTTCGGCCAAGGTTTAGGGTTTTATGATTTATGGAATATAAATGAATTCTAAGACCATGGATTGATTCGAATTGACATCTGGATTATGTTTGTGGATTTAATTTTATGAAATTTTGTGGTTTTTGTTGATCATTGAGTTTCGTAGGGTTTGCTGCCAATGGAAATTCGCAGGAAAGTTTATAGGAAAATTCGTAGCAAAATACGCAGGTCTGGAGGAAGAAGAAGAAGCCAGCGCGCCAAAATTCATATTCAAAATTTGTTATAATATTTTATGATGCGTTGTTGGTATTATATCAGAACAGGTTGCTAGCTCAGTTGGTTGGTGTGTGTATGTGTGATGTTCAAGGTCTTGGGTTCGAATCCCCCAGGCCTTTTTGCTTTGTTGTTTTTATTTTGATTTTTCCAGGATACGCACAAAAGCATATGAAGTCAGTATGTTGACACCAAACGCACGCTGGCCTAGTGGATGGTATGCTGGTCTTGGAGGATGCAATGCCTAGGGCCTGGGTTCGAATCCCAGCCCCAGGTAAGTCTTTTTTTCATTTTTTTTCTTATTTCATTCAATTTGTTTATATTCTAATTATTTTAATAAAATGAATAAATGTTAAAATAAATACATATTATTTCTTATACCTAAAAAATCAATTTTTATCAAACGTTATTTTCAAAATTTAATTATTTATATTTATATATTATATGTTCATATTATTAAATATATATATAATTTGTAAATAAATGGATTTGTTTTGTAAATTAATAAATAAAACCCTAATTCTATTTTCTAAACTCATAAACTCTAACTTACTTTTGATAAACCCTAATTTTCTTTTATGAATCCTAATTATATTATTAATTTATTTGTTTATTTTAATTTTATAATTTGTTAATATTATATATAGTTTTATAATTTAAATAATTTAATTAAGTAATAAATCCATACTTACTTTTCTAAATAATTAAAAAAAAACATAATTTTATCTTGTGAATATAATTTTTTTTATATATGCTTATTTAATTATAATTAGATATTTTTATAATATGTATATAAAATTAAATAATTAGACTATTAATCATATTTTTAATATACAATATTTATTATTTATTTCTTTTATTAAAAATCTTAAAAAAATAATTATTTATTTAAAATTGAACTTTTAATTCATTATTATATTATTATGCTAATTTTTTCTTCTTATATTTATTTTGTTTATTACTAACCCCTTTATTTATTTATTTATTATATGATTATTTAATTAATTAATTTTATTATTATTATGTAATTGTACCATTTATGTAATAGTTGTAGTATTATTTTTATTATTTATTTTTAATTGCTATGGTTAGTAAAATTGGGAGTGTAAAACATGTTTGTATGTAAAAATGAATTTAGATCATTAATCTCAAGATAAATATATGAATTTGTACACTCACACACGTAAGTCGATCTTGGATCGCCATCTCACTTCTTAAGGTTTACCTCTCAAGTTGCCTAAACAAAAGGTCAAGTAAGGTGTATAAAGCAAAGTCCCTTCATTCACTGATATCATCTAGTCCCTTAACAGATAAAAAGATCAAGTTCCCTCATGGTTGCCTTCGTAATGATCTTGTCCCTTTCGAATAAAGATGATAAGTCCCTTTGAATTGCTAAATACACCTTACAGTTGCCTAATCACAGATGTCCCTACGTTTGTCCCTTAATACATCCAAGGTAATGACTACCTATTCCTTAATAATAGGGATAGTCTTACCACTTAAAGGATAGTTAAGAACAGTAAAGATCTAAACATAGGGTAGGTTCCTCTTATGTACTTGCTCACTTTTCAAAAACATTTCAAACACTTCACATTTTTCAAGCAATTTTCAAAACAAAGGCTTTATATATATCCGTACATGGATCATTATAAAGTACTTAAGAAAATTTCTAAACACACACTACACTTCTCAAAACATTTTAAAGTGAGCTAAGTAACTAAGAGCCCATGGATAACCATGGATGTAAAGGGTGCTAACACCTTCCCTTTACATAACCTACCCCCCGAACCCATAAATCTTTTAAAGGTCTTTCCTTTTCTTTTATGTCCTTTCCTTTGGATAAAATAAAAGTCGGTGGCGACTCTTGCTATCCGCAACATAACTAAAGTCAGTTCTCCCACCGTGTTACAGGTGGCCCCAAAGTTCCACCAACATTCGGCATGATCGGTTCAGGTCGAATAGGAGCAGTGGTCAATCCACTGGTAGTACTTGATACTACTATCGTAATGTGTTCAGTTGTGCTCGTAAAAAGTGGACTTCATGTCTAAGAGGGTTCTTTGTTTGGATGTGGCGTTACCATTCTGCCACTGTGCAATTGCATATAACTAACCCAGGATCCCACTGGGAGTTCCAATTTGTTCACACATGGATTTCGTGCAAACAATATGTTGGCCTCCTGCGTGCGAGGTTTACCTGCGGGACCGGCCAAACAAGTCCCAGGACTACTCTGTCCAATTAGTTATGTTGCGAACTATTTGTAATGTAGAATGGTAATGATGTTTCTTGTATATATTTTTGGTATTTTTTGTGTTTATAGAAGATGCACGTGAAATGATTGAAATGAAAGGACAAGAAAAACAAATAAAGGAAAGATAAAAAAAAATATCTTTCAGACACTTTTCCAACAAATCAGACTTTGACACCTATCAACCTATTCTTCAGGTAACCACCAACTACTTTATCCCACTACTTGGAGCAGTTTCTCTTCCACATCCTCCTGTATGGTCCTGTCGAAATGACTTTGTCCTGATGGTATATATGGGTGCATTGAAGCTCTTCGGCTCCCTTTTGGATTTTTTCTTCTGACATGTCGACCCATTGTTGTCTTTCCTTCTCTTGGGCTAGGTTGAAACCCTTCCTTTTTAGCATGTTCATGAACTTGCTCTTGAACATACTTTACTAAGTATGTTGAAATCTCTATCCAACAACGGTATACTTGAATATGAATTATCACACTTCAACATGACAGATGGCCACTCTCCATGGGGTCATTGAGGCTGCTCGTCGATGTTTTGTGGCAACTTCCAAAGGACTCAATGCCATTGCTGCCAAGCCGAAGCCAACGATCAAACCCACTATGATAATAGCTATGAGGAGCCAAAGCCACTCCCTCGTGTCGATTAGATTTACCTCGACAACATGTTCACTAAGGAGGAGAAAGAAGCGCAGCTGGCCGCAAGCAGTTCTTCATTGACGCGCCCCGTGCCCGACGTTGACTTTGAGCTGATTGTGCTCGGTGAAGACCCTACCAAAGGGGTGAAAATTGGAGCAGACCTCCCCGACCTGGCGAGGAAGAAGCTGAAGGCGTGCCTCAGGGAGAACACAAATCTATTCGCATGGAGCACAACTGAAATGCCCGGGTTGGACCCATAAACAATCTGCCATCATCTGACAATAGATTCGTCTGTCCGAGCCATGGCACAATGGAGGAGGAAGCAGTCCCCAGAGAAGATAGAAGCTGCTGAATAGGCAGTCAAAGACCTCCTAGAAGAAAATTTTGTTACTGTGGCCAGATATACTACTTAACTCTCAAACATTGTATTAGTGAAAAAGAGTAATGGAAAATGGCGCATATGCGTGGAATACACCGATCTCAACTGGGATTGCTCGAAAGATGATTATCCTTTACCTAACATAGATAAATTGGTAGATAATTCTGCAGGTTTTAAGTTACTGTCATTCCTCGAAGCCTATTTTGGGTACAATCAAATACCAATGGTCATGACCGATAAGAAATACACTGCCTTCATGACCGAATCAGGAAACTATTACTATAACGTAATGCCCTTTAGCTTGGAAAACGCAGGCGCAACCTACCAACACATGATGAACAAAGTCTTCCGAGTTGAGATCGAGGACATGCTCGAAGTTTACATGGACGACATGATCGTTAAATCCCACGAGGAAACTGATTATGCTCTCCATTTAAAGAAATTTTTTGACCAGGCAGGAAAGTGTAAAATGCAATTTAATCTAGAGAAATGCACGTTCGGGGTTCGCGCGGGCAAGTTCCTCGACTTCTATCTAACCTAAAGAGGGATTGAGGCTAACTCCGACAAGTGTTGAGCATTAACTGAAACACTAACGCCAAAATCCAAAATATACATTCAATCACTGAACGATGTCCTCACCTCGCTATCTCGCATTGTGGCAAAATCTGCCCAACATGCTCTCCCCCTCTTCAAACTCCTCTGCAAGAAGGATGCTTTCGAGTGGACGGAAGAATGCGAGCAAGCCTTGACACATCTCAATAAGGCTCTCTTAGAGCCCCTAGTACTGTCCTGACCTGAGTCTGGTGAAACTTTATTTCTGTAGCTGGCCGTCTCAAACAAGGTTGTGAGCACTGCCCTGATACGGGAAACGCATGAAGGGAAGAAATCCATCTATTTTACGATCAAATCCCTACAAGTGCCTGAGCTCAGATACCAGCAGATTGAAAAGGTCACCCTGGACCTCCTCAACATAGCAAGGAGACTTAGGTACTATTTCCTAGCACACACGATCGTCATTCGAACAAACCAACCCATTCGACAACTTCTTGGTCGACCAGATATGGTCGGAAGAATGCTCAAATGGTCCTTGGAATTGTCTGAATTCGACATTAGAGACGAAAGCAGGTTGGCCTTCAAGGCATAAGTCCTAGCCGATTTTGTGGCTGAAATGACTACCCCGAACAGCATAGCTTGCACGTCCATGAAATGGACTATTTTCGTAGACGGAGCGTCGAGCTCAACGGGAAACGAAGTAGGGGTTATTTTGGAAAGTGAGAAAGGCATCCTGATAGAGGTATCCCTCGCACTTTCATTCCCCACTTCCAACAACCAGGCAGAATATAAAGCTTTCCTCTCCGGCTTAAGATTGGCCGACGACCTAGGAGCCAAGGAAATATTCATCTGTACAGACTCTTAACTCGTGGCCCTTCAAGTCAAGGGAGAATACCAGGTCAAAAACGACAACCTGTCAAAGTACTTGACCTTGGTCAAAGAAAAAAATGACAAAATTTGCTTCCGTAGAAGTGATACACGTTCCCTGTGAACACAACTTCCGAGCAGACATATTATCAAAATCTCGCGAGCACGAAGAGAAAGGGTGGAAAAAATCTGTCATACAAGAGATACTCCCTCGACCAAGCATCGAAAAATAATTCTCGATGATAGACGTGAACATCATCAGCAACACCAACTGTTTAATGACCCCAGTCTACAACTACTTGACAAAAGATAATCTGCCTCCAGATCCAAAGAAGCCAGTGTAGTCCGACGAAGAGCTTGCTCATATGTTCTGGTTGAAAGTAAGCTCTACCAACGAGGATTCTCCATTCCTCTCCTCAAGTGCGTCTAGGAGGAAGTAATCTCGCACATCCTGCGGGAGATCCACAAAGGTATTAACGCCCAACATCTGGGTGGAAGATCTCTAGCAAGGAAGGCCTTGCAAGCCTGATATTACGGGCCGACAATGCAGAATGATGCCAAGGAACACGTGAAGAAGTGCGACAAATGCCAAAGGCACAGGGATATACACCTGGTACCTCTAAACGAGCTCAAGACATTGTCTTCCCCGTGGCCATTCGCATGGCGGGGCCTGGATATCCTGGACCCTTTGCCGTCGGCTCAAACAAAAACAAATAACTGATTGTCAGCATGGATTATTTCACAAAGTGGATAGAGGTTGAAGCCTTAGCTAAAATCATAACACTCAATATAATGCGTTTCTTCAAATGAAACATCCTTGCTCGATACGGAGTACCCCAAGCTATAGTCACCGATAACAGGACATAATTCACGGACATAAATTTCCAGGAATTCGTTGCCAACGTAGAAACCAAGCAACACTTTGCTTTCGACGAACACCCACAAACTAACGGGAAGGAAGAAACAGTGAACAAAGTAATCCTACGAGAACTCAAGCAAAGACTAGACGAAATAAAGAAACACTGGGTCGAAAAGCTACACAACGTCTTGTGGGCATGCCATACCACACCTCATTCCACAATCGGGGAAACCCCTTTTCGACCAGCATATAAAATTAAGGTCGTAATCCCCATAGAAATGCACATACCATCCAAATGGAAAAAACTCCAATGGACGAGGATACCAATTCTAAAGCATTATGTGAAAAGCTCGATCTGGTCGAAGAAGTCCGGTCATGGGCAGCTCTGCGCGAGGCATCACTTAAAAAAAAATCGATATCTGACGTGACTCTAAGGTCATAAAGCGAGCATTTGAAGTTGGAAGTCTCGTCCTGAGGAGAAACCACAAGGACTCCAAAGAAGGAAAATTGGCCGCAAATTGGGAAGGCCCTTACCGTGTCCGAGCAAAAACGAAAAATGGAGCTAATTACTTAGAGAACTTGAATGGGGAAGAACTTGCTCGTCCTTTGAACACTGAGAAAATGAAACAATATTACAGTTAGGGCATCTGTCGGCTTGCTCGAATCCTAGCGATGGAGCATAAGCACCGACCTAGCATGCATGCCTAGGTACAAGCATCACATACCAATATTTCTAGCCAACGAGATCCCCCTCATGAACGAGGAAAACCACCTTCACACGATTGGACCCTTAAGAGAGTCTCTCATCGTCTATGTACCACGAACATGAAAAACACTCAGCTCACGATGATACGTTCACGCTGCGAAGCATGAGCCATAAACAAGACTTGAGCACCGTTTCCCGACCAGAGCTACTCTGGAATTCTGCCTGGTTCCCTAGACCTCCAGAGACATACGTATACCAAGCACAATTTCCCTAATAATCATACATACCTTAAGACCCTCAGTCAGAACACATAAAGAAAATCACATGAATACTTAAGCAAAAATATAAACGGTCGAGCACCACATAAACACTTGCTAAAAAGAAGAAAAATAAAGTGTACTCTCCGACAGACGCACACACGCAAGCAATGAAATAAAGGCGAGGCAAAAAGGAAATAAAAACGACCACCTAGGTCGGATACATATTACAAAATGTGGACACAAGGACCGACTTGTTCTGATTTTACATAAAAGGGGAACAATCCCCCCGAACAAACAAAAGGAACAGGCAACCATACCGACCATCAAACTAAAAAATAACTTAACAAATCCTTCAAACATCCTCTTGACTCAAGAATTTGGGCACACAAATTTTCCCGCTCACTACCTTGTATAGGCAGCTCGTCCACTCCTCGGTGAATTCCACCCCAGGATTGAATACCTTCAATTGAGCCACCACATTTGCAAAAGCCACCACTTCCATCGCCTCGAGGTCATCACCCCCTTGTCGATCCCAACGATCAAGTCAGCTCGGGTCAACAACAATTTTGTATCCTTGGCCTCGCCCTCAGAAGGAGCTATAGCAACCTTAAGACGAGCATTTTCCTCTTCTGTTGTCTTCCTCTGAGAGTTACTGGTGGCCAAGGACTCCTTTAACTCTTTGTTTTTCTTAAGCGCGTTCTTTGCCACCTCGGAAGCTTTGCGAGCTTTATCCTCAGAGACAGATAGGGAGATTTTCAGCTTCTAAATTTCCTGTTCCTGGGTAGCAGCCTCCTCGACATATATTGATGTCATGGCCAGAACCCTCTTCAACGAACTTGAGTCTTGGGCTAGAGCTAGCCGCCTTTCTGGTCGAGTTAGTTCTTCCAGGCGCAACGTTTTATCTCGGTGGACTTGGAGGGTATTCTCCTCGAAAAACTCCGGCTAAAGGAAGCAGGTTGGAAGCTCGAACTTAGGCTTCGAGGGAGTCTCGATCAAATTGACGATGTCTTCGGCCTGCAGCCTCTTCCCAAGTTTAGAATCGGTGCTCGGGGACCCCTGGGGAGATGAGGTAGAATTTCCCGAACCTGTGCCCGTCATTACCAAACGATCAGCCAACCGAGTTTGCTTCAGTTTCTTTGCTCTTCTCCTTTTGGCAGCATTCGCCATCACCATGCCCTGTACGTCCGACTTAAAATCTGAAAGGGAAAGAGAAATAAGTTAGAACATAAACGTATACGAGCAAAGTACACAGAGCATGCATTTGATTCTAAAAACTACCAAGGTAATCCGGAACTTCCTCATCTGTCTCGCAGGCGAAGAGCTTCACCACCTCTATAAACCGAGGTGCCACCTTTGCTCCGCCATCCTTATCTAGAAGTGGAAGGCCTTGCTCGTCCATGTATTCTATCATAGAAAAGCCCGAAACAAACTTCATCAGGACTTCATAGCTAGTATTGTCCTCGACACACAAGTCAGAAGCAATGGTCAGGTACTCATTTGTTCCATGCAAGAAATGCTCACGCGGCCATGAAAACTGGAACTTCAGCATCAGACGTGGAACTGGTCTCTCCTGATCATCGAGAAAGGTCCTCCCCTGGTCATCAGTATCATGCCCCCATAAGTATATTGAGTCTCGAGTATGATCTGACATCGGCTCTACCAAGTAGTATCTATCTTTGAAGTCCCTGGTCGACTCCGAGTAAGCTTTATAATTTCTCTTCTTTTGCTGAAGAGAGACACAACCATACCGACCTTGAACAAATTGCCTTTGAATATGAAAAATATGGAAAAATAAAGGAAGAGTTTCCCCAATCTTTAAGTAATCACAGTTCAGATCAAAGACTTTCAAAAAAGCAAAAGAATTTGGGTGAAGTTGCGATGGCGCTAGCTCCAAGTGGAGGAAGACAGACATTTGGAAGTCCGAGAACGTGAGTCTAAATTTAAGCTCCTTAAAGATATAGGCGTACATAGCAAATCTATTGGGCCCGTATGACAAGCATATGTAATCTCCAACATCAAGGTACCTAACACGCCAGTCCGCAATATCCCCAATAATCGGGCCAGGACCTTCTTAGGGCATAACATAGACATATTGGATATGTAGGGGCTCCCAGGAAGTGCAGTCTTTGACGGGAATGTCCTGCTCGATGGAATTCTCCTCTAGGGGGTCATCTTCGGCCTGAGCAGATGTAGTTTCCTCGGAAGCAGTCTCTTCACACGTAGCTCCATCATAACTACTAGAAGTCAAGGACGTGTCATCAGAAATTTCCTCCACAAACATGTAGTCAGGATCCTAGGCATACATCCTTGCACCTGAAAAACAACAAAATAAAACGTGAATTCGATGATTTAAATCAAATCCACCATTCCACTACTAATCAAGTGAAAGGGTGTGCAGAGGAACGGGGACGATGTCTTCGACCTAAGCCCTTATTCAAAGTGACGCATGCCTACATCCTCGAAAGTATGCCCAAAAGCTCACGCAAGGAGAGAAATTCACAAACGAAAAACTCTTAACTCACTGAGAGCTCAACGTACTCGGTACACGAAATCCAGAATTACGGTTTAAGTTCAATTGGAGCCGCCGTGGAAAAGCAAAGAAAAATGCCCTCAAGGGCTCTACTCATCACAATTCATCGTCCACCGGATGAAGGTGGAGACATAGCGTCAAAAGTCAACAGTCATGACCAAAAACCCTAACAGACCATTAAATGGGTCGTCTAAACCCTAAAACTAGCCCTAACCACATGCATCTCTACCAAATTAAGAAGGAAGGTCGTCTTAAAGCAAGAAAATTACAAAAACTTACACATTTTTAGAAGTTGTAGAGGTGGTCGTTGATCTTCCTCGGTAGTGACGGTGGAAGACGGTGGTTCACGATGGAGTTTGAGAGCTTGAAGACCTAAGTGTTGTCGAGCAGAGGGAAAATAAGCGAAAAGTATGAAAATGGTTTACGTCGTCCTATTTATAGGCTCCCTTAGAACGTGCGGTCTAGGATCTATGAATGGTACACTCATGACCTGGGGACAAATATAGGCTAGCCATCATTACGCATTAAATGTGCACACTTCCTAAGGTGCATGTGTAAGGTGACTCTTCTGCATACATTTAGTTGTTGAGATCCTCGTTTGTTGACCACGTCGCAACGACCTGGCTTAATCGAGCACACCCCTAGTCGGGCTAACAAAGAACTACCGCAAGTATTAGTTTCCATCCTGCATATGACGAGCCACCCTTAAGTCATCACTTCTGCAATCGAAAGCAACGACCTATGGGCTCCTGTTCCGGACTGGCCTAATGACTATGCATTGGCCTAATCTACCCAGAATCCAAGATGGTCCAATAACCTAATGTCAAGGGGACCCACTAGCTTTATGCCCGTCAGTCGAGAAGGACTTGTCGACCACGGTTACTCGTGGTAGGATTCCTCTACTCCTTTCACAATTATGCCCGACACTCAGAGAAGTCACCCAGATTCAACCCAAGGCGGCTCCTGCTCACTCCATCCCTGCCCGACGGGCATCGTATCCGAGAAGGTTGCTCGCTTCAACGGCTAGTTTCTAACATTTGCCTATTTTTTGGGATCCGCGATCCAGGTCCAAAATAGGGACCAATAGCCATGCACTGGGGGCTCTATATAAACCCTCTCACTTGAGAGGGTCAAGTATCAAATATTCACTCTCTTAATTCACTTTCTCATACTTTCCTATTCTTCTGCCTAATCTTACTTTGGCATCAGAGTGTCTTGCAGGTACACCCCCTTTCTCTCCTCGACGACCGAGCACCATCACCAACGTTCGTGGCCCACCTCAGATTCTGATATCCAGGAACGATCAATATGCAATAATTACGACATGCATGTATTTTGACATAATCCAAACCCATTGGACACGATATATTTTTGGCCTCATAAGTACGGTTTGACAACATGTTACCTTCGGGAAGCGTTTCTTTCAACAATTCAAGCAATTCAGTGAAAATTTTATCCGTCCACATACCTCTTGCCTTAAAATTAAATAGTCTTAACACAACGAACAATCTTGTAAAAAATTTACATTCCAGATACAACAAATCTTCCATGTCTCTTCACAAAGTATCTACCATATTAACATTCTTGAAAGCATCAACTCCAATATCAAGAATGATGTCTTATAGAATATCATTTAAAACTTCATCATCTTTAATTGTATGTGACAAAGGTCTCTTTTTTTTCACCATGCCATGTGTAACGCCCCAATTTTATAAATGATGTTTTATAAAATAAATATTAAGAGTATGGTGGTATATTTGGAATAATAAGTAGAGGAAATATTTTATTTAAATAATGATAATATAATGAGGTGGTATTATTATTATTATTATTATAATATTGTTATTTAATAAAATAAAATAATAAGTTGGAGGTTTGAGGGGCAAGGTTGTAATTTGGTTATATTATGAAAAGGGGAGAACACGATACATTTTCTCATTATCGTACTTTTGACGAAGGAAAGAGGGCTCTGGAGAAAAGGGAAAAGAGAAGGGAGATCAAGGATCGTAAAGCTCCAAGATCAAAGCTTTGCAAGGAATTCATCGAAGTCGAGGTAAGGGTGGATAAAGGATTTTATATTAGTGATCTAACATAGAAGGGTAATTGGGAGGTCCTTACTCCCTTAGGGTTTATGATTGATGATTGGAATGGATGAAATTATGATATGTTTGTGAATAATTGATGATTTCTGGTATATGTTTAGGGTGTGACGTTGAATATCTTGTGTATGTATGGTTTTATGAGAATTGGAATATGTCTGCTATGAAGAATATGACAATTGGAGAAGATTAAGAAAACTTATAACTTTCCCTATTTGATATGTAAAAGTTAGGCTAGATGATTAATTGATGTTATAGGTATAAATTGGTAGTAAGTGAGTTAATTAGACTATTTAGGATGCTAAAATTGAAATAAAAAGAATTGGATTTGTGTTGGATTAGAAGAGGAAGTGAATTGGACATTTTGTGAAAAACTGATTTTTCAGGTACAGGGTCCCTGACACGGGTGGCCGTGTCAGGCTACGGGAAGGGATTTTAGAGGAGTTTTGAGAAGGGTGAGCTTCATAGGGCCTGACACGGGCCGTGTCACACAACACGGGAGGCCGTGGCAGCCTTCTGTGTTGGATAAAAGTGTGATTTTTGAGAGGTGGGTTCAGGCCGTGTCAGCCTTCTGTGAGGAATTTCCCATATTTTAAGTTGGCTTAATTTCGAGTTCTTGTTCGATACTTGTACCATTAGTCTAGGGCCTTGATGATGACATCCATGTGTAATTATAGGACCCGACGACCAATAATTAGAGTGTGCGTGTTATATGATTATTGTGGATGGTATAACTTTATTAATATGTCGATTAGAAGGTGTTGATGATGGAAATGTTTATTATAAGTCTTACACAATTATATGAAGGAATGATCGATAAACGATGAGGATCGTGTTGATTGGTAACATAGTTGATTATATGTCTTGCTTAGACCCCATGATATAAGGATTGGTAGCGGTGAGGATAAGAAGGATCATGTTGTATTATAAAATATGTATAGGAAATAATTGAGAGTGGAATTAATGAGGAGTTCATAGGATATGATAATTGGTAATTAGTGTGTAGGAATATATGTGCTTATGTTGATTTATATGACTCTTGATGATGAACCATATGAATTGTGTTGATAACATGTGTGAATATTGTCTGATTATTTATGTGACCCATGTGATGAGATGTGTGATAATTGATGAAGATCATGAGGATCGTGTTGGCATGATTGTATTCATGTGTGTTTGTGATATTGTATGTGTAATTAAGTCTTGCATACGCATACATGTTGGTGGAATAATCATGTCTCGGATGGAGCGTAAGTGATTATTCGGATTCATTATGAATCATTGGTACAGGGATGATCGTATCTCAGTAAGAGCGTAAGCGATGTATCCGTTCCGAATCGATGGACATTTGATGAAGTCGGTACCACATTTGCATTATGTCATTGATTCACTTTGCATTGATTGAATTAATGATGTATGATATGTGTTGATGAACTATTTGAGATATTGATTAATTGTATGATGTATGATGTGTATTTGATGAATAGAGGTGGGATTACCCTGTAAGATGTTATTTGCACCGTTAATATATTGAATTGTTTTCTCACCCCTTTGTTGTTTGGTTGCGTCTGTGCTTCTTCGGAAGTACAGATGATTCAGGTACTTGAGTACGCTCGGAGTACAAGTTGTTGGTCGAGTCCTAGGAGTCGCTCTGATACGTAACATGGGAAATGAGGATACTTGTTGTTTAATTACTCTTGTTAATAATAGTTACGTATCACGTTTTCTTGAAATTTGTAAATCAAGAGTATTGATGAATGTTGTGGATTTATGGCGAATTGCCGTTTGTTGAATAAAAAGATATTTTTCGCTGTTTTAATAAATAACTATATTTATGTTTTTGTTGAAAAAGTAACATTTCACTTTTGATGAAAACTCTGATTTTTCTTAAATAAATAGTTAATTTACTTAATTGGGATAAGTGAGTGTTACACCATGCCCATTTTGTGTAATTTTGAATAATTCCATCACAATCACAATGATTGAATATAACATCCCTATGATATTTTTTTCTTATTAAAGCAGTTCTTACAAGGACACTAAACAATCTCATTATTGTCATTTTTTTTCCCATGAAATCAAGAAATTGTTTCACTTTATTCTCATACTATTTACTTATTTTTTTGGCTTTTATCCAACTATGATCCATAATCACATAAAGATTATGGAAAAAAATAGTACATGACCAACAAAAATAAAGCTTATCAACAACAACAATAACAACAATAATGGAGAATAACAAGAACAACAATAATGAACCAAAATAACAACAAAAATAATAACATACCGGAGAAAAATGGTGAGAGAGTTTTTTCATTTGCTATGGAGAAGAAGTACTATTTCGCTAGGGCTCGAGAAGTGAATGTGGTAAAAACCGAGGGGATAAAAAATATAAAGAGAATAACAAGAACAACAGTGATGAAGAATAATAAGAACAACAATAATGGACCAAAGCAACAACAACAAGAACAATAACAATAATAACGTACCGGAGAATAATGGTGTGAGATTTTTTTTTGTTCGCTAGGACTCCTTGGAGAATAAGTGTTCTTTCGTTGGCTGGAGAAGAAGTGTTCTTTCACCAGGGCTCGAGAAGTGAATGAGGTAGACACCGAATGAATAAAAAAATAAATAGTATTTATCGCGGTTATACTGAAAACCGAGGTAACATATCCGAAGTAAAATCTATAAAAAATAAAGGCACATTTTTTATTCCAAAAATAATTAAAAAAAAATTAGAGAGTATTTATCTCGATTTTAATGAAAGTCGAGGTAACATATTGGCGTTTTTTTATTCCCTATAAAACATAAAACTGCAGGAGTTGGGAATCGAATCTCAAACCTCGAGCATATATTTATGTCGGTTTTTCATAAAACCGAGGTAACATATTGATTTTGTTTTTTAAAATAAGACAAGGCGCTCTCGTTACATATACCCTCAGTTTTATATTGTTCGTGGTGAAAGCTTCATCATAAAAAACATTATTTGTTGTAATGGAGTGTTGAGTTTAGAGAGGATGAATCACTTGCTTTGAGTAAGAAATGTGTGATAATATGTTTTAAATATAGGATAGAATTACCCTTATATAACCTGAAACTAGGTCAAGTAGGCAATGATGACCTTTCTCCAAAGACACCAACAATTGCTAAGAGATCTCCCCGTCTCTCTGATGCATATAAAGTCCCAAGTCATTTTGTCTTTCCATGACAACCTTGTCATTAAAAGCATCTAGTGATACACATGCTACTGTTGGTGACACTTGAGGGTATTATCACGAGTTTCACTTGTTGGACCCCGTCTTAAGTTTTGCTTGAGGGACTCGCCTCAAGTTTCACTTAAGAGATTCGCCTCAAGGTTCACTTGAGGGAATCGCCCCATTTCCATTTGGGAGAATCGTACCAGATACCTAGCTGATGAGCTTTTCCAAGAGGCATGTGATTAAGACTAAAGTCATACTCATTGATCACTTCGACCTTTCCAAGTCTTCGTGCTTGAGAGACTTTGGACTGAAATGTTTTCCTTAGACCTTAAGAGGAATAGTTTAAAGGACACAAGATAAGACAATTCCCTAGTAGTGGGCAGACGCCCAATAGTGTGTCGCAGGCCGCCTAAACCAAATATTTACTCTGAGCGTCCAAAATTGGTCGTTGTATTTGGCCTGAGCATAGCTACCCTAACCAAACCACATTTCTTATTGATTCAACTGGTGGGGCATGTGGCGCATACCAAATTTGTCAAGGAATTGAGAATAAATTTTTCTCCACCTATTGTTGGAAGGACCTAGTCTTCCCACTCCCACGCCTTTGACCGAAAAAGGGGAATTCACCCCTCTTAACCTCTAATCCAGACCCAAAGAGTCTTATATATATATATATATATATATATATATATATATATATATATATATATATTTTATGAGGGAATGTTCGATTCTTTTCTCCTTCTATAAAAGTGTTATATATATATATATATATATATATATATATATATATATATATATATATATATATATATATATATATATATCTTCACCACCCTTACATGGGCTAGCTCTTACCACATCCTAAATCTCAAATTCCTATATAATTGGGGTTATCCCACATTGTACTTTGTTTTGAAAAACAATACCTGAATAATAAAGTATATTTGGTTTCTTGAACATCAAGAAACTCACAAGGGTAGAAAAAGGACAAACACACGAAACCCTATTAGGGTTCACAAAAGGAAGAGAAAAGAGAGAATAATAGAGAATTGGTTAAAATTATTTTACTATTCACTTTCTCAATAGGGTTAAAGATTACAAGTGAATACGAACAATTAACCTCTCTCAAACTAATAAGGATTTGTCACACCTTATAATGAGAGGCTAGTATGATATTTATAATAAATCTAACATACTAAACTAATGGGCTTTTTAATAATTATCCATTACAACTTACTTAGGGTACAAGCTAACTTAAAAAATTGCATCCACAAAACAAGGTCCAATTTGAAAACAACATGTGAGCGGACTTCGACGGCATGCTAAACCTAGAGTTTGTTCCAATATCTCACAAATCTCCACCTTGGAACAAATTCGATAACAACAAGAAACAAACTAGTTTTCTTCATGCAACTTTATCAACAATGGAAAAATTTACAACTGGACAACGTCTTCTCCTTCTCCGATAGGGCATCGTTCATCTTCTCAAATCCTTTCAACGTTTCTAAAAACCCCTGTTGAACAAGAAGAGCTTTCATCTTCAAACACCACAAACCAAAATTATTCACACCAGTGAATTTCTCAATTTCATACTTTGTTGACGACATCTTCTCCTCCACGCTCACCGCATCACTTGTTGTGAAAAACGATACCGGAATAATAAAATATATTTGATTTCTTGAACACCAAAAAACCCACAAGGGTAGAAAAACGACAAACACGCGAAATCCTATTAGGGTTCACAAAAGGAAGAGAAAAGAGTAAGAAGAATAGAAATTTGTTTAAATTTGTTTTTCTATTCACCTTCTCAATAGGGTTAAAGATTACAAGTGAATACCAACAATTAACCTCTCTCAAACTAATAAGGATTTGCCACAATTTGCCATACTTTGTCACATCTTATAATGAGAGACTAATATGTTATTTATAATAAACCTGACATAATAAATTAATAAATTTTTTAACAATTACTTATTACAGTTAACTTAGGGTACATGCTAACTTAAACAATTGAATCCATGACATAAGACTCAATTTAACAACAGCATGTGAACGAACTTCGACGATACGTTAAACCTAGAGATCGTTTTAATATCTCACATGCTTTTTTAATAAGTATAAGCTAGAAAAACAAAAAATAACACGCAGTCTCCATATCTTAATGTTAGACATAACTTTCGAGCATTGACAAACACAACTTGTGAACTTGTGAAACCTAATGGTTGTTATATTCACTCAAAGATTTGACTATTGGCCATCTAAATTCGGGGACCACCTTTTAGGAACATCTCTACTACACACATAACAAACAAAATCCTAATTTTTATGAACTAACAAATTACATGGAACCGCCATATGATTCGTGACAAAGTGCAGAAGAAAACATCCATTTAATACCCATACACTCAATACAAGAAGTAAACACAAGAGGTAGCATATGTATTTACCAAGCACTTTGTCTCACAAAGTTGGTCCGTATAACCTCCATTTCATGTTGAGCAGGTGTCCAATAATGCTAATTATTATTGTGTACCTTAATTTTTTTCATTATCACAGTCATAACTTCATTATATTTTACATAATATGCGTATAAGTTGTTATAAAATCCTCCTACTATTATGCAAGTTAATTGTGACTCTTCTCATTTTTTGTTCTATTTTGTGGGGAGCAGTATTGCCGCAAAGCAAAACCACCGCAATTTGATTACACTTGTTGGGAGCTTAGCCCCTTTTTCCCTCATAAAAAAGTCATGGCTATGTAACACAAGAAAACATTCACATGATAAGCACTAAAACATTCACCGCATTTATCAAAAACATAATACCGACATAACTTTGTAATTATATTTCTGATTCTTTAAAAAGAGAGTGAAAAAAGTGGTCCAACTCCTAAGTTAGAATTTTAGAAGGAAAAATATCTTGATGGACCCCTACTCTTACCATATATAAAAAACAAAATGTATGGTAAGGTCCAAAAATCACTCTTTGAGATTGAACACCACTACTCTTTACCTGTCTAGCTCATTCTACATATCAACAACTAACTCTTTTGGTGCTTATCTCAATATCCACTTGTTATACTTTATAACATCCGAAACATTATTAAATTTTTTGTCCCTTTCAAACTAATACGGCTTTGTTGGGCCACTGCCGTTCCTAGGAATCCTATCTTTATCTCTTCACCGTTTCTTGCTCTCTTTTCACACACTAGTTCATTGCATTCATTTGCACGTCAATCATCATCATCAAGATAGCATTAAGAGAATATAGCTCACAAAAATACGCAACCTTATGGGAAAAAATACCATGCTATCAAAATTCAAATAACAAAAAAAAAGTATTAATCAACAAAACATGGTTATTCATAATATTTTTCAGAAATTAAATAAAGAGTAAAAGTAGGTTACATTAATTTACGACAACAGTTCATATTCTATAATCTATTTCTGCATATGTATGCTCCGTTAACAATTCTAAGAAAGTTGCAGAGATTACAGAGAGAAATATAAAAGTATCAATCATATTAATAATCTTCGGGTTTTGGAAACTCGTTCAAATCAGGCTTAACATCAGAGTTAAATTGAGTGGAACTAGAACGCGATGAAGCTTGAAGAGCGGTTTGAAGAGCATCAACCCTAGCACCGACCGTGGTGGCTCTCTTGCGTATTAAATCAGCGGACATGTTACCTTGTGGAACAGGACCGTTGTTATTGTTGTTGTCGTTGTTCTTGTCTTCGTCGTCTTGGAACAGCAATTCGGGGAAATTAAGGCGAGCCGTCGGACCTCTTAGGTAGAAAACGGCGGTGTCGTAGGCACGTGCGGCGGCTACGGGTGTGGTGTAAGAGCCTAACCAGATTCTTGATCGTTTGTTTGGTTCTCTTATTTCTGCAACCCACTTTCCCCACTTTCTCTTCCTTATTCCTCTGTATGGTTTCTCTTGTTTGTGATTCTCTTTGGGGTTGATGTTGCCTCTGTTTAGTGTTATTGTTGAACAACAATCTCTTTCTTCTTCCATCACCATGATCCTTGGCTCTTGGCTCTGGCTCTGCTATTTGTATTTGATTCTCCTGAGTTGCTGAACTAAACCATATATACTATGGGTCGATATTGCCAAAGCTATAGTTGAGGAAGATTCTGTTTATACCCTCAAAAGTCTATAGGATTGGTTTCTATTTATATGAAGAAATTTATATATTTTCCACCGGTTGTATTAAGAATTGAAAAAATATATCATAACTTTATTAGATATTATTCAATATAAAATCATAATAAAATCATGGAAATTAAATTTATACTATATTTACTAAAATATTTTTTAAAATAACCTTGAAAAATAACTTTATATATATATATATATATATATATATATATATATATATATATATATATATATATATATATATATATATATATTTAAAGTTATTTTAAAAAATATTTTAGTAGATATAGTAAGCATTTAATTTCTATGATTTTATTAAGATCAAATGACGATAAGGTGTCAAAATTTCATTTTACATCAAATCTCAATCGTTAAAATAATTGATCAAACAATCATGTTAATAACCTATATTTAGGGAAAAGAATTGATCATGTATTTTTTTTATAAAAATTATTTCATTTAATTTGATTGTTTGATCAATCATTTTAATGGTTGAGATTTGATCTCAAATTAAACTTTGACATCTTGGTGTCATTTGATCATATCTTATATATATTATAATTTTTTAGGGTTAATATCATTTTACCCCTATCATAGGCAAGTTATGGTTTACCCTATTGCAAATTTTCTTTTTGGAAAAGCAACCTTGCTATATAAAAATTTTGTTTGTTTAAACCTTTGGGGGAATGGCACACGCCTTATACCTATGTGTCATCATAAGTTGCATTTTTTTTAAACTGGCAGATGGAAAAACTTATGCCACCTCAAGAATTTGGGTTTATAAAATTACAATTGAAGTTTTTATTCTAGTCCTCCCCATTTTCCCTAAGTGGAAACACCATTGAAGAGCTCCAATAAATAAAGTCTTCGTTCAAGCAACTCCATTGATACATTCTGCAAAGAAACACCAGTCAAGGTACAAAACCGCTCAATCTACTCCATTTTTGTTTTTGTTTTGTTAAGTTTAGAACACAATTCTGATGATGAAATGATTTATGATACAAATAATAGGTTAGTTGACTGTTATTGTTCATCAGTGAGGGAAATTTGTTAAAGAGGATATAATGTTATATAGGAATAGGGTTCAAACGCATGTGTATGACCTAGATAGTGAAAAATAGGGTGTTTCTGACGTGTTGAAATTGGTATTTGACAACAAATGTGGGTTTTTGGGTCTATGCTTTAAAGTAGGTGGCAATTTCAAATAAAAATATAGGTGAGCACCCACACTTGTGCTAGGATTTTAAACAATATTATCGTAAAGTTCAAGTGGGTTGCAAGGCAGTTATAAACAAGATGTAGGCAAGTCAAAAGGTGAAGATTCTTGATATAATTTAAGACATGAGAAAGAACTACTCAGTTGAGATTACTCCACGTAGAGCATGGAAGGTCAATGAGATATCAAAAGGAATAGTTGAAGGATATGCAGATAGACAATATGCAATGGTTTAGAGTTATGCAGCTGAATTAAGAAGATTATGTCTTGGAAATAATGTTAAAATTAATATAGACAGACCCAATCCATATATTCAATCAAGATTTGGGTATTTTAACTTCTACTTTGATGGCTTCAAAAGAGGTTTCATCAAGGGGTGTAGACCCTTTATTGGTGTGTATGGATGCCATTTGAAAACAAAGTATGGTTTGGTCAGTTGTTGATAGTTGTAGGCAGTGATCCAAATGACCAATATTTTCCATTGGCATTTAGAGTGGTTGAAACTGAAACAAAAGAGAGCTGGAGATGCTTTTTTGAAATTTTTAATGGGGGATATTGGTCAAGATAGAAGATATATCTTCATCTCAAACCAACAAAAGGTATGTGACAATTTATTAGAAGAAAATAGGTAAAAGCTGTTGTGTTTTTATTCCTCAGCCTTAGGCTGGTTTATATAGAAGAGTTATAATGATTACAATAATATTCTCCTTAATGGAGAATAAAGAGAAATAATGACAAATAAAGGCAATATTAAAAACAATAATAAAACCGGTAAATAATATATTTTCCAACACCCCCCTCAAGTTGGTGCATAGATATCTATCATGCCCAACTTGTCTATCAAATGCTCAAAAGTAGGCCTTGCCAAACTTTTGGTTAGGATATCTGCAGTTTGCTGACTTGAAGTCACGAAGGGTAGACATATGATTCCAGCATCTAACTTCTCCTTTATGAAGTGTCGATCAATCTCGATATGTTTGGTTCTGTCATGTTGAACTGGATTATGAGCTATGCTAATAGCAGCTTTACTGTCGGAGTACAATTTCAATGGAAGCTCAATTTTTATCTTAAGTTCTTCAAGGACTCTAAGGATCCATAATCCTTCACAAATACCTTGAGACATAGCTCTAAACTCGGCTTCTGCACTGCTCCTTGCTACAACTCCTTGTTTCTTACTCCTCCATGTCACAAGATTACCCCAAACATAAGTACAATATCCAGAGGTTGATCTTCTATCTGTAACAGAACCTGCCCAATCAGCATCGGTGAAGATAGACACATTTCTTTCCGCAGACTTCTTAAAAAATAATCCTTTTCCAGGATTTCCCTTCAAATATCTTAGTATCCTATAAACTGCCTCAAGATGTTCCTCAAAAGGAGAATGCATAAACTGACTTACTACACTAACAGAGAAAGCAATATCAGGTCGGGTGTGTGACAAATAAATTAGTTTCCCAACCAATCTCTGATATCTTCCAGTATCAACAGGAACATTACCTTCTCCCCAAAGTTTAGCATTAGGATCCATAGGTGTATCTGCAGGACGGCATCCACTCATTCCTGTTTCTTTCAACAAGTCTAGAATGTATTTCTGCTGTGAAACCACAATACCATTCTTTGACCGAGCGACCTCCATGCCTAGAAAATATCTCATGAATCCCAGATCCTTGATTTCAAAGTCTACAGCTAATTTTTCTTTTACTCTTGCCATTTCCACTGTATCGTCTCCAGTAAGGACAATATCATCAACATAAACAATCAGGACAACAACTTTTCCATCATGGGAGAACTTTGTGAATAAGGTGTGGTCAGCCTGTCCTTGGATGTACCCTTGTTTCTTCATGGACTGAGTGAAATTTTCAAACCAAGCTCTAGGAGACTGCTTTAATCCATACAAAGACTTATTCAGTTTGCACACATTTGCTCCAAATTTTTTTTTCAAAACCAGGAGGAATGTCCATATATACTTCTTCTTCTAGATCGCCATTAAGAAAGGCATTCTTAACATCTAACTGATGTAAGGGCCAATCCAGGTTAGCAACAAGGGACAAAAGAATTCTAACAGTATTCAATTTTGCAACAGGAGCAAATGTTTCTGAATAATCTATACCATAGGTCTGAGTAAAGCCTTTAGCCACCAAACGAGCCTTGTACCTTTCAATTGTTCCATCTGAATTGTACTTCACAGTAAAGACCCATTTGCACCCAACTGTCTTTTTTCCATCTGGTAGTGACATAACACTCCAAGTTTTGTTCTTTTCAAGGGCTTTCATCTCCTCAAGCACAGCTTCCCTCCACTTTGGAATTTCTAGAGCAACCTGTACACTTTTTGGAATTTCTACACTAGACAATTTTGATGTGAAAGTAGACATAGATGAAGACAAATTTGAATATGATATAAAATTGGACATGGGATGTTTAGTGCAAGATCTGACAGGTTTTCTAATGGCAACAGGATCATCTATATCAGGATACAAAATACGACTCTCAGAAATAGAGATAGACTTACCTTTCCGTTTGTTAGGAGGTTGATCATCCCCCGGTTCAGATTCTTGGCAGTGTTGAGATGTGGACTCATCCCTTCCTTTATGGTGCTTTTTCACAAAAACCTTTCCTTTCCAAGTCCTGTTTCCTAATTCAAATCAATTTTCTTGAAGAGATTCATTATATTGTGGCATTTCAATTAGATCATCATTATTATTATTTTTAGGATTCTCATTGTCTTCTACAAGAGAAAATGTAGGCTCAGATTCACAAGATTCCTTACTCATAACAGGAATAAGATCAGATAAAGAATCATGGCCATTTTTTGTTGGTGCAAGTGTAAAAATCTCAGAATTTTGTGATACTGGCAAAGATAAGTTATTTAAAAAACTCATGTCCTCAATTTGAAACGAATCTTCGTTTATCTCCCCCCCTTGAAGATGAGTGTCATAAAAAAAGGTTTATTTTCAAAGAATGTAACATCCATAGTGACAAACATTTTCTTATTTTTTGGATCAAAACATTTATACCCTTTTTGGGTTGGGGAGTATCCAACAAAGACGCATTTTATAGCCCGTGGCTCAAGTTTTCCAACATTTTTATGCTCATGAACAAAGGTTGTGCAACCAAAGATTTTTAAAGTCAAATCAGATAAAACACGAGTACTAGGAAAACAATCTTTGAAGACATTAATTGGAGTTTGAAAATTGAGAATTTTGGAGGGCATTCTATTAATTAAATATGCAGCTGTTAAAACAGCTTCTCCCCACAAATAATTTGGAACTTTATTTGAAAAAAGTAGAGCTCTAGCAACCTCTAGTAAATGTCTGTTTTTCCTTTCGGCCACTCCATTTTGTTGAGGAGTATTAGGACATGAACTTTGATGTACAATTCCATTTTTTAGAAAAAAATCATCAAGAATAGTATTAAAATATTCTTTGCCATTATCACTTCTAAAGACTTGGATATTTGTTTGAAATTGGTTTTGCACCATTAAAACAAAATTCTTTACAACCTGACAAACATCTGATTTCCCCTTTAACAAGTACACCCAACATACTCTTGTGTGGTCATCTATAAATGTGATAAACCATTTTTTGAGAGAGAGTGTACTTGTTCGGTTAGGGCCCCAAACATCACTATGAATAATAGAAAACGGTTTTGATGGTTTATAAGGTTGCATTGAAAATTGGGAACGATGATGTTTTGCAAACTCACATGCTTCACATTTAAACGAAGAAAAATTCTTATTGTGAAATAACTTAGGAAACAAGTGTTTTAAGTAACGAAAACTAGGATGACCTAACCTTAAATGCCATAACATAATGTTGTCATCTTTATTATTCAAAATAGAAAAAGACTCAAAGCAGGAACTTATTGTTTTTGAAGGTTGTTGTGATGCATATCCAATGTCAAGGTAATAGAGTCCTCCACTCTCCTTAGCACTGCCAATCATCTTCCCCGAGTTCAAATCCTGAAAGACACAGTGAGATCGGAAAAAATTAGTTTGACAATTTATATCTTGGGCTAATTTGCTTACGGAGATTAAATTACACGATAAGTTTGGAACATGAAGGACATTTTTAAGAGTTAACATTGGAGACAACACAACTGACCCTTTACCTGCAATGGCTGAAAAAGAGCCATCTGCAATTTTTATTTTTTGATTACCTGCACATGGACTATATGAAGAGAACAAAGTAGATTCACCTGTCATGTGATCTGAGGCACCAGAATCTACTATCCAAGTATGACTGGGACTGACATTAAGAAATGCAGAATTACCTTTTGTTGCTATAGAGCAAGAAGGGGTTGGAGACTCGAGAGGTTTGTACAGTCTGTCTAGTTGTTCCGTAGTGAGTGGAAGTTGAGTTTGAGAGGATTGCTGCCCTTGATTAGAATTACTCGCCTGAAATGCACGACCACCGTTTCCGCGGCCATCGCCGTTTCCGTGGCCACCACCGTTTCCGCGGCCGACACCGGACTCATGTTGTTCGCCTTGGTTGGATCCGGTGTAGGCTTGTGATGGGAAATGCCACTGGTTGTTGTTATTCGCCATAGGAAGGAAAACGGGTATGTGGAATGGGTCGGGTAATAAAGCGGATATTAGAAGAAAATAGGTAAAAGCTGTTGTGTTTTTATTCCTCAGCCTTAGGCTGGTTTATATAGAAGAGTTATAATGATTACAATAATATTCTCCTTAATGGAGAATAAAGAGAAATAATGACAAATAAAGGCAATATTAAAAAAAAATAATAAAACCGGTAAATAATATATTTTCCAACACAATTTATGTGTTTTATTATATAGGTATGCTACTATGTATATGTTAATTTATGAGTTGTTTTGTTTATAGGGTTTTGTAAGTGTGTTTGAAGAGATGTTTGAAAGAATAGAACAAAGATTATGCCTAAGACATCTATATCCAAATTTCAAGAAGAACTTTGGTGGAGTCACTTTGATTAGAGATCTCATGATGGGAGCAGCCAAGGCAACTTATTATCAACGATGATAGAAAAAATGGTTGAGCTAAAGAAATTTGATTCAAAGGTTTGGGAATTATTGATGAATGTTCCAACAAAAACATGGTGCAAGCATGCTTTTAACATTCCATGTAGACATGCTTGTGCAACAATAAGCTATAATCAACTAAAACCTGAGGAATTTGTGGGTGATTGCTACTCTAGGGAAAAATATGAATTTTGATATAGTTTTCATTTAACCCAAATAAATGGGATGAATATTTAGCCTACAGTTGATGCAGATGAATTACTTCCTCATTTGTACAAGAAAGGGCCTGATAGACCAAAGGAACTTAAATTTAGGGAATTAGGTGAGGGTGGTACAAGGATGAGGAGAGTTGGAGTGACCTACAGGTGTACTAAATGTTATAAAATGGGTCATAACTCCGGAAAATGCAAGTCAACAACTCAGAATCTAGAAGCCTTGAAAAGAAAGGTAGTTGATCATTAGGTAATTGTCTTGATTTGATTATAATATAATGGTTCATTTGGTAACTGTCTTGATTTAAATATTGTTGTATAGAAAGGCTCTAAGATTAAGTAAAGCAAAACCAACTGGTGTGGCACAAACTGAACTAACTGGTATGGCACAATCTGAACCAACTGGTGTGGCACAATCTGAGAAAATAAAACCCATTGCTGTCAAGAAAACTCTAAAATCAACATAGAAGGTGAAATATGAAGGACCAAGAAAATCAAGTGACAAGTTGAAGAAATTGAAAACCAATTCAAGTACGGCCCTAAGTGCAATCAATGATGAACCAACGATCATACCAGAAAATGAAGACGGTACTTTGACTCAGGAACTTGTTGTGGTGGTAGAAAAACCTAGGCTAGGGTCATGCTTCTGGGAAATGAGGTATTGGGATGACATTGGCACAACAATTTATTAGGAATATGTAATGCTTTATGGTTTTGTAATACTTGCAACAATGCTCTTGTAATCCTTTTGACTATTAAGACAATTGCAACTTTTAGTTTCTTAATCATGTTGTAATGACTGCTAAGAGAGTTTCGTAATGCTTATGTAATAACCTTTTTAAGTCTTAATGTTATGATATGTTTGTTAGCATCACAATGATATTATTTAAACAGAACAAAATATGTTTGTTAACATCTCAATCTCAACCAACAACTGACTAACAACATTACATTAAAACAAACTTGGACAATAAATTGACACTTAATATTCATTTTCAACACAATATCTAACAACATCCTTGATACAAACTTGAACATTAGAACATTACATTTAAACCAAAAGTAGATCAACAATGTTACATTGAAACAAAGTTGAACATTACATTGACATCTAATTCATTTTGAACACAATAGTTAGCAACATCCATGATACAATAAGGGCAACCATTAACAAATAGGTATTTTTCATTTCAATTTGCGGAAACTTCTTCAACTTCTCAACCTTTTTTTAGCTTGACTCTTTCACATATTCTTTGCCAAACTCTTTCCTGAAATCGTTGCCATATTCTTTTAGATAACCAAGTATTACTTCACAATTGTTGCACTCAATATCTGCACCTGTGAACCTTTCCTTATTTTGAGTGTTCAATAACAGTTCATCAACTTCATTGTCCCAAATGAACAACTCACAACTTACTTCACTCTGTAAAAAAAAATTAAATAATTGAAACTAGAAAAAAAAATGGGGAGGAATTGATTTATAATACCCAATATCAATTATTTTGAACCAATGATACTTACTTTTCAAAAATAAATTGCATCTCCAAAACTTTCTATTAGGCTTTTCGTGGGTGTTTGAAACTCAGATCTTCATGGATATATTGCAATCACATTTGGGTATTTCTCTTCCATTAGGATTCCCAAAAGAAGAATTTATGCTACCACCCATTTCAAACCTTAATTTCAAATGAAAACGACTAGGAGAAGAGGATGGAAAACACGAGTTGTTGTATACTATGGAGAAGACGAATTGCAATTAGAAATGGAGAAGAAGAATCAGAGACGAGGATGGAATGGAAAAGACATTTTTATAAACCCAAATTCCCGAGGTATCACATATTTGTCCATATGTCACTTAAAAAAATAAAGAATAAAAATGTGTCATTTATCATGACACATAGGCATCATGCGTGTGTTATCTCCCCCCCCCCCCCCCCCCCCCCCAGGGTTAAATGTCCAGAACCTTTATATGGCAAGGTTGATTTTGCAAAAACAAAAATTCCTTATGTAAAGTATGTTACGTTACTCTCTCAAAAGAGATGTTTATCTTACTATATCTTCCTTTTTGTCTAGTTGTCATGATTTTTCCTACACATTAAAAGTGAATAAGTAGGATGTCATGGATTTGAACATGTACTCTTGAAATCATGTGTCCCTTAAAGGTGAACAAATTATACATTTACAACCCTTCTTAAACAAAAGATATTACATAAAAACTACACTCTCCTCCCCTAAAAGATAAGTAAAATACATTATTTCCCCTCCTTAGATTAAAATCAATATTTGACTCTTCTTTTATAAGTTACTATTTAATCTCTTGTTATGTATTTTAGTCTAATTTAATATATTAAAACTTATGAGAGAATCCTCGTGAAACTTCCCTAGTCATGGCCAACGTGGTTTGTTTATACATGATTTTGGTTAGTTGGTCATTTCTAATATTTGCCTTCTCTGCACTCCTTTGGTTTGTCTTGATATTGATATCGAGTTTCTTCCATAATTTTTGTGGTTCCTCTTCAATGTTCATTAAGATGATTAGTCATTCCCATTCTCTAAATGTCGCCCCTGTGACAGTGTATGCAACTGATAATAATTTTCGTCATGGTCGTAATGTCTTTGATTTTAAGCCACTTGGACTATTTCACTCCTTCTCATTTGCGAGATTTTTCTTCATGCCTTTTTTCCTTAGATCTGATTTTGACTGGGGGGAATTTGGACAACTTTATCTTCCTAATTTAATATTCGACAACATCCTCCAGTTTTACGCGTTATTTTGTGTTATGAGAGCTACGCATGTGGAAATGACAGTATTGAAATTTATACTCGGATGTTCTCAGAGTGGTTTTGGTGTTTCAACTTGTTCTTATCTAAACTTTATGTCAATGCATTCTTTCAAGATACATTCTCTTGATACGTTCAATGACATGTATGTTAGACGAAGACGACTTATCTAGAGGGGGTGAATAGATCCCAAAAAAATTGCTTTACAACAACTCTTTTAAAAAACAATGGCTAGCGAAAGTGATTTGGATCGATTCGTCTAAACCGAACCGCTATCAAAAAGCTTGGATATGTGCATATTAAAACCAATCGAATATAATGATAAACTATTTATCAATATGTTTCATTCACAATCCCTTAATAGCTACTCAACAAGCAATGATATATCCAATCATAAGTTATTCAATCAATTTGTTGATCTTAAAATCCAACCACAATCTAAAGAATTGTGATCAACTAAAAAAAAAAAATTCAAATGGTTTTCAAAAGAAATTAGCATACAAAACCACAATCTAAACTCAATTTACAAAACCTTTACCTTGGTTTTCTTATTTGAAAACCCCCAAAGATCTCAACCCAATTTACAAAACCACAATCTAAATTGGATGTTATCAACTTGATTCTAGATGACACCCAAACAATGAATGATTATGTGTATTTTGTTTGTGTGTACGCATAAAATCAAGGTTCAAGATGAAGAAGACTTTTTGTATGTTTCATTTATGATTGTTACAAAATCATTAAAAATAAATGATGCATGTAATAAGTATATATATACTAGCAAGAATAAATCAAAAGGAATGCAAAAGAAATTGAAAACAATGCAAATTTTAAAGATTTTTGAAGCATGTGTTGACCTATGTAAGTCATGTGTCGATATGTAGAGGCAACACATCTAATAGAACCTGTAGGCTTTAAAAATGCAGTACATGTATCGACCTGAAACACGGATGTCCCGATGCAGAGATAGCCGACCTGAAACACGGGTGTGTCGACACATAAAAATGGTCTTTTTCTATGTGTCGACCTAAAACATGTATGTGTCAACACATATGTCATTTCCCCATAAAATTAGTTTTTGATGCATAAAACCTCTTATTGATGCATGCATCTTTTCAAAACCTTTCTCAACATGTTGTAATGCTTCCTAGTGCTCACAACTAGACTCAGATGATATTGTCCAATGTACATAAATGCTAAAGTACCATAGTTTTGACATCATGATGATGCCAAAACTTGAGACAATGTGTTTCGTGTCCATGAAGACTCCACTTGAATGTATGCATCATAGCTTCATAGCAGCATATGCTTCCCCCATTTAACAACATCAAAAAGAGACAAAGCACACACATTAGCAATATCACATAGATACAACATAACACATATACAATATACCATACATAACCGGCGTTTGCAAAGATAAAAGACATGCACTCACATATACGCAAAATGCATGAGAATACACAATAGAAAAAAAAACATAAATAGCAAAGCAACAACATTACACAATTTTCATCCAAGGCAATACACATAGTACAACCATTGTCTCATATTCAAACAAATTAGTAACATTATCAATACATAACCAACAACAAATCAAACCAACAAAAGAACAATGCATGAAGACTCAAAATACGACTCAAAGAAATGCTCTACAAGACATAAGACTCAAAGACACGACAACACAACACTTCATCGATTTTCATGACCCCTAGGCATTGGTCTCATTCCCCTATGTCATCATTGTCCATCATTATCATAGTTATAATCAAAGAAATCACATATTTTTCGATAAAATCGAGCATAATGATGATGTTTATCATTCTAAACAGAAATCATATGATTAATCCTAACAATCACAACTGAATGATTTATATTCATATCATTACGCATAGACACAAGACTTTCCGACACAAAAGAAGCAAATGCTTCAAAATCAACATCTTATATTGTCATGTGTTCTATGTATAAACAACAAATTATGTATATATTTCAATTAAATAATACTATAATCTTTTTTTAAAAGATTCTACTCATTTAAATTTTGTATAACCAAAATAAACCTATAATAAAACCAATATATTATATTTATTTTTATAAATGTTTTTTAAATGCTTTTCATAATTCATAATATAGTATATTTTATGTGTTGAGGTGAAAGTTTGAAATTCAATATCCTCTTTTGAACAAAACAAATTATTCTTTGAAACTACCAAAAAGTACCTCTACAAACACTTTCATATAATTAAATACGTGTAAGGAAGTACAATAGTAGTGATATGGCATTTAATTAATTAGTGGTTCTAAATCTTTAGTTCCATGTTGTTCCTAGAGCTCTATCAATTCCCCAACAACAAATAATATTCTATACGGAGTATATATTATATAATATAATATAATAATTAGTATGACAATAAATATTGACGGTAGAGAGGCGGGTGAAGTGAAAGGAAGGGAATGAGTTTTCCTTTTGGCTGCTAGTGTGTCGACTGGTAGCGCCGCCACGTTGAGTTTTCTTTAAGATAAATCCAAACTACCTTATGTTCTTTCCTTTTTCAAATCACTTACAACTCTAATAATATTATTTTTTGTTTTCTTAACCTAAACGATGGCCGACACACTCCATCACAGCAATCTCTCTACCGCACTCAATTCGAATGCCAATTTTGTTCGTATAGTAAGCACCCCACGTGGCATTTCTTGGGTGTTATGACACCCGAGGTGGACGGGTTATGCTCATGCATCTGTATATATTATCCTATATGCAATTATTATACTACGACAAATACAGACGCATGCCATTTCAGTTTATAGTCGGTAGTTGCATAAAGACGTCAGCTAAAAAGATGTAGGTTTTTTTTTTTAATATTTTATTTATTCATCTTTAATAAAATAAATTTATATAATAAAAAAATAAAAAAGTATAAATTATTGTATAGGTTTAAAATTAATTATGATTAAATTATATTAATTAAAATTTTATAAAAAATTTGTTACAAATAAACAGTAATTAAATAATTTTTAAAAATATTTTATTATAATTGAACCATGACTCATATATACTTATTAGAGCCTCTTAAAATTAAGACAAGTTGGTCATATTTTGATGGAATACAAAATTTTCTAATACAGGCCACTATGTTGTTTCATTAATTTCTTGCTTTGTCAGCAGTTTTAATTTTGTACTCTTGTTTGTTTAGTATTTGTCAAAGAAAGAATTAGATTAAATCACGTTTTCTATTTTGCTTTGAAATTAAAGGGTGGCCTGAGGCCTCATTGATTGACTTGACAATAGTTGACAAAAAGAATTATCTTAAATAACAAGGTACTATTTCAGATAGAAAATAAACAGTTAATATGATGTTAAATTATTATTCTATTGTTTATTTGGTCATGTTAAATTATATATATATATATATATATATATATATATATATATATATATATATATATATATATATATATATATATATATATATATATATATATATATATATATATATATATATATATATATATATATATATATACGAGTTTGTTAACATAGATACACTTGTTTTTATGAATATCTAGTTTAACAACATACACGTTAACTTTAAGGTGCATTTAATCATTTTTTAGTTAAAGCTTGCTAAAACACACCTTTATAAAAATAAGTGGATGTATTATAGCAAACCCCTTTGCTATATTACACCCACTTATTTTTGTGAAGGTGTGTTTTAGTAACATGCACCTTAAGGTGCATTTAAGGAGTTTTTAGTTGAAATTTGCTAAAATTTAGATCTTCATAAAAATAAGTGTGTGTGTGCGCGCGTGCGTGCATACGTGTGTGTGGATCAATTTGCTTTAAGAGTTAGAGTGAATCAAAGAGTAAGTTTTTTTAATTTATGAGAGTCAAAGAGTAAGCGTGGATCCTAAAACCTAAAATGGAAGAAAAATCTGAATGAAAAGGAAAAAAAAATTGAAGAAGAACTCAATGAAAAGATCAAAGAATTGTTATGAACGAAGAATTGTAAATAAGTGGAGTTGGGGTAAAAATGTGTACTCGATAAAGGAAGTTTACTTGTAATTTAAATGGAGAGCACGCGAGAATGAATGAGGAATCTTGCAGATGCATGAAGCAATTTGATTCTCCATAAAGTATCGACTTGTACTGATTAATAAGTACAGGTGTGCATGTTACCCATGTAAAGGACGGAGACACTTAAAGGCGTTAGTAGGTACAAGGCTCCGTCGTGACCATGTATTACATGACGTGTGATGCCAACCTCATCTAGACCAACTAATATCTATATGACTTGATACAAATCAATTGCAATTGGGTTTTTCTCTGAAAATGTGTATATATACGACCCCCAACAAACCACTTACATACAAGAAGTTTCAATGTCTAATCCCCCGCAAAATTACCAGACTTGTTACTCACAACCCATATCCAACAAATTACTGACCCACAAACCCACAATCAAAACATGTCAGACATCGAACCACAATACCAAGAGTGTCTCTCATACTATCACCAACAAAATGACTATTATCGAGACACCTAAAATGCACATGCCCCTAACACATCATCCTACAATAGCTAAAACTCGCAAGAAACAAATAACACTGAATTTCCCTCATACCATAGTCAAAATGCCCAAACACCACAACTCATATGGCTATCAAACATCACAACAACCATTTCAACCTTTCTCCAATGAATCGTTCACACCAATGTCCCTCTTCGATCGTCGAGACCACACACCAATAACCCCATCAATACATCCAACTATTCTGGCATGGGTCGTAAACTCATTACAATAGTCTCGTCACATGCACAAGAATTCTTAAAAATGGAAGAACTTCTTAGGGATTATTGTGATGTTCCTGAGACCTCAAATACCCAAACACCTGAAATAAATCAACAACGAGTTAAAGTATCTAAGGGTGTGAAACTGGTAACTGGTATGACCAACTCGATCTTCATCGTTAGTATCTGTAAATGTTTTTTTAATTAAATAGTATAAATCACAACTTATGTTAAAATAATCACAATATACATTGGTGTTATGCCAATTGGCGCCTCATTTGACAATTTGTGCACTGATATCAATTGGATTGACAATACTATATGCAGTCGTTAATTCAATTGACATCTTAATTAGAAGATTAAGTGTCGTCATCAATTAGTCTCACAACATCACTTCGTTTTTTAAAATGAAATAGATTGGAATTCTTGAGACATAAGTTAATTTAAAAATAAATTTGAAAAAGTGGATTATTTGTATAAAAAAGATTAATAAAAGTAAAGAAATAAAACACTATATTTTTTTCAACAAAATTAAATTTAATCATGGGTATAATTATGTGTACGTGTAATTTGTGTGTCATCTATCTATCAGAATGTGGGAGGGAATATTTGATGATAGTTGAGATGAAAAAAAATTAAGCCAGGTGAGTGTAGTTTACCAAGGGTGCAAATCCAAGAAAGGATATTTAAATTGTCCTCTGTCAGAATGTATATTTAAAATGTCAACGGTAAGTCCTTAGCCAAAACTGGCTCCGCCATTGTTCATCATTAATTGGTGATTAATTGGGAACAAATTTGTTTACACCTGATCATGTGATAGAACTTAACATATACCGACATAACTTTAAAGATTTATGGTGCAAATAAAACAAATTGTAGCAGGAAGAATCAATTAAAAAAAACAATAGTATCACGTACAAACTAATTAAAATTGGATTGGATATTGAATTTGTATTTGGGATTTAAGATTTAAATATCTGATCGGGTGGAATCGATGCTCAGACCGTTATTGTATATGATATGATTTAATATTAGTTTTTTATCATATAAATTGATGATTTTTATTTTTTTTAATTTTTTAATTAGAATCAGTTTGAGAAAGAGTTAGAAATGTTAGAATTTTGTATCTTATGTAAAATATATTATATTGTTTTTGATTCAAGCCAAAAAATATTAAAATTTAAGATGAAATATATTTTTCTTTTTAGCATTGTCAACCTTATGAAATGATGATCGTAACACTATTAATGAATTATGTCTGACACTCAAAACTTTAAAAAATAAATTAAAGAGTATTATTTATAAAAAGAATTTCAGATCTTATTATGAAGAAAATTCAAATTTCAAATGGGTTAGGGTGAGATCTTCAATTATAAGATTCATTCCCGTTCCCGTACTCTCGGGCCTTCAAACTCGATTTCTGATCTATTTCTTTCTTCTTAGCTTAACTGGCTAAATGGATTTCATTGGCAGTTCGGTCCGATCTGTCGGATTCATATGTATTATGGGCTATTTGCCTTGGTTTAGGGGCCTGATTCAGAGCAAATCACTAATGTCGAAACTCTCGCGGCAAAGCCTCGTGGTTGGGACTTCTTTCAAT